>JAHWFO010007420.1:0-70859 GCA_023313115.1 Rhysida immarginata
ATAGAGGACAAATGTGAGTATAAGATACAAAAAGAATTTTGAAAATCGGTTAACAAATAAAAAAAGTTACAGCCATGGAGACCTTATTTATCAATCGCCCCTCGTATTAATGTGATAAACATTCAGCTTTTGAAATTTATAAATTATTATTTAAATTAATGTATTTAACGAATGCACGCATTTATTTGTATTTAGTTTCATAGGTGCATTAGAATTAATCCAAACTCACACTTTCCAAGTGTTAGTGGAGAGTAAATTTAATAAATAGTTATTTTTCACGTCAAATCTACCTGTCCGTATTCTTATTCCTAATTTAGCACGCTTCCACTTTATTTATCCAAATTTATACGTGACATTAGGTGTGTCTGAACATTATGCCGCAAACCGCACTTTTCTACCTAACCCCATTTCTGAATTATACGTGATCAAAGTTGTGAAGATCATTTTGGAACACCCTGAAAAAGAAAAAAAGCGTTCCCTGTTCTGGTGATAGTCGACTCCATTCCAAGATAGTACATCACACAACAAGTATCGACCCGACATTGGTAAAGGGCTATTTCCATCTTTCCTATAAAGATTTTAAAAGATGAGATTGTCCACATTATTGTAGCAAGTCACTGTCATGAACTTGAAGCTAACGCTAATCTTATTCTCTATACTAAGGATTTAGAAATCCACCAGCAAACAGTTGCCGTCGGAATACATAAGCATCGGAATCCACCAGCAAAAATACATAAGCAGGCAGCCGTTGCCACCAAACAGTTGCCGCAAGAGAATTTCCTGATCACTGAAAGTAGTACATTACCAGGTGAGGTACCAGCAGGGTAAATTCTAAGCATATTTCGTTGCTACTCTCAGTGCACTGCCCCTCAGAATTAAAAATCGGCTAAAGGTCACAAGGGACTATTGTCACCTGACATGAATAAAGTGAATGATAAATACCCCTTTGTTGCCCCCTACCTGTTTGGCTTACAGTTGGCTAATCTTCATTACTTTTTCTCATTTTAGTTAACATAATCTCAGCTAAACTAAATAAAAAAGGGAATGCACAAAAAAACGTTCGTTTACTTCAAAACATGGTTCACTGATTAATCACAAATCAATAAAATAAAACTATAAATCTACAAATAGTTCGAATCCACGCTAATGATTTGTGATGGCAATGACGACATCCAGTCAGGGCGCACGATGTGAAGAAAGTTTTTACCCCACCTCTCTGGCGTCCGAATTCAGAAATAGACGTGAATTTTTACACCACATTTTTGATTAACACTTGCGTTAGGTTCTTGAATACGTGAACGTTATTCAAAACAGCATTATTCTAATACTGGGCTCATGGGATATCCAGATGGCATTGACGCTGATTTCCAAACCTTAATGAGCGTTAATAAAAAAAAAAAAAAGTAAACGTTATTTGAAACGAAGTTACAAAAAAATTAATCAACATTTATCAAATGTAAATCAAGAAAATTGTGTATTCGATAAGAAGTAATAAATCCTTAATCGGCCGCGGTGGCTTAGTGGTTGCGTGATCGCCTGTGAAGACCGTGTACGCGGATTCGACCCTGGCCGAGGACGTGATCACGCACTTCCTTTGGAAGGGAAGTAAAGCCGTTGGTCCCGTGTAGTCGTTTGCCAGCTGAACGTTAAAAAACCCTTGCGAGGCAAAATTTGCGGCCCCTATTACGCCGTCCTGAAATGGCCAGTGTCACCTCCCCTGCCCCCACAATAATATCAATAGTACTCTAATGTTCAATGAACAGTACTTGGGGGCGAACGAGAGCTAAGGTTCGGAACCGAAATAAGAAAGAACACCTGGTATCACTGTATTCATGATCACACAACTTATTTATTCTCTACAAATACAAACATTCCATACTAATACAGTTTAATTACTGTTATCCTATCATATCAATAAGGGGGCCCCATATCTCAAGCTTAAATCTCTAACCAAGACTACACTCTAATGCTTTCAACATAATTTAATCAATCTAACCGGCACACTTGCCCATGTAAAAGTAAATCTGCAGCTAGGCTATTTTAGTTGGAGTGGTGTACGACTGCTTGACAGTGACAGAGGTGGCTGTTTGGAATTCTACACTCCCGAATCAAATATTCCTCACCCTTGCGTCGGAATGCGCAATGTACCTCCTTTATTTACCTTGAAGGGGGGAGGAATAGTGATCCCTCTTGGCGAGTGTAGTTAACCTTATCCAAGCTACCCACTGGCGGCCTTCGAAACCACATTCGAACAAGAATGTGTTACGTATTCGTGCGTGACCCAATTACACAGGTCTAGCTTACACGTCGATCTAACCAGGATCCTCACAACTAATTCCAGCTGATAAACAGTTACTATGGCAAGGTGCTTAATAAGCTTAAAATTGCTAACTTCGAAATTAAACTTAAACAGTTGTCGATTAATATTACACAATTAAGCATAGAACACAAAAACAGTCCGCGAGCGTCTTCATAAATCTGATACACCATGACACAGCTTTCCAAGTTAATAGTCGATAGAATCAAGACGGGAGGATCTTTGACTTATCGAACACACTCTGGGTCAAGCAAATGTCTAGGCGCGTTCTCTTGGCCTATACGCAAAAATCGCAAAACACTCACCAGGAAACCTCAAATTAAATTGACACCTACGTTGACACATCACGGCTCACACATGTTGCTCCAAATACCATCGTCATTATCGTATGCCAAATTTAACTAACGCTTGCCGTTGCGATCAGGTCCCGTCACGCACTCAGGTCCGTCTCTCCCATCAATCGAATGATGAGTAGTTGAATAGATAACCAAGATAAAAAAAAAACAAATTAATCACATGAGCAAGAAAATCAGTTTAATCTATTAAGAACATTTTTACTGGTTTTCTATATATCTTCATGTGGACTTCTACGGACTTACGGAGATTTTTTACAACGTTGAACATCATAAATGCGAAAGTCTTGTTTTTCTTAACAAACATTCGACAGCTAGTTCATTAACACCAAAGCACGATCGCTACATTTCTCCATTACACTTATCGGGAACCAAAAAAACATCGCAACTATATATCCTGTGGCTTTTCTTAAAATAAAATTAAGATAAAAAAAAAGAACTCCTCTTTAACAAAATGCGCTAACACGCACACAGTTTCACCGAAAACGCTCTCAACAATCCAGCTACGACAGATGATCATTGCCTATCGCTCACGGGTTATCATTAACCACTCAACAATAATAAAATACACGCATTCATATTTTCTTCGCACAACAAACAATAACCACTCATACATCGACAAAACACTCGTTATAAACACACCACTCGTACATAGACATACAAACATCCAACACTCGTACACAAAACAATTAATAAAAAAAACCTAACATTAGCATACATAAAACATTAAACATCATGCACACAATGTCTCAACCATACTAGCTACCATTCCAAGTGGCAGAAACCTGTTTCACCCCTATCTAGGACAGTGGAGACCTCTGTGTAGTGCTCTATAGTCTCCTCCTCCCAAGAGTCTGGTACCACCCCTAAGCTGTCTTGCAACTGTTCCTCGCACTCATTTTCTACCCAACCTTCTTCCACACCAAACATTACTAATTTCGGTTCTGTGCCACCGCAGCTATTTTTGTTTTCCCCTTTCTTCGTCTTAGTCATTTTACTTCCCCTTCCACGTTTAATCCTTTTACTCTTGCGAGCTCCCTTTAGCACATTCACATTCTTACACCCTCCTTTTTCTATTCCCGGCTGTTCCAGTATCTGCTCATGTATTTTCCTAGCCAATTTGATCCCTTCCCGCCAAGACAGTTCCCCTTCATCTTCTAACCCTATTCTAGGCTGGCTCTCCCGCTCTGTAATCATATTTACGAGCTCCTCAGTTCCAACTGATACATCAATCCCTTGTACCAACGCAGGTTGCACCCCTTCTAATGTCACTCCTACCACTGGCTCTCTTATACACATGTCCACTTTATTATTTCGACCAACACCAATTGGGTTATTCTCTCAATATGATGTGGTTCCTAATGGGCTCTGTAACATCTCCTCATCCTGGGATATCCAGCCCACATGCGCACCTGGATTTTCAGGCTTTACCAAACCACCCTCACATTGCCCATTCTGAGCCTCGGTCAAGTTTGTGTCATTCCCCTGTATCCTAATACTGTTTTGATCCACACCACACTCCGGGAATCCCAATTCAGTTCCACAATTCCCGTACACGATTCCGGCTTCTCCCTCATTCCACCCATATACCGACGCATCCAACCTACCCACTTGGGGGGCTACACATGTACTACCATCCCCATACCATGGGCCGACAGGACCCCTATCACACTTTCGAGCAACTCCGCCTGCACCTATACCCACACCCCATTTCGCCCATATCTGACCTAATGTCACACATTTAATATCCCCAAATCGCAGCCCTCTTATATGCGCCCATCCCATTTCATCTGTGGAGCATATCTCAAACGGCCCCAACCATCTAACGGTTCTACCTACCCTGCCCTGGCTGGGCTCCCTGATCATAACCTGTGGCTCGGATGTTATAAAATCTAGATAATTTATATATAAGGGTCGTACAAATGAAAACGAAAATTTTTGTGGGGAAAAAAAGAAAGACGTGTAGGATAGTAAGTTTTTGTTTTCAACAATTGCGAAACCCCACTTGCAAATTGAACAATAGGTTGCAAGTGTTGCATCTCGTGAGAAAGAACGATAGCTCGCGCTTCGAAGCTCTGCGAGTGATCGCTTCGTCCAAACAACAAAATGGAGTCAACGAAACAGGAACAGGAAGCAGTAATTCGTTTTTTGACATGTGATGGAGTTTCAGTTTCTGAAATTCATCTTCGTATGCAAAACGTCTATGGAAATGATTGCCTAACCTTCACTCGTGTTGGGGCATGGAACAAGAGGTTTTCGGAGGGACGGTCATCATTGCAGATGATCAACGACGTGGACAAGCAAACCGCGCCATTACGGATGATTCCAAAGCCAAAATTGACGCTGTCTTAAAGGAAAACAGAAGGGTGACAATCGATGTCGTGGTTGTACCTCCAGTGGTGATAGTACACTGTTGAAAGGTGCTAAACTGCAATCGTTTATGATTTCCAAAGCAATCTCATATGGAAAAAGGTTAGCTAGGGCCTGCCCGTCAAGGACTCGGGGGTATGCCCAAAATGGGGTAGGGACCAAAATGGAAGTTGGGTGTAAGGGATAAATTTTATTAATGCGTAATAAAATTGATTTGTAAGCCGAACAGAATTCTGAGTCGATAAAAGTCAAAATATAATTGAGCAGAGATTTTAATAATGTCTCCGTAAAGATAACCAATTTGATTTGAATTGATGATTTACAAATAATCAGATAATTAAATGCAAAAGAACAGATATCATTAATAATTAATAAAATTGTGAATAACAAAAATAGGCGTCGCAATTGCATCCGACGTCTTCAGTCCAATGGCTCCTTCTATATTTCCATACAGCAGTGCTCCGGTACTGTAGCCTCGATGCCTCAACCAGGTAAACTAAAGAAAACAACGCAGTGGAAACAGATGGCATCTACGGCGTACACAAGTCCAACTTCAGTAAATAGAGGAGCTCCGGTTCCGTACTTCCCAATGCGGTCCGTAACGGTGAACGCTCGTCTGGGTATAGAAAAGCAATCATTAAATTTTGAGTCAATAAATAGCTTGGGACCAGAGCATAAAGTAAATCTTAATTTCCTCAATCTATTAGGTAATAAAATACGCTATGCCACAATATGCAATTCAAAGGCATAAATAATACAATTCATCAATGAATTCGATAATAGCATTTAAAGCACAAAAAGTCGGATAAGTCACAGATAAGTATACGCAAATTTTAGCCCCGATTTATCAAGGCTCCAATTAACACAAATAATGTTCATTAGCGCAAAAGCTAAAAGAAAACTGAATTCAGAAATTCCTAGAGCGCAAGAGCTCAAAAATTCTTAGCCCTTAAAAAGCTAAATAACGTCAACTTAGCAGACATAAATCCACTTAGACAGCAGTTCCAAAAACTAGTGGAAACGGTACTTTTTCCGAAACAGCAGCTAACTGCAAAAACGTTTTTAATGGAGAGAGCAACGACCCTTTCTTTCACGGACGAAACCACTCAGTCCATAAGGGAATATTCCCTTAATTCTTCGTAGCTGATACTCGACATTAAACGAGTTCACTTTGCTAGTGGAATTAAGCCAAAAGTCTAATTGAATACTCGTAATGCTGTGAAGGTAAGAAGGAGCAACACTTAAGCTCGGATGAAAACGATTCAATAGTTTCTCTCGTTGATGCGAGGCGCAGTTTCTATCGGCGGCTTCCTCTCGTGAGATGTTGCAATTTCGATCGCCCTGTTGGACTGGCCGTTTTCCTCATGGCTCGGGTTCCCAAGTCTCGCCACTTGCATTAATCGGCTCCCTTGTGTTTCTTCCCGCTTAAACGCTCGCCTACTTCCATTCCACCTTTCGCTTACGGTATCTCTCGTCCAAGTTCCCTTTCTTCTCTTCTTCTCCTTCCATTTCACCTTCCCTTGTTCTTGATTAGACCAATCTCTGTTAAGTCGTTCTTCGTCATTTTCGTCGCCTCTCCGTCGTCGCTCGACGGCTTTTGTTTGAAAACAGAAGAACGGCGTAACATTGGGTTAGGCAAGGTCTAAGAAGTGACCCTTCCAGTTACGAGTTGCCGAGCTTTGGGTTCATGAATGGTAGAAGGGCAGGTGAACGTCTTTGTTTTTGTGAGCCGTGATTATTGAGAGGTTTAACCTCAATGTCGCAGACATAGATTTGGATTGGGGTTTGACATGATGTGTAAATAGTGTGAGCATGGGTTCTTGGGGGGACCATGATTGGTCTTTGGATGGGCGTGTGTGACATTCTATGTCGGTAGATATTGGAAATACTGCATTTGGGCTGAGATAGTCTTGAGCACGGGCGTAGGTGGCGCCCTGGTACTGTTATTTGAGATATACTTTTTAGGTTGCTCTTACTTATGCTAATTAATTTAAGCAGTAATGCCTACTTATCTAATTTTAATTTTATTGTTTCATTTAAATTAATGCCATAATTATATTATTGTTTGCGATTTTCTTTATTTTTGATCGTAGGCTTTGTTTCTCGGCTTGACCCGAGGGAGAAACCTTGCCTCGGCCGAGCGTTTTGTTGAGCGCTCGGCGGCGAGTATTGCATTGTTGCTTTTGTTTAAAAGGTTCTTTTATATTTTTGGAAAATGTAAACAAAGCGTTTTAAATAAATATTTTTGATATTCTTAAGAGCATTCGTTCGATGGCTTTCATTCTTACGGTGTATTGAGGAAGTGCAGCGGCATAGTTTAAATGCCTGCTAACCCTAACCGGGATGCAGATGCAGCTGATGTTTGAAATTGGATTTATGATTTATGTTTGTTTAAAATTCAAGCATTGCCACTTGACTTCTACTCAAGAATGATTGTCTCATGTTTAATTTTGTTGACGATTCGTTTAGTTTATGATGTCATTTTGTAAATTTTCTTTATTTATAATTTGTATCTGGTGATTGGAACTCCTTGAGCTAACGCTTGAATTCTTGGGAGCAGCGCATCGCCGAGAATTGCGACAAGGTCCGCCGTCGTGTTTGATGTAATCTCATATATCAAGGAGATTTTCTGGTGAATGGAAATAATCTTGCCTTAAATGCTCAGAACTGCATTTTGGTGAGCGTTTTATATTTTCTTGAGAGACCATAGCGCCAAGGTGCTTACCTTCGTTGGTCATAAACGATTCGTTTCGCAACCGCCACGTATAGAGCAAAGACGTCCCTGTTTTCAGTGGTGCTCATTGGCTGTTACCCTGAACGTTTGGTGTCGCGCCACCCGTCATGGCATCGGTGAACGACAGTGACATTCTTTGGTCTAAAATTCACGGGATTTATTGGTGTGTGGTGAAACAATAGGCCCTCTGTTGGACGAGAGAGGCCCATTATTACGAGGTGTCAAGCATATGACCATGCATTGACTGTAAGTCAGTTATAAGGGGTTTCTGGATATCCGTTATTGTTGTTATATTTGCAAAGGAAGGAGACTATTGCTATTGTGTGGCCCACCGTTACACTTGAGAATCAGGTGTAAGAAGAATTAGACCAAGGGGGTTTCAGTGGTCATCCCTGTTGTTGTGCTAATAAAAGGATCATACAACGCGCTTGTAGTGTCGCCCAGTATCACGGCCATTTTTGTTCGAGAATCACCTCCACTTTCGTCCTCTGCCCAACAGAGTAAGGGCATGTTGCGCAGCCATGTGTGTGTTGAGACACAGTCTGTAGCATTTGAGAGTAGAAATCCTTTGAACCTGTTATTATATGTGTTAGTGCTTAGCAACTGAGAGCACCTGTGAATCAAGGCAAGGATGTCTTTGATCATCCTATGAAGGTTGAAATTGTAACCCTTAGTTTTGATACATGTTTATATAGTAATAGTATTAGAGTAAGCTCATGGGCCCAGAGCGTAATGACAATTTGTTTTGCAGAATTCTGTTTCTTTTAATCATTAAGTGATTGCATTTATTTCCCAACCATGTGTCTGGTGTTTGATCACTTCCCATGCTTCCAATCCTGCCGCACTGCCCTCTTGTGGTAGGCAAGTCTCAGGTCGACCTTGGTGTCGGCGCCTGTGGGGCCGGGCGGCCACAATATGAGAGGGAAGGTCACAGCTTCCTAAGACGTGTTGTGACCAACGACGAGACATGGATCCATCACCATACTTTTGAAAGCAAGCGTGCGAGCATGTAGTGGCAATACACACTCACCACGACCCAAGAAATTCAAGATGACACCGTCCGCAACGAAAGTAATGGCAACTGTATTTTGGGACATTAAGGGTATCATTCTTGTCGATTTTCTGGAAGAACGTCGAACCATAAATGCGTCCTGTTACTCCAAAAGTTTCCATTATCAGCCCTTCTGTTTAGGAGTGTTGCCAGGACTCCTTACCAGTGATGTTTTTCTACCAGACAATGCCAAACCACACACAGCCAAACTGACTATGGCCTACGAGATAACAATGCCTGGAAGCAAAAAATTACCTGACCAATTGGATGCTAGCAACAATCTAACCTTCATTGTTTCTAAAAAAAGGAAAAACACGGATTGTTAACATCCAAAATGTAGATAATGAAGGTTGGATTGTTGCTAGCACCCAGTTGGTCAGGTGACTTTTTTGCTTCCAGGCCTTGTTATCTCATAGGCCTCGCTATGGCCACACAGACGAAACTCAAATGGGACATCTTATCTTATCTTGTACAGAGGGTAGATTATCGCAGGACGATAATCTGCGGCACTTACTACTTCGAGGGAGTTTTGCGCCATCCCAGTAACTAACGACTGCTACGAGATGACAGTAGCAGCCGGGACCGTCGACTTAACGTGCCCTCCGAAGCACGGGGGGTTAATGATGGAAGAGCTGCTGGCGGACGAACAAACCAGTGGCTATCACCAGCTGCTAGACATCCAGCACTGGTCACTCAGCAAATGGGCCAGACTAAAGTCCCCCAGCAGCTGTGCCCGAAATAACTGTCCCACCCAGCAGTGGTCCTCAAGCCACTGGCTGGCCGCGCTTGAAGTTGCTTAACTCCATCGATCAGCGAGCCAACCGACGAGACAACCAGGCCACGGCCACCCCCTATGGGACATCTTACCATATCCTCCATACAGCTTGGATCTCTCTCCTTGCGACTATCACCCTTTTTGGACCATTGACGGATATAGGGGAGAAGGACGAGACACAAAAACCCTAGAATACAATAAATAATAGTTATTAATTAAAAAATAAAATAAATAAATAAAAAATCAAAATAAAAAGCTGACAATTCGGATAAAGACTATCCTTTATCAAAGCAAAAAAGATAATTCTCTAAAAGCAAAGAGAACATTAGAGAATTATCCTGGAGTTATGAAAAGAGTATGAAATTTTCTTCTTCTCTGTTCATTTTATGTCCGTCCCTGTACTCTTTTGTTTCAGTCGGATCTGCGTGTGGTAGCTCCGTTGGGCAGTGGCCTTTAATCCGGAGCTCTTATATGCAGATCGGACTGTATCATTTTATAGTTTCTATCATTTTAATTCTGTTTGTGTTATCCTATCGCATTTTTCTCACCGCCCTCTTATCATCTCGTATTTGTCCTCTTTCTTGTGCTATCCCAGTACGTCTTCAAATTCATTTCCTGGCCTGCCATTTGGTCTCTTATAGTATTTTAGCCAATACTGTCTTACTACTCCCTATGCTAACTAAATACAAGTCGTCTTTATGTACTTCTTTCATAACTTCAGGATAATTCTCTAATATTCTCTTTGCTTTTAGAGAATTATTCTTTGCTTTGATAAAGGATAGTCTCTATCCGAAACGTCAGCTTTTTATTTTGATTTATTTATTTTATTTTTTAATTAATTTTTAATTAATTTTTTGGAGCATTGAAAGAGTTCTATGGCTCCAATGAGGAAGTGAAAAAAGGAATGTAAGCGGTTTCGACATCAGCCTGAAGATTTCTACAGAACTGGTATTCAGATGCTCCCAGAACGCTGGAAAAATGTGTAGAGAAGCAAGGAGAGTTCTTTGAGAAATAAATGGTGTGTTATTCTTTGTAGTTTCTTGATTCTATAAAAAATAAAGTCCAGATCAAATTTAAATGCCCCTCGTACATTAGCTGCAGGTCGGGTTGGAATTGGGTAATCAATGTCTTGAGACATCACCTGACACTCTGTTGCAGTGAGGGCTTGAAGTGGTACCAGAACAACGGAAGGTAGTCGAGATTGAAGCGACGCTTCCTTTCTTACTAATGCTGCATTGAATAACGTCTTCAGTTGCAATATTGGTTCCAAGTTTTATTCTTGTACATGTCTAATGTTGTGGCCCAGATACAAGATAGTAGAATCCCACGTCGAGGAAAGTGAAGATTGCTTTCCGTCCGTTGCTTCGTCGACAGCTTTTCCTTGCGTCACTACGCCAGTGGAACTTTTAAAAACGTCTTTAAGTAGCTCGCCTTCATCGATACAAGGACGTTGTTGTAATGAGTTGTAAAAACAGCTGAAACACACGTACAGTTAGTTATTAATGGCTTAACGTCTATTTCAAGGGAAGACTGGTTCACTTTCATCTGTCTGCTTAGTCGGGCTTATCGAACTCTCGCTTGCTTGATCGGCCTCGTTTCACCAGCTTTGCAACTTTAAAATTCCTGCACTCACTCCTGTCGATTTCCCTATTGCCTCTCGTTTTATTAGCTTGCCTCTTATATGGCGCTTGGATTTGCCCGCTCTCGTTTTCTAAAACACTTGCCTTTACGGGAGAAACCAATATTGTGGCTCTCACAAAGACAACCCAATAAATGGTGGAATACGACATTAACAGAGAAGTGGAAAATTAAATAACAGACTTACCAGAATTATGTCCTAATTAAGGATCACTGTACGCTACATGAACATAAGAAGGCCTCTGTTAACTTTAAAAAAGCAATTCGACAAGCTAAAAGATCCATCGTTTCTCAATATGTTAAATCCAATCGTCTTTGGCAATTGATACGCCGCAATTGTACTCATAGCAAACCAAAGTTGCCATTTGAAAAATATAAACAACATCTTGTGTGGATTAATAACCCTATCCATCTCCCTATACCTTCCAAGATAGTAGAGCGAGATATGCAAAGTGGCGATAAACGTACTGAAATCTCTCCAGACCCTGGAATTCCTTTTGGCCACATGTTGTTAAATATTATCCACAAAGTCCGAATCAGGGGATCTTGTTATCCACTCGCCATGACAGATAGGATTATCCAGAACTTTAACGGCGCTGGACATACGTTGATTTATATCTTGTGTACAACGATAGTGAGAACTAAAAAATTCCCACGTGTCCTTAAGGTAACAAGAATTAACCCAATTTATAAGAGAGGTGACTCGACAGACATTTCCAATTACCGCCCGATTTCAGTAATGAATCCACTGTCTAAAATTGTGGAAAAAATTGTTTTCCATCGTTTAAGTGACTATTTGTGGTCTCAAATACCCAATCAACAGAAGAGTAGTAGGCCAGGTTGCAAAGTTACTTGGATTCCATTATATATCTTTATAAAGGCTACTGAGGCTTATCCCGTGGTCATAATTTTATTGTTGCCCAAACTTATGTTACTAAGGCATTTGATACTGTCTCTAGAGACCAAATTTTTTATGATTTGGCCTCTTTGGGGGTGTCAAAGGGTTATCTGGACTTCTTACAGGATTATTTTAGGGATCGGGAAAATATTATCAGCTTAAGACCCCTAATAAGTAATAAGTCCACTCGTGGAATTGTTCAGGGCTCGAGCATTGGTCCACTCCTATTTGCTGTTGCTACTGCCTCGATATATAGCCACCATTTCAACACAGAAATCTGGAGATCATAGCTTGGTTCAGGACTTTCTACATCAAGACTTGACATATTTATCAAATTGGAATGGTAGTAGAGGCCTGTGTCTCAATACTACTAAAACCAATATAATGGCTGGCCCTAAAGTAGGAAATTCTACAAGTAAAATTAAAATACTTGGCATTGTTTTTAATCCGAATCTTAGTTTTAATGACCACATTGACCAACTTATTACTACTCTACATCGTAAGACTTATTTGGTTAAAAGATTAAGATCATTATTGAATATTACTCAAATTTTTCAATTTATTATAGCTGTTATTGTTCCGAAAATAGAGTACGGGGCCGTATTTTGGTCTTCATCTACGATAGTGAATATTAAGAGGTTAACGGTAGCATATAACCGTCTAATTAGGACCGCCTTTAAAATGAATAGGCTAGACTCTGTAACGATGAAGTGTTCGTTCCATCAATTACCGATTCTTGGTTCTATCAGTAAGGCATCATTGACCATCGAACTGTCTATAGCTTTACGAGATGATTCTCATCCAGCATCGTTTGTCAAGACATGGTTCACTTCTCAAAATAATATTCGAGTAACTCGTTGGTTCCTATTTGTAGTACCCATCATGACGTCAGCATATAGATCCAAACGTTTTCCTTATAATGCGATAACTCTTTGAATGACTTACCATTTGAAATACGTTCATCTGTATATTCTTGCGTTTCAACTCAATTTACTTCTTCATGTCGCCACCTAAACCGTCGCTTATGAAATTACTATATTGATCAACAATAAAAAGTTTTAATTTTTTTCTGTTCTTAATCGGTTTGTTGTGATCATCTGGTTTCTTTTTATAAGTGTCCCATTATGTTTCAAGTCAAAGTCTTTCTACTTTTTTAATCTGTTGGATGTTGTTCCTTTATTTTTAGTCTCTTATAAACTTTACTCTTTTAAAGTGCTGGAAATTAATAATAAATTAATAATATTAATGTTATCTGCAGAAGATGGCGATAGCTCCTGATTTCCGTTATCAAGTTTGCTATCGCGTTTGATTAGCAACGCATTACTCTTCACTGTCATCTTACTGTTTTGCATCCTCGCTCCCCCCTCTCCTCTTCGCGGATTTCATTTATAATCACAGCTAATCATAGCTGTGCTGGAAAAATACCGTGAAAGGGCATCGGCAACAATGTTGTTCTTACCTGATTATCTTAGTTATATCGAAATCCAAAGTACAGGGTGATTATAATTAAAGTTTAAGTTTCAAAACGCTATAAAAAAAAACCACTTAGTAGAATGACGTCCAAGAATATGTGAATGAAAATACCTGTCATGCGCACGACTCATTTCATTTGTTATAAAAACGCTGGGTACACGGCTTTTCCTCATTTCGCGTCCGAGAAGTTCGCTATGGGTGTCTCATTGAAGGACCGCGCTCTGCTTGTAAAGGTTTTTTACAAGAACAATGATTCTGCACCAGTAGCTCTGCAGAAGTTCAGAACACTCAAGGATATGAAAAAAGGCGTTGGTCCGATGATTGCCGTGGGTCTGGAGAAAATGATTCAGAAATTCGAAAAGACAGGTTCTTTTGTCATTTGTAGTCGAAATTCTGACGCTTACAGCGCCATCTGTTGCTAAGATTTGGACCTACTTTTTTTTCTTATGCCATAAGCTTCCCCCCTTCTTCAATAACATTCCGTTCCAATTGGACGTCATTCTACTAAGTGGTTCTTTTTTATAGCGTTTTGAAACTTAAACTTTAATTATAATCACCCTGTATATTGTAGCACTGAGGCTTGGAGTCTTGAGGTTTAAGTTGTGTTAATAGCCTTGCAGCCTACTGTTACTAACCTCTATCTTGGACTATTTAAATGTTTTATCGGTAATGTATGTAGTTTTGAGGAATTTGACTAGTGGAATTGTATTCTTTGGGCAACTTAGTATTAAATTTTGGACGGATTGCATGCATAAACTTTTTCGAAAAACGTTAAAGTTGAAAGTTCTAAGTTGTCGTGAAATTTCAGAAATCTTTGCTGATAACACTAGCCAACAAAATTTAAGATTTTTCTTGTAACAAAATGAAAGTGGGTGATTTTTGGTAGTATTTTTTCTGCTGATTACGAATATAATTTTTAAATTTCTCTAGCACGCACAGCTTTCTTGTTTTACAATGAAACATTTTTAAATCATTCAGTGTTTGGGGCCTGGTAAATTTCCTTGCGGCCTCAAAATATTGATTCTTTAACATTGTAGCCGCTTCTCTTCACACCCATTACTTTAACATAGAAGTCTCGATGTGCATAACTTGGAAACTTGACGTGATAGAAAAAATCTAAAAGCAGATTCGGATTCTACCTACAAATTACTACTAAGAACACTATATGTGGTCTTAGTTACAAAATGTGTCTTGACTAGTGTAATCTAAACAAAATAAATCAAATCAATAACACTGGTAGGTATTTAAAAAAACTTCTCCAATTAATAGACTATCATAAAAAAACGAGTACATGTAATAGGTCATTAACGTGGCAAGGCAGCCGTTCTGTCTGTTTGTTGCTGGGGTTCAATGATTAGCGACCATCAGGCAGCAGTCGTTAATCCATATTCATCCAGGGACCCAATTTGTCGACCTCTGGCCATATACAGGCTCTGGATGGATGCATTGGATTTCATCAAATAATAAAAATAATAAAAAATAAATCATTAGATGTTTTAATAAAATAATCAGTAGTAGAAAATTGCCTTTAAGTTGGCTGTAGAGTTATCAAAATAATGTATAAAGCATAAATCTATTATGGTATTTTATAGGGTTTTATGTACCACTCTTTCAAAATAAAATATCTTCTGGGTTTATGCTTTAAAAAATAACGTATTGGCTAACAAACTTGTATTCTTATCCATAACGGGAAAGAAGAATGTGTTACATATTTAACAATACCATATCTCATGTATGAAAAAAGCATATATTTATGCAGTATACTATATGCTGTTTACTACAGGGTATATTGTAATGGCTTTTATTATCTTATAAAATCTATAGGGTATATTCTTTGGTGGAATGAGCAATTTAGGTATCAAAATATTAGAGAATTTAAAAAGTAATAAGTAAAAATATCAATGTTCGAAATAAAAAAAAATAAATAAATAAACTAAATAGTTATTAATAAAAACTAAGCAAAAACTGTGGAATGGAACAACCAAAATTGGAGGGAACAACAACGTTTGAAATACCTGATAAGTATTTCGGCTATCAAATAGCCATCTTCAACAATGAAAGGCAAAATGCAATATCCGGTATTTCAAATCTCCTTGTGGATAAGAAGTTCCCTCCGATTTTGGTTAAATAGTTATTGATGAAAATAGGAAAGAAAACTCCAGTCTGGATTCAAGCCGGGAAACTTCAGCTCTTCTAAGGTTTCCGGTTCAAATTCAGACTGTGGAATTTCCGTTACTATTTTCATCAATAATTTAAAGATCTGAAGTTTGGCATAGGACATTATTATCGAACATTGAGATATTCTTAAATATTTATTGCTTTATTTTTATTATGTGCGTTAAATATTTCATCTTCAAAGTCTATCTTACTGAAATAAAAAGCAGCGATTAATCTTTTCAGTTAAAAGTACTGTAATTCGCCCACACAAGTCACAAACTTCATCTCTATTTCCACACTTCATCCCTACGATGTTCCTTCAAACTATAGACTTTATAATCGATCAACTTCCCTTAGCTCAACTCCTGCCAAGCAAGTGAAAACGCTTTTGGAATGAACTGTACTTTTATTTTCAATTCCACTAACCAAATTCCTTAAAATGATATACATTCTTGAAAACATATTTTAACGGAATAAGGTAGGGGTTACTGACAAAATCACAAAATTCTTAATATCTCCATAATGGTAACATTTTGGATGACATACATGGGGATGATTCTCGTAGGTATTGAGGCCCTCTATACAGTTTTTCATTTTGGAAATGTACCGTTGGACCACCCTATAAAATTTTCGGTTTGTGTGTCTGTGTGCGATAGATTTGATACGACAACTCAAACTAGGCACGAGTGAAGTATTTTTTTTTTAATTATGTGCTCTATTGATTGCCAAAAATTGCAACTTGACCTTCATTCAATTGGACAATGGTGTAATCAATATAAAGTGTTTACCAATGATAAGTGCCACTAGATTACATACTCCCTCAAGAAGACTATTTGTAAATTTTTACAATTTAAATGGTTTTAAATTACCGTAAAAAACTGTTACTAAGGATCTAGGTGGCATGTTTAGTTCCAAATTAAATTTTGTTGATCACACCTATTTTATAACTTCAGGGCCTATCGAGCTTCCTATTTTATTAATAGAAGTTCCTTAAGTTTTAATAATGCTGATTTTTCCATTTACCTTTTTAAAAGCTTAATAACATCTTCATTAGAATATGCCTCTGTTGTTTGGTCTCATTATGTTAAAATACAATTGTGTTTAGAAAAAATACAGTATCGGCCTCGGTAGCTCAGTGGTTTCGTGATCGCCTCTGATGCCCGAAGATGCGGGTTCGATCCCGGCCGAGGACGACGAGGATTTTTTCAGGGGAAAATCCTGAGATCGCGCACTTCCTTCGGAAGGGAAGTAAAGCCGTTGGTCCCGTGTAGTCGTTTGCCGGCTGCACGTTAAAGACCCCTTGCGAGGCAAAATTTGCGGCCCCTATAACGCCGTCCTGAAATGGCTATAATAGTTGAAAAGGACGTTAATAACAAATAAACCAAACCAAACCAAAAAATACAGTCAGATATTTTACGACTTTTTCGACTTTTTCATCCTACTTCTTTTTAATAATAACAGATATGTGTCTAATACTTACTTCCGAAATATTTTTAAATGTGATATATTAACAACAAATTAAGGTACAGGTAAGTAGCGGAAGCTCTGAGTTCATCAATTTTTTTACCCCTTTACTACACTTTTTAACCCCCAATTTTTTTTATCAAAAAATTTATTTTCTCTAACATAGCATTTAAAAAATGTTATAGGCACTACGGGACTCCCTTGTACAAAACTGTATTGAATGCTTTCTTGGGAAATACTAATCATTATTAAGTAGCTGAAGAATGTGGAGGTAGTTATTGGTTTCACAATGTCCATTCGTCCGTCCGTCCCGTTAATAATTTCCGTATTTTTTGAGGTAGAAGGTTGAAATTCAGAATGTAGCTTACTATGGGCATGTGCACCTTCACTATTTAGTTTGGTTTTGATTAGCCCAGTGGGGTGGGAGTTTCGGGGACGGAAATTACAACGGACCAAAAGATGTATATTTATTAAGTAGCGGTAGAATGGAGCTACTTATTGTTTTCACAATGTCCGTCTGTCTGTCCGTCCACCTGTCTCCTTCATAATTTCCGCATTTTTTGAGGTAGAAGGTTGAAATTCGGAATGTAGCTTACTATGGGCATGTGCATCTTCACTATTTAGTTTGGTTTTGATTGGCTCACTGGGATCGGAATTTTGGGGGCGGAAATTAGAGGGGACCAAAAGGTCTACGCGTATTTATGCATATAAAGGAGTGAAATTCGGTATGCAGATTTCTCTAAGCAAGATCATTACTGTAAAGTTTGGGCCAAATTGTCCCAATAGGGTCGGAGTTGTGGGGGTGGCAATCACGTGGTCTTTAGAACTATGGCAAGATATAGCATGAGATATATCATTTGATCGGAAATGATGAGAAACGAAAGAAGATAGAACTGTTTTTCATTTTCTAAATACTACCTTCGAGAAAATCAATTTTTCGATTAAAAAAATGGATGGGGATTAAAAAGTGCAAATAATAGGGTAAAATAGGTGACCTCAGCGCTTCCGCTACTTTCCTATACCTTCCTCGGGAGGATTAATTTCTTGTTTATGCATATAAATGACTGAAATTCGGTATGCAGATTCCTCTAAGCAGGATCAACATTACTGTGAAGTTTGGGCCAAATTGTCCCAATGGGGTCGGAATTGTGGGGTTGGCAGTTACTTGGTCTTTAGAACTATAGGAATATATGGCATGTCATATATCATTCGATCGGAAATGAGAGATGAAAGAAGATAGAGCTCTTTTACACTTTCTAAATATTACTTTCGAGAAATTCAATTTTTCGATTTAAAAAATTGGGGAGGGGGGTTAAAGATGAGATAAAATGGTAAAGATAGATGATTCAGGGCTACCGGTACTTTCCTATAACCTTCCTCAGTAGGATTAATTTCTTCTTCTTATTCCTGAGATACGAACTTCCGCCTCTATTTGTTGGCTAATAACTCCAAATGTTGAATTAAAATCTGTTGTGGAAATCACAAAAATACACGTTAGCCCCAGCCGATTGCAGTCAAAATAGGAGGTGCACAACTAGATTAATAAATACAAAATTTCAACATTCTAGGGCTAACCGGTTTTGAGAATTGCGAGACATACACATGCACACACATACCCAGAAACACACATGATTCTGAATAAAAGTATTTTTTTCCTGATGACATATTTTTAAAGGAGTTTCTAAGGTCATAAAAATAATGTCTGTTGCAAGAGAATCCAAGAAATTCTCTTTAACCATTGGTAGGAAACAGTAGGACCCTGAGGGTAGTTGAACTGAAAAGGGCATCATGTTGTTCATGTGAAGCTTCACATACTTTTCCCTACCTGCCAAACATTGTGAAACTTACATGTTACGTATCGCTTTCGTTGTAAGCTTACAGTTGAAATGGCTGGACTTTCTTCATTTGCTTCAGAGGTATTAACAATGAATGCTGAAAACTCATTGGATACTCTGTTTACTTAGAGCTTATCTAAAGTCATAGGCCTAGACTGTTGCTTTTCTCTTGGCAATTCTTCTTTCTTCATCCGCCTGAAATTTTTCAAATTTTTCGTTTGAAATAATCATGTGGAGTTAACATTTGGTCATCTAAGGATCTCTGTAAACTTGCACGAGCTGCTAACATTTTCGGCGATTCTTCCAATTCCATCAGATGATCTTTCTACTGTTTGTTCCTAAGAAATTCCATTCAACTGTGATGCCAAAAAAATGTTAATGAAATTCTTAAAGGTTCTTAGATCAATTAACAGAGTGGTAAATTGTGTTTATTAAAATATATGTTCATCTATAAGTATTCAAACCTTTGTTCCTTCAGCTTCTTCAAGTTCTTCCCCATCTTCCATCTTGCGTTCAAGTTCTTCAATTCCATTCAAAACTCTCTACCTTATTCATTGGTGAACTTTATCTTATTATTTATTAATAATGGGAAATGGTCCTTGGAGGATTTTTTCACGCCATTACCTCGAATATTGATGAATATATAGTGAAAAATAGTAAAGAAAATTCCACGGCCTGGACTCGAACCAGGGACCTTCGGGTAACCGTCCCGATGCTCTAACCACTCAGCCACCGTGGACATGGAAGCTGTTGCTATCAAACATGTCCTATGTGCATAGGTTAAAGCGCGGCTCCTTGTTCGCAAGCCAGGACTATCTTTACTATTAAATGGCGAATAATAATATAATAAACCATTAAGGAATGACATAACCAAGTACCGAAAGATTATACTAAACTATTCCCAGAACTATATTTTTAAACCACCCTATGTTAACATTGGAAGTTTCTAATGGACCATAATGATACCATTAAACCACGTACCTTTGATATAATTTCAACTATCATTAATATTATGTTATATTCATTAATGACACATCATTCCAAGTTGTTTGATATATTACATGCCATATTTTAGCATTGACAGTTCCAATAAACCATTATAGTTCCACTAAACCAGGTTCCTTGAAACCAATTTCAACTATCGTTAATTTTACATTATATTCATTCATGACACATGATTCCAAGTCGTTTGATATATTACATGCCATATTTTAGCATTGAAAGTTCCAATGAACAATAATGGTTCCACTGAACCAGGTTCCTTGAATCCAATTTGGACTATCATTAATTTTACTTACTTTTTGAGCACGTGTCATTGTTTCGATTTCAACCATTTTCAAACTGGTTCATTCCTGGAACCTTATTTATTAATTGGCGAATATAGTAATTTATATCCGCTTCTATCGCGTCGTTATGATTTGTTTGATATATTAATATATCTCTCTATTAAAATTGCTAGGTGGGATCGTAAAGGTACCATTTGTGCACGTGCTATTGAACAGATTTAGATAATACTTGTGATTGATTCTTGCCATGTACCATGTCCATCGACTGACGAAAATAATAATGAATAACCGCATCTATCTCGTCATTACGATTTGTTTGATATATTACTCAATATATCTTCCCATTGAAAATTGCTAGGCGGGAAAATAGAGGTATCATTTGTGCATGTGCAAATGAACCGATTTAAATAACATTTGTAACTGGATCGTGCCATGAACCATATTCATCGACTGACGAAAACAGATATTGAAAATCTTTCATAGCCTTGGAGGAGTTTGAGTTACAGACAGACGGACAGACAGACAGACGGACACAGACAGACGGACAGACAGACAGACACGTTTCCCCACACTGAGAGCATAAAGCACCTTTCGGTACTTAATAAACCATTAAGGAATGGCATAACCAAGTACCGAAAAGTAAAGGCAGTGGCTACGTACAGTGCAACCTTGTACGCCTTCCGTTCAATACAAAGGAAGTGGCTAGCTATACCGCCATCTACCAATAGTTTCAGACTCCAAACTTTCTCTAATTTCGAAACAAGCAATATGGCAGATTCCCATCGCTTAGTGGAAAAATGCAACGTTTCAAACAATTTTATCTTAGCTTCAAGCAGCTAATATGGGATAGAATGAATATTGTTAATTGGGATAAACTTTACCATCTTCCCTATCTGGTTAAATTGAACTATCTGACAACGACGCAATACTAGCCGCCACTTCTACAATACTAGTACGTGGACGCTAACGCTTCGCTCACGGCGACCCCGAATTATAAACATACCCCCAACATATTTGGTTACAGGGGGGCAGTTGGTTTCCCCTCGGCCGGTTACAGGGGCAGTTGGTTTCCCCTTCTACAATACTAGTACGCGGACGCCATCGCTTCGCTCACGGCGACGTCGATTTATATACGTACCCAACCTATTTGTTTACAGGGGGCAGTTGGTTTCCCCTCGGCCGGTTACAGGAGGCTAATAATCCGTATATTTTAGTGGTCACAGAAATGGCTGCCAGAAAGTTACGGGACCTCATTTTATGGTTAAACCTAAGTTAACCTCAGTTAACCTAACCCAACACTAGAACGCTCAAAAAATGCTGGCTTACCTTTAAGGCATGGTTCCTTTCGACAATGGCTAATCATCCAGAAAGCAGAAAAAAAAGAAAATCTGAAATCCACACGACCGTGACATGCCAATTGTGTGGTTGCTATAACAACAGCTAGCCAAAACACGCCCTCTAATGTCGGAATCCATATAATACTGTTTTGATTCTGTCGGCAGATGGCGGTACAGCTTGCCACTTCCTTTGCATTGAACGGAAGGCGTACAAGGTTGCACTGTACGTAGCCACTGCGAAAAGTAAAACTAAACCATTCGCGGAACTGTATTTTAAACCGCCCTGTGTTAACATTGGAAGTTTCTAATGGACCATAATGATACCACTATAAACCACGTACTTTTGAAATAAGTTCAACTGTAATTAATATTACGTTATATTCCTTCATGACACCTCGTTCCAAGTCGTTTGATATATTACATGCTATATTTTAGCATTGAAAGTTCCAATGAAGCATAATGGTTCAACTAAACCAGGTTCTTTGAAACCAATTTCGAATATCATTAATTTTAAGTTATATTCATCCATTACAACTCACTCCAAGTCGTTTGATAATTTACCTGCTATATTTTAGCATTGAAAATTCCAGTGAACCATAATGGTTCCACTAAACCGGGTTCCTTGAAACCAATTTCGACTATCATTAATTTTACGTTTTATTCATTCATGACACATCATTCCAAGTCGTTTGATATATTACCTGCCATATTTTAGCATTGAAAGTTCCAATGAGCCATAATGGTTTCACTAAGCCAGGTCTCATGAAACCAATTTCGACTATCATTAATTTTACGTTATATTTATTCATGACACATCATTCCCAGTCGTTTGATATATTACATGTCATATTTTAGTTTTGAAAGTTCCAATGAGCCATAATGGTTCCATTAAACCGCGTTCCTTGGAACCAATTTTGACTATCATTAATTTTACGTTATATTCATTCTTGACACATCATTCCAAGTCGTTTGATATATTACATGCCATATTCTAGCACTGAAAATGTTTGAGGGTGTCATAAGGGTACTATTAGAGCACGCGTCATTGTTTCGATTTCAACCATTTTCAAAATGGTTCATTCCCGGAACCTTAAATATTAATTGGCGAAAATAGTAATTTATATCCGCTTCTATCTCGTCATTACGATTTGTTTGATATATTACTCAATATATCAGACCGTTGAAAATTGCTAGGCGGGAAAATAGAGGTACCATTTGTGCATGTTCCAATGAACCGATTTAAATAATATTTGTAACTGGATCGTGCCATGAACCATATTCATCGACTGACGAAAATAGATTTTGACTATCTCTACTATGAAATGGCGAATAATAATATAATAATAATGGAAAATGGTCCTTGGAGGTAATGGCGTGAAAAAATCATCCAAGGGCCATTAACCATTATTATTATATTATTATTCGCCATTTAATAGTAAAGATAGTCCTGGCTTGCGAACAAGGAGCATCGGGACGGTAGCGACAGCTTCCATGTCCACGGTGGCTTAGTGGTTAGAGCATCGGGACGGTTACTCGAACGTCCCTGGTTCGAGTCCAGGCCGTGGAATTTTCTTTACTATGTTTCATTATTTATTTATTATTTATTATTATTTATTATTTTATCTTTTGCACTCATCAGGAATAATCATTCATTAATAAACAACATATAATCTTAAAGTTCTTACATTGAGATGTCGGCCCATCACTAAAGTTATAAATATGTTTGATTTCTCCTATCTTCGTCTAAAGATATTCAATAAAATTCATTTGAAAGATTTGAACAGCAATTGTACTGGGTGTCCATAAAGTCTCTCCGCAGTGGAAAATGACGATTCCCATCAGGACGTCTTCCAGAACAAGTGCAGACGAGCGGACTTGTGGCTCGCATGGATGGAAGGCACTTTCATCATCTCCTGTAAACTTGTGCGTACCCTCACCACTTGATATAGTTAATTCTAACGTAAATAAAGTGCTATATTTTCCCGTTTATTGGATTATTGCTTTTGTTTTTCACTGTGGAGAGTCTATACGGACACTGTGTCATGGTCGTGGTAGTAGTTGTTTGCTCATGTATTCATGATCTGAAGTTCTTTTCAAGCAAAGTCCTATTCATAGAGACAAGGCTCTAAAATTAAAAGTTTATAGCTTCTTAAGATTTCTCTTTATAGCAAGGTGAGAAGCTTGGAAAAAGAACAGTTGAGATATTGCCCTCCAAAGGTACCCAAAAATTTGCTCACAAAATATCTTTACCAATTTTTCAAGAACATATCTTTTATTGTAAAAGCGCTGTGACAACTGAATATAATCCACACATAGACTACAAAGGTAGGAACAACCAAAATCGGAGGGAACCTCTAATCCACAAGGAGGTATGAAATACCGGATACGTATTTCGGCTACCAAGTAGCCATCTTCAGCAGAGGGGGACAAAATGCAACTAAGGAAAGCAAACTTAATACTAGAGAATATATAGACAAGGTGGAGGGGAGGGGTAATTGAAAATAATACCTCCTATTGGTTAAGCGGGAATAACGCCTATTGGACAAGTTAAACAGTGGGCCAATAAAATAACAGGAGATACCTTGTCAGAGGAGGAGAAAACACAATAAAAAAAATGGAATCAATTCAATAAATCAAACAGAACAGAGTTTGGGTTCGAACCTTTGTCCATATTTAACTCGTTTTATAGATTTCTATACTCCTAAAGCTGTCTAATTGAATTCTTGAATTGAACGATCTAAGTAACTTAAAATTATCTGAACTAATACCATGATCTGTGTCCAAAACATGTTTGGCGATGCTCGATCTGTCCGACCTGCCTTATTTTACATGAGCTAAATGCTTTTTCCACCTTTTAATAATATTTCTGGAGCTCTGACCAACCTAGTTCTTCTCACAAAAATCACATTGAAATAGATAGATTTTCGACTTTTTCCAGAAGTGGGATGGAATCTTTAGGTTTTCCAAAGAGCGCTTTCGAAGTATTCTCACTTTTCAATACAGTCTTTAAATTGCAAGCGCTAAAAAATCTTTTTCAGGCCCTTAACTGCGGATCATAAGCAATACTAATAAATTTAGGGCTTGTGGTCTCTGGAATTAACTTTGTGGAATCCTTTCTATTTAAAAGGAGCTTATGCCTACGGAGTAAGTTAACGACAATATTTTCAAAAAGCTATTCAACCTTGCTATAGATTTAATGGTACTCAATTCAGTTTGGTACCTTTGGTCGGATAAAGGAACATTAAGAAGGCGGTGGATCATAGGGTGGAAGGCAGCGTGTTTATGGCTAGGACAATGACCTGAATCGTTCATAGTATGAGCCTCTTAAAACCAAAGTGGTGTACGTCCATTAACAACAGTTTTGAGATATAAAGAATAAAGAATAACAACATATAGGTAGCACTGCTGACTGCATAAACTTGGACTGTCATCTGTGAAGCTGTTTGGACTCTGTAGGTAGTTTGACATTTTCGGATTTCATTTCTAGCATTAACTCAGATTTTTTAAAAAGTGCAGTTACACCACTTTGGCTTTAACGGGCTCATATAGCGATGATAGTTGGTGGATTTTCGATAAATGTCGAACTCTAACCTATCATTAAATCTAATAATGCTTAAATCTAGAAAAGGAAGGCGTCCATCACTCTCATCTTCACGTGTGAATTTGATTGTAGGAAACCTATTATTTAATTCGCTAAGAAAAGAAATTCACGAATATCGCATTGATTCGTGTCAAAAAACAGCGAAAATATCATCCACGCATCTATACTATATACGGGAGAAATAAGAGAGTTGTAGCTAATTGATTTTCGAATTCACTCGTAAAGAGATTAGCAATGAACGGACTATGACTATTGCCCATAGCTGTTCCCGAGATCAACTTATAAAATTTGGAATTGAATTGAAAGAAATTTTCATACATGCATACCTTATATATTCATTGACTTTTTCGGAAACAACTTTGGAAGAAGATTGGAAATTTCTAAGATCACCAATAGTGACGTCAACAGGAACGCTCGGAAAAGGGAACAAACATCTAAGGAGATCAGTATTTTGCCTGCATTTAATTTAATATCTTTGATTTACGAAATTAATTCGAAGCTGTTTTTCACTGAGAATCCATCGAATGTATGATCAAATTTTCCGAACTCAGTAGTAAGAAACTTGATAACTTGTAACTGGGAGAATTGATGTTGGAGACAATGGGTTTCACAGCCTTCCTTGCCTTATGAATTTTAGGCAAACAATATAATCTAGGAAGACGAGGATTAGGAGCCTTAAATTAGTAGCTTCCTTGTTCGGAATCAGTAAAGGACAATCTCTAATAGCCTTATGAACTTTATTCACAAACTGAGGTAACGGATTTTGGTGACATTAATGTAGGGGCCACTGTTGATTAGAGATTCTACTCTACTAATATAGTCCTATTTGTCTAAAATGGTTTGATAGGAAGTGTTCGCACTTCCAATCCACAAGAAAAGAGTACAAGAAAGAAATAGACTGTTTTTACCTTAAGGCCGACAAAGGCAATACGGTTGTCATTTTAGACAAACCGGACTATATTAGTAAAGTAAACTCTCTAATCAACAGTGGCCCCTACATTAATGTCACCAAAAATCCGTTACCTCAGTTTGTGAATAAAATTCACAAGGGTATTAGAGATTGTTCTTTACTGATTCCGAAGAAGGAAGTTTCTAGGTTTAATGTTTCGAATCCTCGTCTTCCTAGATTATATTGTTTGCCCAAAATTCATAAGGCAGAGACCCATTGTCTCCAACATCAATTCTCCCAGTTACAAGTTATCTCAAGTTTCTTACTAATGAGTAAGTAAAATTTGGTTATACATTCGATAGATCCTCAGTGAAAAACAGCTTCGAATTAATTTCGAAAATCCAAGATATTCAATTAAATGCAGGCGAATTACTGGCGTCCTTCGATGTTTGTTCCCTTTTTCCGAGCGTTCCTGTTGACGTCATTATTGGTTACCTTAGAAATTTCATATCTTCTTCCAAAGTTGTTCCCGAAAAAGTCAATGAATATATAAGTTTAACTGAGGTATGCATGTATAAAAATTTCTTTCAATTTCAATTCCAAATTTTATAAGTTGACCTCGGGAACAGCTATGGGCAATATTCTTAGTCCGTTCATTGCTAATCTCTTTACGAGTGAATTCGAGAATCAATTAGCTTCAACCCTCTCTTACTTCCCCAGTTATATGGTATAGATTCGTGGATATTTTCGCTGTTATTGACTAGGATCAATGCGATATTAGCTCTTTTCTTAGCGAATAAAATAATAAGTTTCTTACAATCAAATTCACACATGAAGTTCAAAGCGATGGACGCCTTTCTTTTCAAGATTTAAGCATTATTAGGGTTAATGATAGGTTAGATTTCGACATTCATCGAAAATCCACCAACAATCATCGCTATTTTGTGAACGATTCAGTTCATTTTCCTAGCCATAAACACGCTGCCTTTCACGCTATGATCCACCATCTTCTTAATGTTCCTTTATCCGACCAAAGGTACCAAACTGAATTGAGTACCATTAAATCTATAGCAAGGTTGAATGGCTTTTCCGATAAAATTATCGATAACTTACTCCGTAGGCATAAGCTCCTTTTAAATAGAAAGGATTCCACCTAGTTAATTCCAGAGGTCACAAGCCCTGAATTTATTAGTATTGCTTATGATCCGCAATTAACTAACGGCCTGAAAAAGATTTTTAGCGCTTGCAGTTAAAAGATTGCGTTGGGAGAGGCCGTGGCCTGGTGGGCTTTCACTAAACACACACTTCTAAGATATTAAGCAACATCAGGCACGGCTAGTCATTGGATGGGCGACCATCACTGCCAGCCAATTTTCATCCCCCTGGTTGCTGCGACCATCATACAGCAGTCGTCAATCCCAGTCCATCCTGGGAACCAACTCGTCGGCCTCTGGCCATACAGGCCCTGGATGGACGTATAGGTTTCCAATAAATAAATAAAAAAGTGGGAATACTTTGAAAGGACTCTTAGGAAATCCTAAAGATGCCATCTCACCACTGGAAAAGTCGGGAATCTATCTATTTCAATGTGATGTTTGTGAGAAGAACTATGTTGGTCAGAGGTCCAGAAATATTATGGTCATTCGAGTGAAATGGTCAGAAATTGACTGAATCACCCTGTATAAGGTCGTACAGGGGGACGAAGGGGCAGCGTATAGAGTATGTCTGATGATTTTCCTTTCCTCCTTTAAGAGAGGATCAATGGTGCTATTTAAAAGTTGGAAAGAGGATTTTAGCTCATGTAAAATATGGCATGTTCGGATCGATCGAGCATCGCCAAACATGTTCTGGACACAGGTCATGGTATTAGATCAGATAATTTTAAGTTACCGTACTTACAAGGGAACCCCAGATAGCCTTTTTTTTGCGCGCAAGCACACCGTGGAAGCGATAGCGTTGCGCGGCAGTGAAGCTCCCCGGAAGTGCGCAGAGTTCAAAAAACATGGCGGAAAGAGGGGAAGCAAACTTGTTAGCGGCGGTCGCCAAAGAATTGCAGTTAGAGCACTGTTATTAAGCATACAACCTTAATTTTACTGTACAATTATTCGTCTCGAAATAATTTATAAGATGAGGTAGGCATCCATGAATACTATTTTTATCTAAAATTATAATGCACCGCGATACATACTCCTTCACCAACCCCCAACTTATTACTCGATGTTAAACATGAAGCCAGCCCCGTGTTTGATTACCGAATTATTTAATAAAATGAAATAATAAATTAAGGAAACGGTTATTAATTACTCTAGACATTTTTTACTGGAAGGCAATTAGCTAATTGTAATAATCTATTTTAAAAACTAGGTTTGTTTAGAAATTTGAGAAGCCATTCAATTGCCATCTGCTGCTGTCTATTTCATCTGAATTGGATTCGTGCTTATTGCTGTGAGTAGTGGAAGAAAGAAGTTCCGTTAAGCGCATTAATACACCGCTTTAACAATGGAATCCTTGTATGAATATGGGTGCTCAAATTTTTTCGTTTTCGTGGTTTATTTTGAAAGAAACAAAAATCCGCACTCTTATTTTGCAAGCATCTATTGTAGCTTCAATTGAGTAATATACTTCAATTTGGTAGAAATCTGTGACATACATGTTCGAGGGATTCCCTTGTTAGATCCGTCAATTCAAGAAATCAGTTAGACAGCTTTGAGAATATAGAAATGTATAAATGGGTTTCTAGAAATTTATTAAATATGGACAAAGAGCCGATCCCAAACTCTGTTCTGTTTGATTTATTGAATTGATTCTGGTTTTTTTTTCTCCTCTGACAAAGTACCTCCTGTTATTTTATTGGCCCACTGTTTAACTTGTGCAATAGGAGTTATTTCCGCTTAACCAATTATTATCTTCAATTACCCCTCCCCCCCACCTTGTCTATTTATTCTCTAGTATTAAGGTTGCTTTCTTTAGTTGTATTTTGTCCCCCTCTGCAGAAGATGGCTACTTGGTAGCCGAAATACGTATCCGGAATTTCAAATCTCCTTGTGGACTAGAGGTTCTCTCCGATTTTGGTTGTTCCATTCCACAGGTTTTTGCTTAATTTTTGTTTTGTACAAAGGTAGGTATCAAACTACTAAGAGTTGATTAATTTTATGTATTAAACGAAAAGTTACGATCGTTTAAATCAAGGCCCGCTAGGATGGCGCAACGAATTTTTTGCTAACTTTCAAGAAGCAAATCTATGCCTTGATGTCGTAAAAAAGATAAATCGATGATAAATTTTGATTCTTCACAGAACGTTGTTTAACAATGCAACAGTTCAGGCATGTATGTATTACAAACTTTCAAAAATTATAATCTAAGTTGACATTTTTGCTGGTTGTGTGCAGAACCAAGATGAATATTGAAAAGCAAGCAGAGTGATGAAATACTCTTTTGTGCTCCCCAGAAGTTCCTTCATCTGGCTATGAGAAGCTCAACTACCAAGACATTACATCAGCACTGATCTAGGCAAATTTTGTCTATTTACTAAATTGAATAGCTTATTTCAGGAACCCCATAACTGACAAACTAATCGAAATCGAGTTTACACTGGTTTCATGTTGTTCTGTGATTGACACTTCGTTTGGTGCAGGAACCTACTGAAACAACTTTCTGCATACCCCCATTTCACGTCCTTGAAATATCTATTTATTGTAGTTTATTGCAGAAATCCCACAAGCGTCATCACTTAGGGGATTCCTGCATTACAATTGTGTAACAATTGTTTGTTTTGAGCGTTCTGGTGATTTTCCATTTCCTGTCGCTCAAATTAAAAAAAAATATCAACTGAATCGCACTCGGACGTGGAATCTCCGAAGAAAAGGAGAAAAGGTGTCGTTAATTCTGATACGTATAAACATATAAAGAAATCATGGAGTCCAGGGCAAAGAATATGTGACTTAAATGTAAGACAATAACTCAGAGAACTCCTCCTGAAGAAATTACTACGTCAACATTTTCTTTGCGAAAAGACCAATCTCCCTCCTGAACTACCAACCATGGAAGCCTACCCTGTTGGGAAAGTCCCATTCAATAAAAAAAAATTTGTTGACTCCAGAAGCTTGCTGAATATATTTCAGATTATACTAAATTCTACGACATGATTTTGAGTTGGCCGACATTTGAAGTTGAAAGAAGAGTGAATGCATGTTGAATGTGTATGAATGATATGGTAATTTTAATTTTACAAAATATCTGTAATTGGCCAAAATAGAGTTCAATGTTTCTACACAGACAGCTTTGGTGATTTTTACTCTTAACTAAACTCGTTAATATCATAAAAATGGTAAGACAATGTTGTAAATTTATTTTATTGCAGAAACCCATAACTACAAGCGGTGGACAATTTATTAACCCTCTTCCATGAAACTTTATTCAATCTATTATATTTCCATTTCATGTATTAAACCGTCCTCAACATTCAGGAAATTATTCGTAAAAAACAATGTGCATTTATGGAAATTAGAAGTTTTTCTTAAATAGCTCAACATCAGAAATTTTGCACTTAAGGGGTTTCTGCAATAAGCGATTTAATTTTCTATGGGTTTTCGAACGCCAGAATTTTTCACCCATGTTACTTTATTGTTTTTTCCCATTATGTTCAGTTTTTTTATTTTTATTAAATTTCAGTCTTTGGTTCTCATGGGGTGGGGGGGGGACATAGCTATCATGTATTAACCTAAAGTTGAAGAGGGTGAGAGTTGTCTGACTTCACAAACCTTTTCTAAACACAGGTTCTCACTGCTAAGTTTTTAATTTGGCTGTTTGAAAAGGTTGAAGCTATTTTCCAACCATGGATATCAGGTATGTTTTTGAGTATATGCAAAGTGGAAATCGGGTGTGTTTTTGAGTAACACCACATATAAAATCATTCTGAAATAGTGACTCATAAACGATCAACTTTCTCTCTCAGAGATAAAGAGTTTAGATTTCGGCGCAATGCAGCTAACGATTCTGTTTTTTAACGCCCTTTTCGCTGTACGTTTTCCTAAATAGTCATAACTTTTCATTAAATGCATAGAATCAGTCAACTCTGTGTGGATTAAATTCAGCTGTCACAGTGCGTTTACATCAAAAGCGATATACAGTAATTGCAAAATTGGTATAGAAATTTTGTGGCAAGTTTTTGGGTATCTTTGGAGGGCAGTATCTTAATTGTTCCTTGTATAATCTGCTTTACCTCGATATAACAAAGATGTAAGTGTATCAATCTTTAGAAGTTATAAACGTTTTATTTTAGAGTCTTTTCTCTTAATGAATAGAACTTTCATTGCAGAGACCTTTAAAATATGAATACATAAGCAAACAGGGGCTACCTCAGCCATGACACAATTGCTGTTCAAATATTTCAAGTGAATTTTATTGACTATCTGAAGACAAAAGAGAGGAGATCAGACATTTATGACTTTTGTATGGGCAGATAGCTCAACATAAGAATTTTATTAACTTAGGCGTACATGAAGAAGACATTTTATATTACAGTTGAATGGAATTTTTGTGGAACTAACCATAGAAAAATTGTGTGATAGAATTGGAGAAAACACAGAAAAGATTAGTGTAAGTTTACAGAGATCCTTAGATAAACAAATGTTGACTCCACATCATTATTTCAAAGGAAGAAATTGAAAAACTTCAGACCTATCAAGAACGAAGAATTGCCAAGGGTCCCACAAATTTTGGAGCAAGAGAAAAGCACTATTTTAGGCCTGTGACTTTAGATAAAATCTGAGTAAAGAGTAACCGCTGAGTCTGCAGCATTTATTGTTAATACTTTGGAAGAAAATGAAGAAAGTCCACCCATTTTAACTGCAAGCTTACAACGAATGCAATACGTAACATGTGAGTGTAATAGTACGACGAAGTGAACAAGGAGATGAATTGAGAACGACTGACTTTATTTTACCAATTTCCCATCTACACAAAAAGGCGATGATATTATACCTTCAACAACCAATCAGAAAATACGTAATACAAACACAGTAGCTTAGCCCTGAGCCGCACGCTGATTGGCTGCCACATAACCTCCTCTGTTGGAAAGCACCCTTGGCATCCGTCCGACTCGTGTGATCACTATCTTATCCTCATCGGACTTATCCACGTATGCTGGCTTTAAACGATCGATCGCAAGACAGACCGTTCTGTTCTTTAATTGTATCTGGAAAGTTTTGTTGCTCTTTTGTAGGACTTGAAACGGACCCTTATACGGCGTTGATAGAGAGGGACGGTGTGCATCTTGACGTATAAACAAGAATTTGCATGTCTTCAAGTTCTTTGGGATATACTCAGCCTGGTTCTTTGTTTGAAAAAAAGGAATTGGGGCAAGGCTCCCCACTGAACGACGTAAGTCTTATATGTTTATATCTTGATCGCCATTCGGAAAAAATTCGCCAGGTACCACTAATGTTTGTCCGTACAGCATCTCCGCTGGGAAATACCCACTGTTCTCCTTCATCATGGTTCTTAAGCCCAGCAGCACCCATGGTAAGTGTTCCGTCTATCTATAGCCGTTACAGCGAACTGTCAGGGCGGCCTTTATTGTTCTGTGCTACCTTTCTAAGATAACGTTGGCTTGGGGGTGGTATGCCATGGTATGATGTATAGTGATCCCGAGAAGGCGGGCAAGGGCTATCCATAAGTCGGCGGTAAGAGTTGATCCTCGGTCCGTTGTAATGTGTTCCGGGACACCAAAACGCGCCACCCAAGTATTTAATAAGATCTTAGCGCATCCTTTGCTGTGGCTTCTGCCATGGGGGCCGAGGCGGTCAGTGATAGTGAGGAGGTATTTCTTGCCCTCTGACATAGGAAGAGGACCCACCACATCGATGTGAATATGGGCGAATCGGCGAGTAGGTGGTATTTTCCGATGGGGGCTTTTGTATGTGGTGTCTTTCTTGCTTTCTGATATCCCTATTTATGGAGTGCCATATGAATTTTTCTGTTATCATTTTTGTGGTGGAACGTATTGATGGGTGAGATATACCGTGCATAAGCTCAAAAACCTTCCGTCGCATTTTTTCTGGGATCAAGGGGCGGCCTGTACTAATGTCACATTGGATCGTCTGTTGACCAAAAGGTATGTCTTGCAATATAAGATTTGTCACTGCTGTCCTGTGAGCTTGAGTTTCAGGGTCTTGCTGCTGTTGTTTGGCCAGATTCTCATAATCGATTCCAAGTTGAATTTCTGATATTTCGATTCGCGATAGGGCATCCGCTACCGCATTATTTTTACCTGGTACGTATGTCATCGTACAATTTGTTTCGGCAATAGCAGAAAGGTGGCGTTGTCGAGCTGTCCATGCGTCCGTGGGTTTAGTCAGGGCACTGACTAGGGGTTTATGTTCAGTGCATATTTTGTACATATTAACCTCTATCATATGCCGGAAATGTCGAATTGCTAAATAGATGGCGAGTAACTCCCTGTCGAAAGTACTGTATTTTTTTTCCGGAATTCTTAATTTTCTACTGAAAAAAGCGAGAGGGTTTTTCGTTTCCCATTCACCTGCTGCTCTAAAACCACTCCAACGGCATGGTTGCATCCGTCCGTTGTAAGGTAAAGCGGGGCGCCAAGGTCACGAATTGCCAGAGTAACAGCCTCCATAAGGGCCTTCTTCGCAGCGATAAAAGCCTCTTCTTCCTCTTGGCCCCACTTTAGACTCCTTGGGTTTCCGGAAATGCAATCATATAACGGTGCTAATATGTCGGCGGCATTTGGGATGAACCGGTGATAGAAATTCAACATGCCGATGAATTCTTGCAATTTTTTTATGGTTCTTGGCCTTGGAAATTTTTGCACAGCTTCTACTTTCGATGTCAATGGTCGAACGCCATTTGCACTCAGCTGATGTCCCAAAAAGGTTACCTCCGATGCCCCAGAAACGCAATTGTCGGCGCGAACCACGAGGCCGTTGGTTTGTAAAAGTTGTAGGATTTTACATAGATTTCGTGATCCTCCTTATTTTCAGAGAACATTAGAATGTCGTCTTCATAAATTGCACAGTAAGGTATTTGTCCGAAGATCGTGTCCATCATACGCTGGAAAATGGCTCCGCTATTACGCAACCCGAAAGCGCCTGTGTCATCAAGGAAATTTTTACCTGAAATTTCGTCCCTTATGCAGAATCCTGGGTTCTTTGCGTTTATTTCATGTACTTCTTCAGTCCTGTTGTTTTCATTGGCCGCTGCGAATCGTAGCGTCCCTCCAAGGCTTTTTTTGAATTCCACTTGCATCCCAGGGCGCATGACCTCGCTGCCTGTCCAAATTTCCTGTGGTAATAAGAGATGTCCGTTGTCATATATCTTGGCACTACTTTTCGTGGGGTTGTTTCCTTGGTTGATCGTTTCATTCTTAAGGCAGCAATGTCCTCCGCTTCTTCGTCGGTTTGTTCGGTATGCCCGATGCTGGGCGGGCTTTTATGCGCTGCCCTTTGGGATACGATTATCGCATCCGCCTGCTTTCGCAGATCGTCGATGTTGGTGTATTTTGTAACAATACCCGCACATTTTCTGGTAACGTTAAAAGCCATATTTCTTTTTTTATATCTAATTCCTTGAGGGGCTATCCAAGTTGCTTTTTACTGGTATTCGGCATAATGAAGAAAGTTCATTCCATACCTGTGTTGCAGTCCTATCCCCCAGCGGCTGTGTTGGCATCTCCATAATCCGACGTACGCGTTGCGACGAGGTTAGGGAGAATTCTTCAGGTAAGGCCTCGATTACCAGATCTGCTTTGGTTTGTGTCCGGGTAATTCCTCTCAAACGAAACTGTTTCCGCACGGCGGAACCATATCAGCGGCTCCTGTGAAGCGAATGACGGTAATCGTAGCCTTACGGCATTGACGATCGGTTCTTGCATTTTTGGCATGTCGTAAAAACGTCGGGTCAGTGTAATAGTACTACGAAGTGAACAAGGAGACGAACTGAGAAGGACTGACTTTATTTTACCAATTTCCCATCTACACAAAAAGGCGATGATATCATACCTTCAACAACCAATCAGAAAATACGTAATACAAACACAGTAGTTTAGCCCTGAGCCGCACGCTGATTGGCTGCCACATGAGTATGACAATGTGTGGCAGTTAGGGAAAAGTATGTGAAGCTCCACATGAACAGCATTATGAATTGTTCAGTTCACCTACCCTGAGAGGCCTGCTCTTTCTTACCAATAGTTAAAGACATTTCTTGGATTCTCCTGCAACAGATATTACTTTTATGACCTTAGAAAGACCTTTAAAATCATCATCAGGAAGAAAATATATTTATCCAGAATAAATCCATGATAAGACTACAGATCGCCTTAGCCGAAATGGAGTCGAAATTTCAGTATGTTGTTTAAATTTCACAAAATAACTTTGTCTGTGTCTAATCATTTTGTTGATGTTGATGCGTGAAATTGAATTGTGTGTGTATAATATTGTGCATTTTCACTGACTGCGTCACCAACGCACGATAAACAAAAACCACCAAAAAATTTTTATGAAATAACAAAAGTAATAATTTTTGAAGCAATTTTATTCCTTAAGAAACAGGGTGTCATGTGGTTACGCAATGGAATATAAAAATTAAAATACACAAAAATGAGAGGGATAAATAATTTACTAATCTTCAAAACCAAAATAGAACATCAGCTTAACAAAGAAGTTAATGATTAAAGAAGATGCAAAATTGTGACTCACAGCTCAAACAAGTAAAGAAGAATAAATTAAACTGAGTTCGATACCTAGCAAATATCCTCTTGCATTCTATCACATATAAAGGCAAAAAAATTAGATATCAATTATTAACGTCATTCCCGCTTGTGAGGACTAATAACGATTCATTCGTGAGTTAGCATGAGGCGTTAATCAACAAAGAACTAACAAAATGCAGTCCATAGCAGAATGTAAAAGTCACTTACGCCCATATTCATCAACAGCAGCTGAACTCGCTCTTTTGCAAGTCAGGCTGGAAAAGTTCAACTTCGTTTTAACCTGATTGGTATACACCAACATTTCAAGGCGGTAGCTTGGCCATTGATAAATCTCTAGAGAGAAAGCCTGCTCACGGAAAAATTATGCATTGTTACATCACCTACGGTAGGGACGAGGCTAACCAGAAAGACAGGCTCCGGCACGGAAAAGTCACCTGACCAAGATAGGCCTATTAACAATGTAACTTTCATTGTTTCCATCTTGTATTTTAACAGTGTTTTTTGTTTGTTGGAAACAATGAAGGTTGGATTGTTGCTAGACCTATTTTGATCAGATGACTTTTAAGTGCCGGAGCCTGTATTTCTCGTTAGCCTCGCGGTAGGGACAATTTCAGGCTTATTATTGGTAGAAATATGATTAACAATACCCTACCATAGGTGATGTAACAATGTATGACGTTTTCGCGCTCAGGCTTTGAGTAGAGGTGATGTTGATTCAGTATGTTTTAAACTCTGATTCAAACATGTCATATTCACCATGCGGTTAAGTCAACTTAAATGTCGCTGAGTTTAAGTTGCCCACTACGGCTGCTTAAGTCGATCTTAAATTGGTGCGCATACGCAGTGTATCACTAGCCACTTCGACTAAAGAAAAACAACATGAAGGACGATATGCAGTCTCTTCGTATTTTGGAAGACGTTTTGTTTCTAAAATTCATTCGTCATAAACAAATTCATTCGTCGATAATATTTGCGAAATTTTCCACAATGAGACCAAAACATCTCTCTCAAACTGAGAAAAATTACCGCCACATTGTTTAAATATAAATTTGCTCTTCTGTAAACGTTGAAAGTAAATTTATTCTTACCATATTATTGTTTAGTCGCCATGGCCGTGCTTGGAATGAAATGTGACCATGACGTCAGGTCATGTACGCGTCATAGGCCACGTGAAACTTTGAACCTGACAGACGTCGACACAACGACGTTTGGCTTACGTTATAGCTTAGCCAAGCTGCTGCCTTGAAATGTTGGTTAATACCAATCAGGTTTAAATGAAGTTAAACATTCAAGCCTGACTTGCAAAAGAGCGAGTTAAGCCAACACCACCTAAAGATAAGGCCTTAGTACTCTGTGAGAAGTTGCATTGTCTGTCTCTGTCATGTATATAAATAGTGCGCAGTGGAAATTTAGGCTAGATCTAAAAAGGACAAGATTTATTCAAACAAACAATATAGAAAATAGTTACAATAAAAATTATGAATGAATGAATGGGCTGCGATCTTACTGAACCGTAAGAAACACCTCCGCGCAACCGGCCTTTCTGTCAACCTGTCGGTGTCCCTTCGCTGCTCTGCTCCCGTTCCGACTTCGGCTGACGTCACTAAACACATAGAAAGGTCGTTCAATTTATTACGCACCGGCGTCCTCGCTGCGGAAGGCGGCTGTGGAATTTCCTTGTCGAACACTACGTCAAGGAGTCCAACACCTTCTTTCTCTGCAATCACACTCGTTTCCCTTCGGTCGAAACCTCGAGGAAACTTCTCTAAAAGGCGCGGAGTAAATTTTCCGTGCCCTCTTCCCACGGTTCCATCATCACTCTCCTCCTGATTGCTCTCTCACGCTTAGGTCTCTGCCTAGGACCCTGCTTAATCTCTTGCTCGAGCTCTCTAGGTGGCGCTACTATACCCTGGCGACGCCGTTCTCTCCGCCTCACCTCTGTTTTAGCGGCATGGTTGGTGACCACCGATGGCGCTAGTGTATACCCAAGCTTGCTCCCGGTCTGAAATGGGCGAACGGGAGCCTTGGGCAAGTCATCAGTCGCCAAACTTGGTGACAGTCTCAGTTTGATGACGCAGTGCTCACCGAGTGCTAAGGCTTTATCTTTAGTTGGTGTTGGTTAAGCAATGAAATGTCATACATTGTTACATCTTCATAGATTGATTATGGTGATTGAACAATGTATGACGTTTCAGTGCGCATTCTTTCTTTCTAGCAGGTGTTGATGAAGCTGTTATTGGTGACCTTTGATGCGTATATCGAGGCTAACGAGAAAGACAGGTTCCGGCACTGAAAAGTCACCTGACCAAGATAGGTCCATTAACAATGTAATGTTCATTGTTTCCATCTTGTATTTTAACAATCAGTGCTTTTTCCTTTGTTGGCCGCGTGCGTATATGACCTGACGTCACAGATAAATTTCATTCCACTTAAAAGTGTAAAAGTTTGTTACACTCAAACATCGTTGAATGAAAAAGAGTAATACAGAATTCTCGGTAGCCATAGCAGACTAGGCAGGGGATGGGCGCAATTCCTTTTCACACCAAAATAGGAACATCTGCCTGCTTTCGTCGCGCATTCCATGCTCCCTTTCAGCACCAGCCAGGAAGCTAAACCAATTGTAAAAGACGCACACACCTATCCTGATATAACAATCCAAATCGAACTATCGAATAGCCCATGCTTAACAATACCGATCATGTACGGGGTTGATACAAAAATAAGCCCCCCCCCCCTTTTTATTTTCGTAACCGAAGCAGGTATGTCAATTTTGATGAATCCACTGAATAGGAAGATGTGGGTGACCTATCCCATGTGTACTTTTCATCATGCAAAATATGCAAATTAGGACACATTGAAATCCTATCTTAAAAACCGTAACAGATACATGAAAAATTCCAATTAAAGACTTGTTCAGCATGAAATTCCGAACAAAGCAAAAAGTTTCCAAAATCTGATGAACGGATTTAGCTTTTTCGTTACAAGTCTAAGCTTATCTGGGAGTGTCATCCTACCCTCTGTGATTTAGCAAAATACAACAAGGTGAAACTGTTGGATTCCTTCGCACAGCGGTTATGAAGGCAATGCAATTGTTGACTGTCTTGCTAAAGAAGGATCTCGGACTCCATTCATAGGACCTGAACCATCCATGGATTGTCCCTACGTTTGGTTAAATTGACTATCCAAAATTATATGGTTAGACAACGTTATGAAATGTGGATTAAGGAACATGTTCAGAGACAAGCCAAAGAACTTAATCCAAAGTATCTTGTTTTTAGGAAAGGTGAGTTGTTAAAACTCAGAATGGAAATTAAGAGAGTTGTTGAACCCCTCACAGGGCATTGTCATCTTAATAGGCATATGACCTTAATTGGAGTTACAACTGCAGAAGTTGCCAAGAAGCGGAGGAAAGTTCAAAACATGTTCTCTGCAGCTTTGATAATCTGTCACCTCTAGGATTTAAACACTTAGGGGATTATTTACTTCAACCTACAGAAATTCAATATGTTACTGCTAGGCAAATCTTAAGATTGCCTAGCATCTGGTATATTACAGAGGGTTGCCCCAGTTAAGCTGGGTCGAATTTGGGTGTCATTTTTTACGATGAAGATCCCTTCCTCCACCATCTATTGTGCTCTACGTGATGGCCCCGGTTATAGACTATCGCCCTGCATCGCAGTTTCCATTGCAGAAGGCTATGGTGCAGCACCGGACGTGGAATGTTAGCCCACATCTCCTGACACACTTTCCAAAGGCCTTCACCAGTGGTGGGGCTCCTGGAAGCAAGACCACGTTTTAAGAGACCAAAGCCGCAGAAATCCATTGGTGAGGCATCCGGCGACTTCACAGGGACAGCACTAAAAGGTATGACACGTTTGGTGACTAAAATAAAATACAGGCTGGTTATACGAGGCATGTTTTTTAATTAAGTACCGTTTTGGAATTAAAAGAAGACGTGCAAAGATATCGCAATAATTTTATTTTTACATGAAAGCCTGTACCTTAATCTACTTTTCTACATAATTTCCGTGAATATTGAGGCACCTGTCATAACGTGGCACCAGTTTTTGAATACCCTCCTCATAAAATTCTGCCGCCTGACTTGTTAACCACTGTATCACAAATGTTTTGACTTCGTTATCGTCTTGAAGACGCTGACCACCCAGGTGTTTCTTCAAGTGCAGGAACAAACGGTAGTCGCTGGGCGCCAGATCAGGGCTGTATGGAGGATGATCTAGAGTTTCCCATTTAAAAGATTTGATGAGATCTTTGGTCCGATTAGCCACATGTGGACGGGCATTGTCATGCAGCAAAACGATACCCTTACTCAACTTGCCACGTCTTTTGTTCTGGATTGCTCGACGCAGATTGTTCAATGTCTCACAATAAGACGCTGCATTGATTGTCTCATTACGAGGCAGAAACTCCACTAGCAATACTCCTTTTCTGTCCCAAAAAACTGTGCACATGATTTTCCGGGCAGAAATTGTTTGCTTAAACTTCACTTTTTTGGGTGATGATGAATGTCGCCATTCCATGGATTGTTGTTTCGATTCTGGTGTGACGTAGGCCACCCATGTTTTGTCACCAGTAACAATTTGGTCTAAAAAATCTTCACCTTCATTGTGGTACCGCTCAAGGAAAGTCAATGCACTGCCTAAACGTTGGGTTTTGTGCAAATCCGTCAACATTTTTGGAACCCAACGTGAACACAATTTCCGGTAATTCAAGTTCTCGATCACAATGCGATACAAAACACTACGAGAATATTGAGGAAAGCAGTCGCACAATGATGAAATTGTAAAGCGTCTGTTTTCTCTCACCTTTTCGTCCACTTTCTGCACCAAATCTTCATTAACGACCGAAGGACGCCCACTCCGTTCTTCATCATGCACATTTGTGCGGCCATCTTTAAATGCCCTCACCCATTTCCTTACCATTCCATCACTCATAATGTTTTGTCCGTACACTTCACAGATCTCACGATGAATATCGATCGGTTTTACGCCTTTAGCACTAAGAAATCGTATAACAGCCAGTACTTCACAATCGGCGGGACTCACGATTGTCGGAGGCATCTTAAACACTCAGTAAACAACGTATACAATGAAGAATCAGACTGTAATGGCGTCAGTGCGTAGACAAGAGATGTAGTTAACCAGCGCGCATGCGCGGAACGCCGACCGTAGCGCTGCGGTGGCGGAATCGCAAAACGGTACTTACTTAAAAAACATGCCTCGTAATTAAACTTCCCCTATAAACGGCATCCTACAGCTCAAACGGGTGAACGGAATGCAACGAAATTTTGTATATAGGCTATACACAAGATGCGCTCACGGAATTTCGAAAAAAATTTTTAGTTCCAAAATGTCCACCAGAGGGCGCCTTTTCGGGAAAAACATGAAATTTAACACAATAAACGACCAAAACGGAATACGGAAGCCATATTAACATTTATTGACTAGTTTCTGATCACCTTGTCATCGAACCACATTAATTAAGTAAAGGTAAGGGAGAAACAAAAACAGTTTAGTTTGCAGAAACAAGACGAAATTGCACAATAGGAGCAATTGTTAATCGTGTCCAGGACGATGTAGGGAAAGGTGCTCCACGTGACCACCCTCATTCACCTGAGTACTTTTTCGGACGGTGCTGTAAGAATAGCCTGTCTGTCGAGAAACTACACGGGCGCTGCTGCCCTCAAACTCTGATGCCTGTGACTGTGCGTCAACAGCTGTCTTAACGGCATCAACAAGTATCGGTGTGACACGTTTACGGCCTCTTCCAGGTTGAACTCCTAATTTCCCCGTCTCTTCAAATCTCTCAATCATGGCCTGCATACCTTTAGTAGACATTGGTCCACGCCTTAGGTTCTTTCAACGACGAAATTCACGAACTGCAGCAGAAGCATTCCCCTTGTTTTCGTAAAACAGTTTCACCAATAACGCACGTTTAACTAAAGAGACCGTCATTAGTACAGCCGGAAACATCGACTTAAACTGGACAACGTCTCCAAACGTTTTATACCCTAAACTGAAAACAGTTTAGCATAAAGCTTCCTCTTCTTCCCAAGCATGCAAATCTCGACATTTTTCTCCTACAACTGACAGCTTTTCCCGGTTTCGCATTTTATTAATCATAATTCTTATTTCTGTATTCCGTTTTGGTCATTTATTGTGTTAAATTTCACGTTTTTCCTGATAAGGTGCCCTCTGGTGGACATTTGGGAACTAAACTTTTTTTTCGAAATTCCGTGAGCGCATCTCGTGTATAGCCCATATACAAAATTTCGTTGCATTCCGTTCACACGTTTGCGCTGTAGTATGCGTTTATAGTGGAAGTTTAATTATAACCACCCAGTAAAATAAAATAAAAGGGACTAAAACCTCTCCCTGATGTGCCCTTCTCTCAATGCGTGTCCTCATGCTTTATGACGCCACGGTTCTAATGCTAGGTTGTTGTGGATGATGTGCCAGACGGTGCCTTTGGATGCTCCTACGTGGCTAGCAATGCTCCTTTGGGTTTAGGGGTTTTCTTTGGTGACTGCTGCTTTGACACGTTTTATGGTAGCTGAGGTGTGACTGGGCTGTACTCGCTTCCGGGTCAGTTTTTTCGAAGCTTGGGCTTCAGGTGGGAATCCATTTTTGTATAGTTGGATAAAACGACCAACATACGACTTGCTGATGGACAGACCCGTTTTTTACATGCTTCCACTATCATTGATTCAATATACTTGGGATCGGAAAGTCAAATGTTGAACCCTTGCCATAAATCCGCAATTTTAGACGCCATTCCTGAATATATTGAAACTCTGCTTATGTATATATAGACTCAAACCTCAAACGTACACGGAATACGCAGGTGAGTTTAACTGTCTTCTCACCCACAGAAATGGGAATGGCCCAAAGTCGACCGACCTTAACTGGGTCAACCCTCCGTAGTGAGACAGAGTTAATACAGGATATTGGGGGATAATACAATAGATCTGAGGTCACGGTGCTTGGTTTCTTGATAACCACTCCTTTAAAATTCATTCATTCATTCAACCCTGTCGTAAATTTCAGAAGTGTCCGTGCCGTCTTGTCATTGCTCATGAGGTCCAACATGGCATCCGAAGTTCGATGTACCGAGGAAATCCATTTTTCTATCTCTGACGTGTTTCTCTTTTTTGTTACACTCAAACATCGTTGAATCAGTCCTGCTTTAAGAAAAAGGGGTAATACAGAATTCTCGTCAACCATAGCAGACTAGGCAGGGGATGGGTGCAGTTGCTTTCCACACCAAATAGGAACATCCGCCCGCAATTCCTTTTCACACCAAAATAGGAACATCTGTCCGCAATTCCTCTTCACACCAAAACAGGAACATCTGCCCGCTTTCGTCGCGCATTCCACACTCCCTTTCAGCTCCACAGGGTTGATACAAAAATAAGCCCCCCCCCCCCTTTTATTTTCGTAACCGAAGCAGGTATGTCAATTTTGATGAATCCACTGAATAGGAAGATGTGGGTGACCTATCCCATGTGCACTTTTCATCATCCCAAATATGCAAATTAGGACACATTCAAATCTATCTTAAAAACCGTAACAGATACATGAAAATTCCCAGTTAAAGACTTGTTCAGCATGGAATTCTGAACAAAGCAAAATTTTTCCAAAATCTGATGAACGGATCACCAACAATCACAATCCAAAGCAGAAGATGTTGACTATTTCAGGAACAGTGTAGCTTGCCAAGCCTGCCTTTACCATGTAGCGCGTCTGGAACATGTGTCCGATTGCCGATGCAGAAAATGTCGTGCTCCTTTTCTTACCAAAGGGAGGGGCATGGTAACCCCTTTGGCCCCAAGAAAAGACACAGACGAGTGAGGGGACAATGAAAAAAATTTAGGGCGATCCTCTTAAGAGTATACATAGCGAGAAATTATTTCCTCCTGTTCAAACCCATTTGAATGTTACCTTTACTGTTCTCATGAAGGAATGCAACAATATATACGCATGAAGGTTGAGCAGAAAAACTCCCAGTATCCACTAGCATGGGCTAAGTTCGAAACTACCAGCGTACTACGAAAATTCTCCACTTTCGAGATAGATAGATTGAAAATAAAACAAAATAGTTTGAAACTGTGGACACCAATATACAATATCGGAATAAAAGGAAAACACAAATCCACAAAGATTTTTTATTGACTCAGATATAAATTTCGGAATTCATAATTCTTTTATCGGTGAGTGATTTTACAGACAATCGAACAGCGCAGGGGGAAAAAACAAAAACTAGCGACCCGGAAGCTATGTTTCCACTGCCATACTCGTCCAGTATTATAGTCAAAAGAAATACGCTGAATTAGGAAAGAAGCCAGATGAATCTGGTTAAGTCATCCAGAGGATACGGAGGAGTCCTTTACTAACAGGACGATAAAGTTGATTGTTGATTGACGATAGGACGTGAAAGAGCTAGGTGATCCAGTAGGTTGGAAAGATGACCTTTTGGATGTCGTCGAAGTTGACGTCCAGGATGTGACGAGGCCTGCGATGCCTGAAGGAACTTCTAAAGGTGAGCCGGTGATTCAGTGTATCTGCAACCAGTGGATTAGGGTCGTCCTTCATCTTCGGAAGCAGCTTATTCAGCGACTCCTTGACGTGGTTTCCAATAGTAGATATACCGAAATCTTCAGCAATGGAAGTATTAGTTGCTGTTCTCCTGTCGAGTTGGGCAATGGTCCTCAGGATGACGTTTTGGAAATATTTGTAGGTCCTTCCATCTGGACTTGCAGGTTGTAGCCCAGGCAGGCATACCGTACAGAAGAATGGTTCGGATTACCATTTTATATAGCAAATCTTTGCTGTCCACTCCATGCGAACTGTTACGTTTCAGAAGGGCAACCAGACTAAACTTTGCCTTCTTGGCCTTGTTGATAGCATAAGAGAGATGGTCGCCCCAATTTAGCTTGGCATCTATCACAACTCCGAGGTATTTATAGTTTTTTACCCACTCGAGCTCCTTGCCAGATAGGAAGATTGGCTTCGGGGGTTTTCTAAGTTTTTTGGTAACGAACATGGCTTTGCATTTATTTATTTAGGTTATTTATTTATTATTTATTTAGGTTTAACCTCCAGTTAGCAAACCATTTCTCACACAGATGCACGGCATTTTGTAACCGGATATGACATGAGCGGGATTTCGGGCACAAGTCATGATAAACACATCGTCAGCAAACAGGTATAATTTGCACTTTGTAAAAGTTGGGAAGTCGTGAATGAAGAAGTTGAACAACGCAGGGCCCAGGACAGAGCCTTGGGGAAGACCAGCCTTGATGTCACAAGGGTTAGACATGGAGCAGCCAACCTTGACACGAAAAGTCCTGTTCGACAGAAAGGAATTAATCAAAGCAATCAGCTCGTCAGGAAACCCACAAGTAATCATCTTGCATCTCAGGCCGTTATGCCAGACCTGATCAAAAGCTTTCCGGACATCTAAAAAGATATGACCACCGTATTTGGCGCAAGTAAGGGGGTGTTTAGATCAGCAACAAGCCTCCAAAGCTGTAGTTGGCAAGAGTGACCCGGGCGAAACCCGAATTGCTCCTCACGAACAAGGATTATTGGCCACGCAGAAAGCGTTAAACCTCCTTAGATTGACACGTTCAAGGACTTTTGACATCGTAGGTAGTAAGCTTATGGGCCGGTAGCTGACAGCAAGGGCAGGGTTTAGACCAGGCTTTGGTATCTTAACGATGACTGACTCCTTCCACTTGTCAGGGAAATATCCATGCCTCCAGCAGTCATTTATGACCCTGGTAATAATCGATACGGCACTAGAAGGCAAGTTCTTAAGGGCACTGTTTCTGATAGAATCCATACCTGCTGCTTTCCTGCTTTTAAGATGCTTTATGACGTCGGAGATTTCATTTGTGCTAATAATTTCCTCATGAGTAGGAACACTCTGGGATGGTTCATAGGAGATACACACATCGTCGACAAGTTGAATATTTGAGCGACTATCGGGGTTTTCTTCACACGATGTGGTTAATTGCTTTTCCAGGGAGTCGGCGATCAGTTAGCTTTATCATGATCACTGGTGACAACATCACCACCTGTAGTAAGTAGTGGCGGCAAGTTGATGGGTCTGTTTCCTTTTAAGGCCCTTACAGTATCCCAGAGTGAGTTGTCCTGGACTGACAAGGATTTAAGTTTTTCTCTCCACCTTTGACTTCGTAGACCTTTAAACTCTTCCTCGACCTTGCGAGAAAGCCTGTTGTACTTTGTCTTGTAGAAGGGTAGTCGCTTATGCTGCCATAATCTTCTATAGGAATTTCTTTCAAGAATAAGCAGTTTGATGTAGGGAGGAAGGTCGAGATGTTCAGGACGCTTTCGATCAGCAGTGGAGGCACTGGAAAAACTAGCCTCATGGATAACACTAGTGATAGAACTGATATTTGTGTTGATGTCGTCGTTGGCTATAACCTCTTTGTATGGGATGCTTTTTTCGCGAAGAATATCTCTGAAGTTTCCAGTCCTGCTTGGAGCAAAGCCCAATCTTCATATCGATGTCTAAGCCCTCAAAGATAAGCATCACTGGTCGATGGTAGAGGATTGTAAATATATTATAGGGCTTGAAGAACCCTTTAAGAAAAAAGATGTCCAGCACGTCACTAACAGGTGAGTGGTCGCAATAGTAGGTGTCTTCAAGGGGACCAGCAACAAAGGTGTCAATTTCGCTCAATGTTTAACCATATAAGATATTGCCATTTTGACTGGGGCATTTAGAGTTCCATGCATGATGCTTAGCATTTAAGTCGCCCGCCATTACAACTGGAATGGGTCTGGACAGCAGCTCGTCGAGTTCGCATGGACTAAGCTTGTGCTTAGGCGACTTATATAATGAGATGAACTTAATTTCGCCTGCGTTAGCATCACTTATAATAACGGCAACTGCTTCCATACCTATAGAGTCGGGAGTGATAGTCTCACGATGATCAATGCCGTCGTTGGCAATGATTGCTGCTCCACCAAACGCATGACTAGCATTATTACTCATAGGGCGATCCTTGCGATAGACATGGTAGCCGGGCAATTTGAACGCTTGAGATGATTTCAGGTGTGGCTCGCAAACGAATGCGACGTCGACTTTCCAATTTATAAGGAAAATTGTATAACTCGATGCGTTTGCGAGCAATCCCCCTAGCATTCCATATATTGCAGCGAAGCTTCCCTTGATGATTTTACAGAATCGACAATCGAACAGTGAAGTGAAAAGAAAGACGCGAGTAGTCCAGGAGCCAAGCTCACTTTGCACGCTCGCCCAAAGAGTAAACCAGAAGAGGTACACAGAACTGGGAGAGAAGCCTGATGAATCTCTTTAGTCCTCCAGAGAAGACGTCCGCAGAAGGGACGAGAGTCAGATTGTAGATTGACGAATAGAGTCCCCAAAAATCAGCAATAATTAGGAAAAACAGCCTTGTTAACGTCATCAAAGCAGACATCCAGGATATGGCGGGATCTTCGAAACCTGAGGGGACCCTTAACTACGAGTGGATGGTCCAGAATACCAGAAACCAGGGTGTTTTCATGATTCTCCATCGTGGGTAGAATATTCTTCATAAGTGTCTGGACAAAGGTGCCTATGTGGGTTATCCCCAAATCCTCATAGATAGAGTGGTTGTTGGCAACTCTTCTGTCAAGTTGGCCAATGGATCGGAGAGCAACATTTTGGAAGGTCTGGAGATCCTTCCACCTAGATTTGCAAATAGAAGCCCAAGCAGGCATTCCATGACGTTAAATAGTACGAATCACAACCTTGTATATCAAGAGTTTGTTATCCACACCAAGAGCGCTGTTTTGCCCCAGAAGTGCAATCAAATTGAACTTTGCTTTCTTTGCTTTGTTGAGCGCGTATTGGACTTGGTCGTTCCAGTATAGTTTGGAGTCGATCATGACACAAAGATATTTATAGCTTTTTACCCACTCAAGTTTCTTGCCAAATAAGAAGAGGGGCTTTGGTGGGTTTTTGCATTTGCGAGTGATAAACATGACCTTGCACTTTTTGACATTCAGCTTTAATCGCCACTTAGTGAACCAGCTCTCGCACTGATGTAAAGCTTTTTGTAGTCGAGTGATGACATGTGCTGGGTTTCGTTCCCAGTTCATGATGGACCCGTCGTCAGCAAACAATAAAGATTACACTTTGCAAACTAGGGGAAGTCATGGACAAAGAAGTTGAATAAGGCTGGCCCCAAGACAGAGCCTTGGGGTACACCAGCATTAACATCGTAGGGTTCAGACAAGGAGTCCCCAACCTAAACACGAAAAGTCTTCTTTGACAGGAAGGAGCGAACCAGAGCATTTTCATCGTCAGGGAACCCGTAGATAATCATTTTGTAAATGAATTCATCATGCCAGACTTGGTGAAAGGCCTTTTGAACATCGAGGAAACGAGATCACCAAACATAGAGAGGTTGAGAGGATCGTTTAAATCAGCAACGAGCCTCCATAACTGAAGCTGACAAGAGTGCCCTGGACGGAAGCCAAATTGCCCACAACGAATGAGGTTGTTTGCCTCGCAGTAGTCGTTGAACCTCTTAAGTATAGTGCGCTCAAAGACCTTCGAAAGCATGGGCAACAAGCTAATGGGCCTATAACTTGTGGAAGAGCAAGATCCAATCCAGGTTTAGGAATAGTGATGATGACTGAGTCCTTCCAGGCACTAGGGAAATGACCGTTAAGCCAGCAATCATTCATGACATTGGTGTGTTGCAGATAACACTGGGAGGCAAGTTCTTGAGAGCACTGTTGGTAATGGTGTCGATGCCGGCTGCCTTTTTGCTTTTCAGGTGCTTTATGATGTCCAATATCTCAGAGGTGCCAATGACATCAGGAGAGGCAAGAACGTGCTGCGTGTGGCCATACCTATCACACATGTCTTTGACCTCACGAGTAATATTGACCAGATCATCCTCTTTGGGCGTAGAGAAATTGGCTCTTCAGTGAATCGGCGATAATTTGCGCTTTGTCACTAGCATTTGTAGCCATCTTGATGGAGTGAATGACCTTTTTGATATTTTCGTCAATGTCACTGCTGGTGACGGGATCCTGATAGGGAATGTTACTGTCGTTCATAAGTTTTCTAAAAAATTTCCAGTCCTGCTTATAACGAAGATTTATTCTCAGGTCGATATTTATCCCCTCAAAATTTAGTGCAACTGGTAGGTGATCAGATGATAAGGCATTTACTGTAAAAATATTGTAGGATTTGAAAAACCCCTTGAGAACAGCAATGTCGAGCACGTCACTAGCGGGTGAGTGATCACAGTAGTATGTATCTTTAAGAGGGGCAATAATGGAAAGTGTCGATCTGATCTACCATGTACCTATAAAGTACCAAGCCACTTTGATTAGTGCATCTGGAGTTCCAGTGTGGGTGTTTGGCATTCAAATCACCCGCCATAACGACTGGGGTGGGTCCAGACAGTAGTTCATGTAAGTCGCGAGGGCCTAACTTGTGCCTGGGTGGGTTGCACAGGGAAGTTAACTTGACCTCTCCAACATCAGCATCTTCAATGACAATGGAAACTACGTTCCATATTGACAAGGTTAGGTGTGACAATCTTAGTGTGATTAATACCTCTTTTAACTACAATAGCTACCCCATCAGAGGCTGGATCTGAAGCTTTTCAGGGGGCCTATCTTTTCGGTAAACATAGTACCCTGGTAGATTAAAAGCAAAATTAAAGATTGTATCAAGAATTGTGTGTTCATTTTTAAAGATGTACAGAGGCGATTTGTTCCTATTAACCCCTTGGTACCACGCCTTTATTGTCTCCCAAAAACGCACAAGGTTGGAAACAAATGGCGGCCCATTGTCGACTGTATCAACTCCCCCATGCATCTTTGTCCTCGCTTACATTTGATAATTTTTTAACAAACTTGAAACTACCGGGTTATGATTTTAGCCTTAAAAATAGCGTAGAGTTAAGATATGCTATCAAATGTTTGAAGCCGTCGGATGACGATAGGTTAGTATCGTTTGATGTTGAAAGCTTATTCCCTAGCATACCGTTAAATGAGACTTTGGCTTACCTTAAAGAAGTACTTGATGATAATGATATTCCGTTGGGTATTGTGAGGGACGTTATGATGGTGATGAGATGTATAGTTTTCAATTACGTTTTCACCTTTAATGGGCAATTTTACCGTATATTAAATAGCACACCGATGGGTAGTAGCGTTAGCCCCTTTTTGGCAAATCTTTTTATTAGAAAATTGGAAAACGTAGCAGTCAGCACGTTTACCTATTTCCCATCTGTGTGGCATAGATATGTCGATGACATTTTCTGTATTTTTGACTCCCAATAGTCAGACTGGGTTGAATTTCTGGCAGCCTTAAATGGACTTTGCCCTGATATTAATTTTACCATAGAGAAAGAACATGACAACTCACGTCGGTAGATAAAAGATAAAAGAACATGACAAGGTAGATAAAAGGATTTGTATATCTTATCTTGAGATATTAGATATCCGAAATTTCTATTGATTATTTTTTTGTATTGTCGTTGAACAGGATGCAAGCCTAACTTCGTTTCTGGCAGACAAGTAAGTGTTTTTCTAGACCTCCGAACTATACGAGTTGGCAATGGATTAGAGTTCGACGTATATAGAAAACCAAACTTTGTCCCCGCTTACATTAGATCGGACTCTAACAATTGTATGCCACACAAATTAGCAGTGTTCCACCATCAAATTAGACGGGCCTTGTTACTACCTTTGAATGGTGTTGCCAGGGAAAAAGAATTTAGCGTAATCCGATCCTTTGCGAGGTTCAATGGGTTCAATGAAAAAAATTGTAAATGAACTAGCTTTAAAAATTAAAATGCACATAAACCTTGACAAAGTCACCACTCTGGGTTGTAAGAAAAAGGAGGACTTCAGAAAGGTGTTGGTTCTCCCTTTTAATGTTGCTCTAAACAAAGGATTTAAGAAAATGTGCAAAGATTTAGAGTATAAACTAGTATATAAAAATTCTAATAACACTAAGAATACTTTAAGCTCGATAAAAAAACAGAATCCCATTTATAGATTGTTCAGGCGTTTATAAATTATAATGTGCATCGTGTGACAGATTTTACTTGGGAAGCTCAAAACGTGGGGTAAAGAACCGCCTTAAAGAACATACTGGTTGTATTAGGAATGCAAAAGCCGACCATGTTATTAATGAAAAACATGATTATTCGGCTGACTTGTTTGAGGTTATACATTGTAGTAAAAATAATAAATTGTTGTATTTACTTGGGTCAATGGAGATTGTAAAAAAATAGAGCAACCAACAACTTGTTGAATAGTGATGACGGCCCTATGCCTGTGGCATCTTGGCTGCCTTTATCGAAATTTTTGACAAAGCCAAATTCTAACAACGAAGACAGTAAGTAATTACTATTATAAGCGGAGTAGCTCTTCAACGCGGTCTTGGTATTTTTTGCGTTTAGAGTTGTTTTGAAAAAGTTGGTTGGTTGCTCTATTTTCGCTGTTGGTTTCTATTTTGTTAATTTTATTTGATTGGTTGTTCTGTTCACTTGTTTGTTATCTGATTAGCTTGTATTCTCTCAGTTTCTTATAAATTCTGGTCTTCTCATTCTGTAAAAAAAATCAGAACTCCATGGTATCAGAACTCTTAGATGGTATAGATTGGAGACGGAACGTTTATTGAAGGCGCATTCTCTTAAGGTCAGCGGTTTTTTAATATTCTATTCCTTAAGGCTGTTTTTTCGACGGATCGTATTCCAGAAAAGCCCTTTTCAGGGCTAGCAGTCTGACTATTTTATTTTAAGCAGTCTGACTATTTTATTTTAAATTTTATCATAATGCCAGAATCAGGCAAAGAGTTAAGTGGCATTACAAGCCCAAAAAAAGTGATGGTAAATATACGTATGGCGAGATACATAAAGATGCCTGTAAAGATTACAGATTCGAAATTTTTGATGCTATAATTAAGGATAAGATAGAGGTTTTGCGCCAAGAAATGTGCACTAAATATGATAATTTACAAGGAAAAGTCGAGTCACTAAAAAGTAACATAACTGAAATCCACGATAAAATTGCTAATATGAATGCTGAAATTTCTGCAGCACATAATGAGGAGCAGTTCCTCAAAGATCAATTCTCTGCTCTGTCAATGAAAGGTAATCAGCCTACACATGAAACTTCTGACTATCTAAGAGACTCTTGTGAAATAGAGAGTGTGAATCCTCAGCCTATGGAAACTATCCCCTCCGGCTTAGGGAGTAATGATAACGATGGCAAAGACCCGATTAGTACAAATCGCAAACGGCTATACAATGATACGGATAAATGGATAACTGCAAACTCCAAAAAGGCTAAAAAAGCGTTGAAAATTGACAAAATCAAGGGTGTTGTTGATATAAATGATACAATCGCTGTTGCTTTTCGAGAAAGCAAGTCCGAATAGCGGAAAAATGTTGAAAAGCGAAATATCAAGAGCAGCTCCTATATTCCGCCAATCATAATACGTACTTACGTTCAGCCAATCAAGCAAATCCTGGGCGAGATTCAAAAGCATGTGGCCAATAACCAAATTACTATACACACAGGCAGAGCACAGACGATCAAAGTAAGGTGTCATGATGAGGAAACGCATAGTAAAGGCTGGATAACATGTTTAAAGATTCAGCATCATCAACCTAAATCGGAAAAAGTCCTCAAATACGTTATACGAAATGTAGACGTGACCTATGATCTTTACGATTTTAAGGAAGACCTAAAAAAGTTCTATTATTTTCCTGAGAAAGTGATTAGACTTAAAAAATCTGAAGGATCCATAGATATGCCAATGATTCTGGTTCTGTTAGCGAACACACAACACAACAAGACTCTAAGAAATGTTACTCGCATAGGACCTTTAGCTGTATCCATCGAAATGTTCCGTGAAAATATGAGACCATTCCAATGTTTTAACTGCTTACGATTTGGTCATATATCTCTAGGGTGTACTGAAGCCCCTCGCTGTAACAAATGTACTAAAGACCACCAGTCACGAGGCTGCCCAAATCTTAAAGGACAAAGTCCTCCAAATTGTATAAGATGCGATGGGTAGCACACATTCAGTTATACAAAATGCTCAAAATATCCGCAAGTCAAACGAGTCCCGACCAAAGTTACTCCGGAGACATCCCTCAATAGTCTCGAAAACTGATAAAAGATTTAACATGAATGACATACAAGACATGTGCAAACAACTAGGCAGTATATACCATTTGTATAATGAATTAGGCAAAAAATACCCACAAATGAATGGAATTCTTACGAGCAAACACTGAGATTATGGCTGATCGACGCTATACTATTATTAACAGAGGTAAGCTTCGTTGCGTCATATGGAATGCCAGGGGAATTCCCCGGAGGCGTATTGAGTTTTATAACTATTTAATTAAATGGGATATAGACGTGGCATTTGTTTGTGAGACACATCTAAAGCCGGGCCAAGAATTCAGAATCCCGGGACGAGCTATTCTCTGGGAGTATCCCAGTGGTAATGGTGGGAGACTTGAATGCTAAGCACTCGCACTGGAACTCCAGACGTCATAATCAGAACGGTGTCATATTTTATAGATATATACAGAGCAAAACTGATATCATTGCGATAGGTCCTGTAAACGATACCTATTACTGTGACCACTCACCTACTAGCGTTGTCCTTGATATTGTGTTGCTGAAAGGCTTCTATAAGCCATTCGATATTTTTACTGTTGATGATTTATCTTCAGATCACAAACCGGTCGCACTGAATTTTGAAAATGTAAATATGGACTTCAGACAACAAATGGGGCTTAAACAAGATGGAAACTTTTCAGAGATCTTCTCAAAAATGACAGCAATCTACTCAATGATGTGCAAAGTGCGGAGGAGATAGACATAAATATTGAAAGGGTCACTACACGTATTACTGATGCCATCAATGCTTGTGTTTCTCCAGTAGACGTGAAACGGCCTGATCATCTCGATCTTACTCCAACAGTCAAGTATCTAATAGACCAAAGAAACAGGGCAAGCAGGCAATGGCACCAAACACGAGAGACTTGGCTTAAAACCAAATATAACCGACTTACGAGAAGAGTACATGAAGTAAAGAAACTTCGTAACGAGAGATGGAATGAGAAGGTGAAGAGTTTGTCAACCCAGGACAATTCTATCTGGTGCATGATTCGAGCTTTACAAAACAAAAAGACCATGAACATACCACTGCTGTTAGACACCAATGGACATTTTATAACTAATGACCAAGACAAAGCACAGCTTATTGCTGATTTGTTTAAAGAACAATTTGTGACTCCAAAGGATGATCGTCCAGAAGGACTAGAAATATCCAAAATGGTAGAAAGCAGCATAACAAAGTATTACAACACTAGCCATCATGTGGCCAAACATAATATACAGGTAGCTGAGATTCCAAATTGTTTTAAGAACCTCAAGAAAAAGAAGGCACCAGGTAAAGACACTATTGAAAACAATGCCTTAAAAAACTTATCGCAAAATGTAACTGGTGATATCACTAAAATTATAAATGACTGTTGGGATAAATGTTACTTTCCGGATACATGGAAACAGTCTGTTATCCTAAGTATTCCTAAACCCGGTCAAAATCCTGCAAACCCTGTAAGCTACAGACCCATCATCTTACTGTCTTCTATTTCTAAAGTCTTGGAGAGATCAATTCTTACAAGATTCTTAGATTTCTGCAAACCAATAATCTCATCCGTGCAGAACAATTTTGTTTTCGGGCGAAACATTCTTGCCAGCTCCAAGTTTGAAGACTTACAGCGGATGTTAACACTCCCCTTAATCTTTCGATGTATTGCGGCGTCATCTTCTTAGATGTTCATAAAGCCTTTGATCAGGTCCGGCATGAAGGCCTTATTTATAAAATGATAACTGATGGTTTCCCACATGATTTAATTAGTCTAGTTCACTCGTTTCTATCCAACAGGTCTTTTCGGGCCAGAGTTGGAGATGAATTATCTAATACCTGAGAGATAAATGGCGGTGTCCCACAAGGATCAGAGTTGGGGCCAGTTCTGTTCAATTACTATATACGTGACATCCCTGAAATCTCTTACTGCAAGCTATATTTTTATGCGGATGATGCTGCTATACTGACATGGGCACGGCAGCCTAGTGTTGTTGTATCACGTTTGCAGAAAGCCCTTAAAGAATGTGAAATCTGTTTTAGCAAGTGGCGATTAAAACTGAATGTTGACAAATGCAAAGCAATGTTTATCACTAAGAAGAAAAAGAGAAATCTTGACTCCTTAAAGTTATATGGCAAATACTTGGAATGGGTTGATAATTATAGATACCTTGGCGTTGTTATTGATTCAAAACTATCATGGAATATGCATGTGACTTATGCGATGAACAAGGCCAAAAAAGCAAAGTTTAGCTTAACTGCTCTGTTGGGTCGTAACAGTGCCCTCAGTGTTGATAACAAACTACTCTTATACAAAATAATTGTTCGTGTCATCTTGCTATATGGCATGCCCGTCTGGGCTACGATTTGCAAGACAAGATGGAAGGAACTTCAAACTTTCCAGAACATTACCCTATGGACTATTGCACAATTAGATAGGAGAATTGCTCGCAATTACTCCATTCATAATGATTTCGAAATGACCCATGTCAGGAAATATGTTCAAGAGCTCATGAAAACCGTGCTGCCTATTATGGCAAATCATGATAATGATCTAGTCTCTGGCATTCTAAAACATTCTCTACATAGAAAAAAGGCACCGTAATCCAATACATATCCTTGATGTCAATTTTGATGACATTAATAATGTCATCTTTCCAGATTACTAGGTTTCATAAGTTTTTCGTTTTTTTGTGGCTTATTATGTGATATACTCCTAGTTTGGACAATCGTGAATCAAATTTCCCTCCACCAATTTTCTTCTTTCATACTTTGGATGACCTTTGTGGGTACATCAGGCTTCTTCTCTATTTCAGTGTATTTTCTTTTGGAATATGATTATGAAGGGTGATATAGAAGCTATGCTTTAAGTTCCACACGAATACCGATACACTACACTGTTCGATTGTCGATGTCGATTCTGTAAAATCACTCACTGATGAAGGAATTGCGAATTCCGAAATGTACGTCTGAGTCAAAAAAAATCCTTGTGGATTTGTGTTTTTTTTATTCCGATATTATAGATAGATTGAAGACTGCCAATTGTGCTCCACATTCATATGAATGCACGGGACGATGAATTCTCATTGCCAATAACGCTTCATAAATTTTACTGGAGCTAATTAAATCCATCAAGATTTTTAACATAACACTCACTGTCAGTGAAACTCTTTTTTTAATTCCTTCAAACTCGTTGCGCTGCTATCATTACTATCTGTTTGATCCGAAGCAGAGCATTCTTTTCGCCTCTGCTCATCATGAAAACCTCCAACACCCTTTCTTCTTGCAGTTTGCAATTTTTTGCTCCGTTGTAATCCTCGTCATCGTCTTCTCTTTCGCTTGCTGATTCGTTCCTTCTCCAGAAGATCAGGATGACACTGCTGATGATGACGATGAATAGAAAACCCTTGTTTGGTTCCTCTTCGGGAATCATCGTGACATTCTCCGCCCACCGAATGCAGTGTGAAATGTCATCTTCGACAAGAGCCTGCGTAAACCCTGGAGCACTAGAATGGAAATTGTTACTTGGATATATTGATCTGGCGAATTATCGTGAGATACCCACAATAGTCTTTTCCTGTATTTGACTCCTCAGAGAATATGTTTCAACCAACGGGGTTCTTGGGAGGATATATTTTTTAATTGCATTATATTCAGATTTCTTTTTTAAAATTCTTCGTAGAGACTTTACAATTTGTACCTCTTGATTGAGGCATACTGGGCTAGCGATGACTTTTTGGTTTTCTTTGTTGTGAAAAAACATTATTACACCAATTTGGCCCTCCTTGCCGTTGACTTGAATCTGATTTATTTTTCAAGAATAGTCATCCATGGAAGTATGCGGAACTTTAGTTTAGCCGAACGACGCCTTGGCTTAACTTCTTTCGTTTCCGAGTTATACTTGTTGCACGTGTGAGACTGCTGCTTCTTGCTTCGAAGAGAAGATTTCCGAGAAGCCTTTGCAGTATTAAGTGACGCTATTGGTATCACATTTGTGGAACAATGCTTCGAATCAGTCTTAAATTTGGAAGTTTTGTTACCCTTCCTATACAGTCCATTATTTTGAGATATTAACCAGATTTTCTTTTTTTGTATCGAAATTTGCTACTGATGTGCTTTGCCATTGAATTTGATGTTGTTTATGCCAATTTTTTTTCCTTACACTTTTTAAATTGCTTCTTAGAACAGTCACACGAATGAACAACTGCACTACCACTACAACCTATTCGTTTTCAGAGTTTGCTTCTCTTTTTTCCCTTCTTGTAAGTTGTAGCGGAATTCAACAGAGTGCCTTCAGAGCCACGCAAGGAATAACCATTAACCATCCCTTTACACTTGCTACATTGTTCATTGCTAATGGCGGACTTAATTGTTCCTTCTAATGATAACAGCGCATTTTTGATTTGTAGCAGGGTCTCGATTAAAGCATTGCGTGAGACCATATACTCGGGCTCCCTTGGCAAGCAGCCTCCTTCATATCTGGATCATCATACAATGGAGAGCTTTCAGACTCGTTTCTGCTTCGTCTGTCTTTGACCTATTAAAAATTCCAACGAGGGCTTATAGTTTGATATTTAAATGAATGAAGCGAGGCTTTCAGTGACCCTTAGCTCTTCACTATTCTGAGAGCTGGACGGAGTTATGGCCACTGTAAAAGAATTATTCAAATGTACTGAATTCCTTCTACTTGCTTTACAAAGATCTTCATCAGCTAGCTCCTGCTGCAAAGATTTCGGTAAAGTTTTACAAGCCTCCACAACGATTGTTTCTTTTGAAGATAAGTCCACACCATCACATGTTCAGTATCCAAGCAGTTAATTTGTTAAGCCTCCTCAAATTGCGATCTTGAAGCGGTAGGTGTAAATGCCTCATTATCTGTGCTGCTGCTCGTCCATGTTCGACTCTGATTATCAGAATTACTTTTTGCCATATGCTGCAGACACAGATTTGTTTCTAAATAAACTTCCTCTATGGGAGCGTTATCCCAGTCGCTAAGGTGAAGCCTAACTGAAAAGGTAGGGTTACCATAAAATATCGGAAGATCAATTTAGGATCAGTAACCTTACGCTTGTCCATTAACTCTCTAAATTTTTTGATATGAGGGTCAATTGAACAAAAATACAATATGCCTTTAAGCCCCCACCTTATTTTTCTTCGAAAATTGAGCCGTCATGCTGATCCCAACACTTAACTATCCATCCTCACTTCGGAATCTCCAACTACATAGCATCAAAATCACTAAAATCACACACTTGTTAGAGGGAAACGCTACGAAGCTCCACACAACAAAATACTTCTTGAAGAAGACCACTTTTAAAGAAAAAACCAACTCAATACTGAGCCCTACTAGAGGCCACTTCATCACCGTCTCTAACACCAAAGATGTCCCTGCTCACTTCTGTCATGTGCTTACGCAGTGGAATGTAAAAATGAAAATACAGAAAGTGAGGGAGATAAATAATCTTCAAAACCAAAATAGTACATCATCTGAACAAAGACAAGTTAATGGTTAAGGACGATGCAAAACTGTGGCCTACAGCTCGCAGGTCAAACAAGCAAAGAAGAATAAACTGTGCTATCTTAATCTTAATTAGCACTCCAAATTAATGTCTAAATTCGATACGCAGCAAATATCCTCTTGCGTTCTAACGCACACAAAGGCAAAATTAGGTATCACTTGTTAACGTCTTTCCCGCTCATGAGGACTAAAAACGGTTCATTCGCGAGGTAGCATGAGGCGTTAATCCACCAAAGAAATAACAAAATCCAGTACATAGCAGAATAATAAAAGTCCACTTTTATTAGCCACTTAATTAGCCACTTCTCCCAGTCGCTCCAACAATGATGAAGATTTGCAGTCGTTTACAGAAATAAAGTCCAATATAATTGATATGGCAACAATTGGGTGAGGCCGTGGCCTGGTTGGCTTTCACTGAAACACAACTTCTGTGAAGTTAAGCAACATTAGGCACGGCCAGTCATTGGATGGGCGACTCATCAGTGACTCAAGATCTTCACCCCCCACCCCTCCCGGCTGCTGTGACCATCATACAGCAGTCGATAATCCAGGTCCATCCAGGGACCAAACTCGTTGGCTCATGCCATAGGGGCTTTGGATGGACGCATTGGATTACAATAAAAAATAAATAAAAATAATTAAATAAGACAATATTACAATAACGTGTGTGTAACCTATGCACCCTCAATAAGCAATACAGTGCGTTTGTTTATAGGAAATACTATTCTCATCTTAGACAATTTCAATGAAGCCACCAATATTGTTATATAGGTACGCATGAAGGCTGAACAAAAAAACTCCCAATATCCGTGAAGATGGGCTGAGTTCCGACATTTCCAGCCTTCTACGAAAATTCTCCACTTCCGAGGTAGACTGAAGACTGACAAATGCGCTCCACAGTCTTATGAACGAATGGGACGATGAATTCTCATTGCGATAACGCTTCATGAATTTCACTGAACTAATTAAATCCATCAAGATTTTTAGCAAACACTCACTGTCGGTGAAACTCCTTTTATAATTCCTTCAAACTCTTTGCGCTGCTATCATTACTATCTACTTGATTCGAAGCGAATCATTCTTTCACCTCTGCTCTTCATGAAAACCTCCAACGTCCTCTCTTCTCACAGTTGCAATTTTCGCTCTGACGTAATCCTCGTCGTCGTCCTTTCTCGCACGCTCATTCGTTCCTTCTCCGGAGAATGACGCTGCTGATGATGACGATGAATAGAAAACCCGTGTTAGATTCCTCTTCGGGAATCATCGTAACGAGGAGGATGACGTGCCTGACACCTCTTCGGTAATTGTCGTGACACAGGGCTCAAAAATTAAACTGTATACCTTCGAATGAATGAAACATACTCTTTTGAGTTATAGATTGATAAAGAAGATTGCAGAAACACCACTTGAATAGCATAGGATTTAATAAGAATTGAATTTCCCTTGAAAAGGGGTGAAAAAATTTTTCCTTTTGCCGGTGGTTCAGAGTTGAGCTCAGTACGCCGCCATTGTATCAGTTGTTTTGTACGAAGAGGTAGTCGTTGTGCGCGAAGCGCCTGCCAAAGTTTTCCTTCTCTGTGATCAGTTGAAGAATTCCTATCTAAATTATAGTGATTATTAGGCAGCCTGCATCTAGTAAAGTGGCTGAAGTACCGAGGAGATAAGTGGTATACGAACCAAGTTGTGAAGAAAAGAATGCACGCTCGAGCCAGCTTCAGCTGCTGAATCTGCACGCCTGCCTCTGAAAGGAGAACACTTCCACCTTGCAAGTCTTGCATGTCTATAGTTAGGGAACAAACACATAACATAAAGTTTGAGTGATTATTAATCAATGTATTCTTAATAAGTAGTATTAATATCGAGGAGAAATGTATACGATGAGAGATGCAAGTAAAGCCTTGTACCCTCATTCTTTCCATGTCTCTCTAGGCGCTGAGTAGTGTCTGGTAATCACGGGTTGTATGAGGTCTCCGTCTAAGATTTTCATCTCTGTAATAGTAGAGATATATGTTATACAATTCATATCTCAAATGAAAGTCTTGTACACCCATTCTTTCCATACTACAAGAAGCATGGCCGCGTGTGTGTTTGACAATTGCAAAGTCAACTGTATTATCATCAAAGAAGCATTTTAAATTTGCGCTAAAACTTGTGAAACACAGGAGGAAAAGAATGAACACAGTCTGGTGGAACATAATCAAGCAAATTCATCAGCAATTGACTGAAAAATGCCTATTAAACAGCACTGCTGAGGTCGAATGCGCTGTCAGTGTGCACTCAGGCAGCATGCACTTTTAACGCTATACATACTCCACATCTCCTGCTCAAGATTGACTATTGTGTGTTGGTTATAGCTTAGCGGATGGAGCTATAACGAAAATAAGGCTCCAAAACACGTACGTCTCACTGAAAAAGTAAACATTTGGTGTATTGTAATGAAATGAAATCTTAATTCTCTAAAAGACAAATCCATCTGTGTTTGACCCCGCGCTGCGTTTGTGCTTGTGTGAGTGGGTGCGCTTGTGTGAGTGAGTGTATGTATGTGTGTGTGTAAAGGTGACTATTAATGTTTGCTGCCCTCTTCTTTCCATATTCAATTATGAACAAAATAAAAAAAAAATTATCATAATCGGATAAATTGTCTTGTGGATGGACGTATTGGATTATCAGTACTAATAAAAAAAATCAACTTTACCAAATTCCTTCTGGGTGCGGTATTCCCCAGGGATCGGTAATCAGTACTATACTGTTCGCTACCCTACTCGCACCAGCATTTGATCTCAAGTTGAAATTTAAACTCAGAGCATTCGTGGATGATATTGTCTTGACAAAAATATATAAGAAACAATCATCCAATGAGATCAATATGGATATTAATGTTGATTTGAAGATGCTTCAGAATGGTTTCAAGTACGAGGCATGGAAATTAATACTAACAAAACGGCTGTATTATCTATTGACAGGAGTGTATCTAGATTGACCGAAACCCATATAAATATTGGGCATATTCTATGATCATGAACTGAAATTTAATACACGTTAAATACGTTATTGGTATATGCAATAAATTAAGATATATTGTCCAGAGATTCGACATACTTTAACCAGAAGAGAAATGACCACCATTTTGAAGCGATAGATCTTGCCTAAAATTACTTATGGGATATTAATTTGGATGCCCGTAAACAAGTATACCCAGGAGAGGTAAAAGTTGCTTACAATAACATCATTCGTGCGACCTTTAACTTGCCAATTAAATATTGTATTACGCATATGAGCCTGTTAAAGCCAAAGTAGTGTAAGTCCATTAACAACAGTTTTGAGATCTAAAGAATAAAGAATATCAACAGATAGGTAGCACTGCTGACTGCATAAACTTGCACTGCCATCTGTGAAGCTGTTTGGGGAAATAGGAGTTACACCACTACTCCTATGAGATGTAAAAATGAACAAATCAATATGGCTTTTTAGATTTGCAATAAATTAATAAATTCTTATTAAAATAAAAACTATGTATAAATGGCCCATTTCCAAACTTGCTATCTACAAAGCCCGAGGATTTATGACTATTTAGATAGCAAGTTTGACATATTCGGATTTCATTTCTAGCATTAACTCAGATTTTTTAAAAAGTGGAGTTACACCACTTTGGCTTTAACGGGCTCATATATATAATGAATATAAGATACTTACCTTATTATCGTTGATAACAATGATTAAGATCAGGGAGTTAGTTAAAGCTTTTTTAAACATCAATCATCCAGCTCGTTGTATAAATGGCTGAATACATCACCGAATGAGAGGAAAACTAAACGTCTACTCTTAAAACCAGCTGATATAATTTTGACTTGCAGGGAAAAACTTTTCCCTTTTTAATAGCTTTTATTAACTTTGCTGTGTTAGTTTGTTTAGGTCAAATCTTGTAATCAATATTAAACCAACTTTCCGACAAGCTAGGGAGCTGCAATTTGACACACTTATGCAGAATCGATGACAATTTATGATAAAGAAAAAAGTTTTCAAATCGGTTCATTGGTTCGTGTTCTAATGGTACTAACTCATTACTACGAATTGATTGTTGTAACAATTGGACATTTCGTTATGGCGAGAGGTAAATGTATCTATTGTTTATTGTTGCAAAATTAAGCTGTATTGTTGCCACTAAATAAAACATTATAAAAGCTTGGTTTGATAAAACCTTTTTCCTCTTATCTTGTTAATTCTATACGAATATGGAACGATATGCTTCAAGAAATTAGAATATCAGTTATTAAGTGTAATTCGACGAGATGTTCTAATCACCTTCAACATATTAAAGCAATTATCTTGAATTAGTTCCTGCTTAAATCAAGGAGTTTTCCTCCTCTAGATATTGGGTATTTGCTTCTGCTGGAGCGCATGATGATGATGATGATGATGATGATGATGATGATAATAATAATAATAAATAGATCACTCAAAAATGAAACACACATTTCTACAGTCCCTGAATTCGTCACTGAAACTTGCGTAATGACTGTAATCGAGCAACAGATTAATTTTTTTCTTTATTTTAATTCTTTAATTTCTTTAATTGTTTTCTTTATTTTAACAGATCCCACCCAGCAATCACGTGGAGTACGAAAGACAAGGCGCTAGACCGAAGACCCAGCTCATGGTGGCGGGCCGAGGTTTCAAGGAGGCCGACGACATGGACTTGGACGACCTCACTCTGCCATGCCCGGTGCCCTATCGGCCGGCACCTGCCTCACAAACGCTGCAACCTACTGTTCGCCGGCCGCAGGATGAATGCCCCTACTGCCCGGATGGTTTTCCCACCCACCTCCTGCCTGACGAGCGCTACGAGCACCTGCGTATGCACATGTACTCGGAGATGAATGGCAGGCGATGGGGTTAAAATAAACACTATGCACACACCCTTTAAAAAATAAAGGAGGAAACCTGTTTATTACGAAACAAAAAATCACCCTAAAAAGTGTACACGAAGTGACTCACTCTGGAGTTCAGAGAGCCCTGGAGAGGGGAAAATATGGTAACAACGCAATGCTGGCACGGGCGGGCAGGATTAAAGAGACGGCGGGAATTGATCCAATGAGCCCTTTATCCCTCATTCGGGTGATGAAGAGTTCAGAGTAAAAAGCTAAAGAAATGAATTATTTTTGTTTAATCGTGTTTTCTTCCACTGTCGGAAATTAAAGAATATTCAATGTTATTAATTATTCGATTAACTTACTTATACGCTTAACATGGAGAAAAATTAACAAAGCGTAAATAAATGGTTTAAAAATATAAAAATAAAAGCAAACTATAATGAATATGAATTTTAATAACTAAAAAATAAAGCTTAAACGTTTTTTATTCTTATCAGAAGGAGGGGTCAGCAAAATAAAATTTTCAGAGTTGCAGAAGCCGACAATTTTTAACATATCTATGCCAAACAAATTTAGATTAACTTTCGGGAAACATGCTTGTATTTGAAAAGTTGTACGAAATTTTAAAAATAAAACTTGGCTAACTAGTGATTTGTAGTCATTAATTTCATAGTTATTAGTAGCAATATGGTTAAACAGGTGTGATCAAAAATACTAGCAAACGGAGACGGAAACTATAGTCCGATCCCGCTATCTATGAACTAAAACGAAGCGGTCATGTTCAAGCAGGTATCAATCCGCGTTGAAAAAGAAACTGAAACATCTGCTTGGTTCCTTGTATTTAAAACCTCTCTCTAATGCACAATTTTTAATAACAAAATGAAAAAAAAAACCCACGCACATTCATTTATTTATTTTTATATTATTATACAGGGTGTCCGTAAAGTCTCTCCGCAGTGAAAAACCAAAGCAGTAATCCAATAAACGGGAAAATATAGCACTTTATTTACGTTAGGAGAGGGTACGCACAAGTTTACAGATGTTGAAAGTGCGTTCTGTCCATGCGTTGAAAGTGCCTTCCGTGTCAGACTGATTTTCGATGGGAATCGTCATTTTCCCAATGGAGAGATTTTACGGACGCCCTGTACAATAATATATATGAAATAAATAAATGCACAACATTTGAGAAATATTTTAGTCTCGTGTTTTCAAATGATCCAACCGTTTAGGAGTAATTGTTCTTAAACACAATGGATTATAAAATGGATAGCAATGTTTTTATTTGAATATAAGATTTTTACAGTAATGCAAACAATAGTTTTAATAAATGCTATAATAAATGGTCAAATACATGCCCTTCTTGGTCTATGCACATCTGTAAGCGATGTTGCAGAGATCTTTCACTGCCTCTATCTCTAACGCATTGCACGCAGCTTGGACCCTGCATTGCATATCCTCAGGGGTTGTTGGTCGACTTTTGTAAACTGTTTTCGTTTAAATTTATAAACAATTTCTGTTTTTTGCATTTTCTTTAAATCCAAACACACCATGTTTTCACTGCATCTATCTCTTAAACGGTTAGATCAATTGAAAAAACACCAAGTGTAAAACATTTCTCAGATGTTGCGTACCCATTAAAAATAGGGGATTCCTTTCCACATTTCAAAGTTGACTTCCATATTCGAAAATAGCGTAGGTTTTTTTGAAAAGGATTACACATATCAGTACAATAATTATTTCATTGAAAGTATTGTCAGATTTGTATTTCTGAAGTTGGCTATTGCTTCATTTTTGGCGAGACACCCTGCATTGCGCTGTTGTCATCGAATTAGTAAAAAATAAACAAATACTATGGGAATAAAAAAAAACAAAAAGGAGAAAACCTCTAATCTACAACGAATGAAATTGAAATACCAGATACCTTCGCCTACGAAGTATTTTGTATTTCGGGTAACAGGTACCCATCTTCAGCACAAACGACAAAAGTAAAAAAGAAGAAAATATACCTTGAAGCTATACAGGGTGGTTCATAAGTCTGCCCCCCCCCCCATTTTTATTTTTTGAACCGAAGCAGATATGTCAATTTTGATGAATCCAATGAATAGGAAGTTGTGGGTGGCCTATCCCATGGTGCACTTTTCATCATCCCAAATATGCAAATTAGGACACATTCAAAATTTATCTCAAAAACCGTAAGGGATAGAGAAAAAAACCCAATTGCAAACTTGTTCAGCATAAAAAAACAAACAAAACTAAAAAAATCATCCAAATCGGACCAACAGTTCCCAAAAAAAGTTAATTGCAAATGCTAATTGGCACTCACATTGCATTTGCATCTTCCTGTCCCCCCCTGTTGGGTTTTATCCACTAGCCCTTTAAATGCTGAAGCTTTTTGATGAATGGGGAAGAAACTGCCAATCAGGTCTGAAAAATGGCAGAATACAGTAGAGAAGAAATGGTTGGTATGATTTTGTGTTTTGGATTTGCACATAATTACAAAGGTGCAGCCAGGGAATACCAAGTTAGATATCCCAATGCTAGAGTTCCCACTTCTAAGACAATTCGCCAGGTTGTTCAACGATTTCAGCAAACAGGAAGTGTCAGTCAGCAAACAGGAAGTGTCACATCAGAGGACTCCAGAACAGCCATTTTAGCTGCTGTTTATGCTAATCCTCATTGTAGTACTCGATCAGTTGCTGAAGAAGCTGGCTGCAGTCATCAATCAGTATTAAGATTACTTCATATGCATGGATTCCACCCTTATCATGTCCACTGCCACCAAGGATTGAAGCCAACAGACTACGATTTTCGTCTTGAGTTCTGCAATTAGCTGCTAAATCGCATCGACAATGACCCAGGCTTTCTCAATTGGGTCTTGTGGTCAGACGAAGCCAGCTTCTCTCGAGATGGTCTGGTTAATAAACACAATCTCCATTATTGGGCAACAGAAAACCCTAGATGGTTACGAGAAGCTGTGCACCAGGTGAATTGGAGAGTGAATGTCTGGTGTGGAATCATCAATGGTGGATTGGTTGGTCCATTGTTCTACGAAGGGACGTTGACAGCTGCACGATACAGAGACATGACAATAAATGTTGAAGTGGCAGAATTTGCAGATGAGCTTCCTTTAGCATCACTTCGAAGGGTATGGTATCAACATGATGGGGCTCCAGCCCATTCAGCGGCAGCTACTTGTGATCATCTCGATGCAATGTTTCCAGGTCAGTGGATCGGCCGGGGTGGCCCAATTCATTGGCCTGAATGCTCACCAGATCTTTCCCCTAATGACTTCTTTTTGTGGGGTTACCTTAAGGACAATGTTTATGCCACTCAGCCAACTTCTATGCTGGATTTGCAACAGAGAATTCAGACTGTCTGCCAATCCATTACATCTGATATGGTAACAAGAGTGGTGGCATCTTTGAAACTACGTGCTCAGTTGTGCATTGGTGCTGAAGGGCATCATGTGGAACATACCCTTTAGAGTGTTACCAACATGATTCGCTTTGGTTTGGCCCAGTTGGCTTTTTTTAGTTTGAGATGGTTATTTACTTTTTTTAACTTTTTTTGGGAACCGTTGGTCCGATTTGGATGATTTTTTTTTGTTTGTTTTTTTATGCTGAACAAGTTTGCAATTGGGTTTTTTTCTCTATCCCTTACGGTTTTTGAGATAAATTTTGAATGTCCTAATTTGCATATTTGGGATAAGTGCACCATGGGATAGGCCACCCACAACTTCCTATTCATTGGATTCATTAAAATTGACATATCTGCTTTCGGTTCAAAAAATAAAAAGGGGGGACCACCCTGTACTATCCCATCAAAAGTCATGGACCACCCTGTACTATCCCATCAAAAGTCATGGGACACCATCAATTTAATAGAAACATTCAAAAATATACATATTTTAGTATCTTGTAGGTCCATCTTTTGCTGCTATCACAGCTTCTACTCTCTGGGGCATACTGTCCACAAGTTTTTGATACGTTTCGACAGGTAATTTTCGCCATTCTGCCATAAGTGTCTTGGACAGTTCGGTCACGGATTTCGGGCTTTCCGCACTTGCGCGCAATCGACGTTCCAATACGTCCCACAGATGTTCGATGGGATTCAGATCGGGGCTCTGTGCAGGCCAGTCAAGTTCTCGAATCCCCTTTTTCATCAAACCATGTCACTACAGCCCTTGCTTTAGGGCAAGGTGCGTTATCGTGCTGAAACAGAAAAAGGGCCATTGCCAAAGTGCTGCCAGAGCGATGTGAGTGCTGTGTTGTCCAGAATGTCTTGGTAACGTTCTACATTGAGATGTCCGTCCACAGAAACGATTGCACCCAACCCATACCATGAAAAGCACCCTCACATCATCACCGACCCTCCACCGAACTTCACTGTGGGCACAACACAGCTTGGCAGATAACTTTCGCCGGGCGTTCGGCATATCCAAACCCGTCCATCCGATTGCCAGATGGTGTAGCGGGACTCATCACTCCATTCAACCATTCGCCATTGATCCAGAGTCCAATGTCGTCGCTCTTTGCACTATTGCAATCTCCTCGCTGCGTTGCTGGTGCTGATGTGAGCTTTGTGGGCTGCCGCTCTGCCATAAAAACCCATTGCATGCAATCCCTGCGAACAGTCAGGGTGCTCACAGTTATTCCCGTCGACTCTATGAACGATCTTGTCAGTCCATCAAGCGATGTGTGGCGGTCTGCAGTGACCACTTTACGAAGAGCCCTTTGGTCTCTGGCCGACATGATCTTGGGTCTTCCAGTCCTAGGCGGAACACTTGTGGTGCCTTTCCCTTTCCATGCCCGGATGATGTTGTGAACGGTCGATTTCGGGATGTTTAGGAGGGTTGACGTCTCTCTAACAATTTTACCTGCAAAAATTGTGCCTCTTGGAAGTCTGAAAGCTCTTTTCTTACAGCATTCACGCAAGCATCATCTCATAATAGCATACTCTCTGTTATGTAGTGCTGGGAAGAATGCCAAGAGTGAAATTGCAAAGGAGTATCCCATTTTCATGCAAATCAGGGTTGTCCAATGACTTTCGATAGGGTTGTGTATATTGACATTGGGAGGGGGAGGGCAAATTGCCAAGAATATCTCCCATTGGTTAATGGAATGGGATATTAACGAATTTCTATTATCTTTATTATCTTGCTCTGTTTTAGTTTACTCTCCCTCCCCTATTGGCAAGATGTTTCCCCTTGAGCTTCTTTTTTGTTTTGTTGGCCTTTTGTTTTAACTTTTGTCCATTCATTAATATCTCTTTCGCATAATCAGTGGGATATATTCTTGCAAGTTGCCCCGCCCCACAGTGGGCCAAAATGAAAAAAAGGTGATCAAAAATCCTTTTTTATTTCCAGTGATTAAAATAAACAATGTGTTTTAAATTAATGAATTTATATTAAAAAACATGTTACCAATGTTAACTGTTAATTCTTTTTTGTGTATAAAATAATTTTTCGGCATACGTTGCATAGTATATCGGTACAACTTTAGTCAATCCTCGGTATGTTTGAAAATGATGTGGATGGATCTGGGTCACTTAGTAGATGCAAGACGTCTGGATTCATTGTGCTCTTTTTCTGCTTGCGAAGAAGTCTCAGACTGGTGTTTAATGGATCTGATGTCACAAGTAGACTGTTTATCTGATCTTCGTTTGCGGCCGTTCTTGAATTCTTCCTTGTATGATCTCTTCTTAGCCGCTTTAGGTCCTTGTTCCTTGATTCCTGGGCCTTTTTCGACATTTGGCCAAAGGGCAATGAAGCTGAAGCTAGTATTTTGGATCCATGAATGAGCACCTTATGGACGCTAGCTGGCATATAATACCAACTGTATTTATTACAAAGAGCCTTGCAGTTTCCAGAGCATACAGGTCGAACTTTTCGTGGTCTATTTCGTGGCCTGATGATACAGCTTGGAGGATAATAACAAATCTGGTAATTTCTGATATGTTAATACCAGTAATTTCTGCGGTCAGTTTTGGGTCCGAAAAAAAACCGTCGTTGAACGTCCCACTTCCTTCAGGTTTCGGTCTGTCAATCAGTAGACCCATTTCTGTTCTGAATTTGCTTTGGGAATGAAGTTTCGTCCTCTAAAAGTTCTAAGATACTAGTGAAACTAATGGAGAAACGTATTTCACATAACCTGAGCGGTAATCACAAAGACGTTATAGCGTGGATTATAGCAAACGTTTAACGTAACAGATGACGACTTAGATGTCAACCAACTCGGTAAATCTACTACTTGAATTACGGGCATAAAACATGGTGCAGGACATGAAGACACTTTAGCGCAAACATTTCTCATATCAGCCGTCGATTTAAGTGATGGTCACCGTGGTGAACGTTATACTCGAGCAACATGGTTACCTCCTGCCCACTCAAATATGTCGAAATGAAAGACATTAACAATGCGAAATACTAGCAAAACTAAAGAGAAACTTATTTCACATAACATGCCTAGAAATCACAAAGAATTTTTAGCGTGGCTTAGTGCGAACGTTTATCCCATCAGATGACTGCTTAGATGACATCCAACGCAGCCAATGTCATGTTTGAGGTATGCGGTAACCATTGCGTATGCTTTTTGGCGAAAAAATAAAACACTTTAATGAGTCAAAAACCCGTCAGCCAAATTGGATAGTATTTTTTTTTTTATTTGGCTTAGCATGGCTTAGTGCGAACGTTTTATCGCATCAGATGCCGACTTAGATGGCACCCAACGCAGCCGATGTCATGTTTGAGTTACGTGGAAACCATTGCGTACTCATTTCTAGAAAAAGAAACACTTTAACGAGGTGAAAAAAATCAGTGGAACTAAAGTTGGGGCAACTCGTATGAACCAAAAACAAACGTATTTCATAGCTGTCAATCATAGGTCAGTCTGGTACCAGAAGTCGTAAACAGCTTTTAATGACATAAAAAATTGTAAAAACTACAGTAAAAAAAAAGAAAAGAAAAGGAAAACGAGTTTTGACCTTAACACAATGTGGTATAACAGGTTAAAAAAAAACAGGGCTTGTCCGAAAATGTGGACCCTAGAGTCACAGAGAAACGAACTCAAACCATCACTCAACCAGTGAATGCTAACCTGATGTTCTGCCCACTGGACTGTTCAGCGCACACAGTCAAGTAACAGTAAAATGTCATAGTGATATTTTAACCTAAATTTAACTTAAAGCACGTATAGAATAATACCTATATTACACTATCCCTGTACGCCCTTTAAACGAGTAAACATTGAGTGAGTGGGATAAAATTATTTAAAATACAAACAACAAACGGAACAATCAGAACACAGAAATCATAGAGAGTTGAAGAAAATTAAACATACATAGTGAGAAACGGTGTTTATAAAGTTTG
>JAHWFO010007420.1:91351-103541 GCA_023313115.1 Rhysida immarginata
GTTTGATCATTAAATAGTGAGTCCTCAGTATTACTTCTAGCAATGAATTGGTAGAGATTTGGCAATACAATAAAGGGAGAACAGAGTTTCCGACTAGTTTCGCCAATTATTCCCGGCTTTATCAAGGATACACACAAGAGGTTTCACGTTCTTTTATACAGAAATATGGTACAATGGAAATAATATTATTGGATAAGATACAACGTATGGCATGACAAATTCAATGAGTAATACAGTCTAGGTCCAATTACTGGAAAAAGTACAAGATGAAATATACACGGTAAGAGAATGGCTACAATAAACGGTCAGGGAATAGCTACCAAAAAGGTCAGAGAATGGTTACAATAAAGGGATAGAAACACACTAACTGGAAGAAATAAATAAAAAAATAAATAATGGGTAACAAATAACAAACTTATATAAAAATATAAAAAACATAAATTAATCAAGAACAATTGATGTATAAAACAAAAAGTAAATGATAAACAAACTAATAAAAAAACTACAGTAAAATCTGATACAGAATTAAGAAATATGTCGAAATCAGTTTGACAATTAGGAGATCTGGCTTTAAAAATTTTTATAGATTCCAGAATTGCAGTCTTGAATGGGTCTTTACAATAATGGAGAATGGACATCACTTCATCTTGTTTCTTTGGTGCGTGTCTAGTAATGGCGAGATGGTTCGTATAATGGGATTTGTTATCTTTCTATCGGTAAGAGGCCATATGCTCTTTAAAACGGACATTGAAGTTGCGGGATGACAAACCAATATAAAACTTGTCGCAAAATCCGCAGTTTAAACGATATACTCCAGAAGGGAAAACGTTAATGGTTTTAGGACGGGTGGGAGGGTTTAAGGTACGTAAACAGGAGTGGGAGAACGGAAGGAAATCTGGAGACCAAACGAAGAAAGGAAATTAGTTTAACGGGAGAAGTGGGGACCAAGATAGAGTAAGGATACGCATTTCTTGGGCGGGATTATGTCTGAAGGTTTAGGTTTATGAGGGCGAGCTTTCTGCGACGAAGTAGACGGAAAAAGGTGGAAGAAGAGTAGCCAAGTATATCCTTTAAACTGCGGATTTTGCGACAAGTTTTATATGGCCTCTTACCGAAAGAAAAGTGACAAATCCCATCTCGCCATTTTTAGCTTCTCTCCGAGTGTTTTTCTCTCCCTTTATCGCAGCCATTCTCTTACCGTGTATGTTTTAGCATCTACCTTTTCCAGTTATTGGACCTAGACTGTATTACTCATTGAATTTGTCATGCCATACGTTGTATTTTATCCAATCATATTATTTCCCTTGTACCATATTTCTGTATGAAAGTGTGTGAAGCCTCCAGTGTGTATCCTTGATAAAGCCGGGAATAAATGGTGAAACTTGTCAGAAACTCTGTTCTCCCTTTATTGTACTGCAAAGTCTCTACCAATTTCATTGCTAGAAGCAATACTAAGGACTCACTATTTAATGATCATATTTTTTTCAGTTTAAAATTAAGACAAGTGAAACGGGCCCAGTTAGGTAATTTTGATGGATCGAGAGCGACTTTAGTTTTCAACAAAAATTTTCCTAAATGAAGGGAATTGCAAATGTTTTGTGCTGATGCAGTAATCACCATTCCTTTATCAAGTTTCAGGCAATTTCTTAAGGACTCTCGTTACCACTTCAGAATATCAAAGAAATATGTGATTACTCTTACAAATTGGTATCCACTCATGATGAGCAGATGATGGTCTTCAGTTCGAACTTAAACCACGCTGGATAAGGAATTCGCGTTTCATAAACTGCTTCAATCTTAAAAGAACGAATCAACAACAACTGGCAAATGGTCACGTTTGGGGAGGCGGTTCTAGAAACTTAGGCGTCAACTACTAAGGTCATTTTGCGCCTTTTACACAAGTTATATCTGTACGCAGCCCGGGACAAACAAAACATCCATGCCCACGGCGGGATTCGAACCCACGGCCAGGCGGACTCGAGAACTAGAAAGCCTACGCTCTAGCCCTCTCGGCCACCTGGCCGGCGTCACGTTTTGGTCCCGATAAAAATGAACGATAAGAGAGAATAAAATCGTTATGAATGAAATCGAAATGCGCATGCGTTAGTTTTACCGTTACACGGTGTCGCCTCAATTCATCATAAGAAAAAAATGCTTTCTCTTCGGATATTTGTTTTGTAAAAAATCATTAATTTATTACTTGAATGCTATCCAAAAGTAACTTTTTATATTTGTAACATGTGCCAATTCCTTTTGAAAAAGTCGACAGTGTTATTTCGATTATTTCTCAACTGAATCCTAAATCGTGAAGATAATTCACGAATATTCGAAGATAATTAAATCGATCAAAGGGGGATAACCTAATCCACAAAGAATAAAATTGACCTTTTTCATGACGTCATAAGATGGCGTCCTTGTGTAGGAAAACCAAGGAGATAAAAGAAAGAGTAGAGTGCTATGGCTTAAATTTAACCTCAACTGTCATGGCTGACGCTAGTTAAGTTGTTCGGATTAATATTATAATCTAAATTTAGACTAAATTTATTTCCTGCACACAACACCATGATAAATATGATTGTAATAAACCGAATGTTTATTTTCTTATTCTCATATTTTAAGTTTTGACTTCAATTGTCAAATATGGTGTCGTTATTTCCATTCTACTCTTTCTTTAATCTCGTTGGTTTTCCTACAAAGGGATTTTATCGTAGCCCACGAGAAAGATGGTCAGATGACTCTTCCGCGCCAGGGCCTATCTTAGTCCGAATAACATTGTAACTGTTGGAGCTTGTGTGGTGAAGAGGAATAAATCCATGGATTAACAGGTTGAAAAATCATAGATATATATTGAGCAAAAAAGAAATGAAAAGATAACAACAGAGAAAGAAAAGGTAACAAAGTAGTGTTGCTATAGAGATTAAACAATGACAAAAATTATTATGAAACAATTGTAAATAATAATCAAGATAAAATTACATCTGCCACTGGGTAGAAATTTACCACTAATCCCCCCCTTTCCTAGCCGTAGTGGCTCATGTAAGAGTCGAAAGTTCTCTGTAACTTTTGCTTCGTAACAGGTTTTATCAGTGCGTCAGCACCTATTGGCTGCTTTGACGGTAGATTATATGTAGATTACACAATCGTATGGCCTCTCTTCCATAAAATAGAGTCCTAGCAAAGTGTTTGTTTCTGGGTGTGATGGACTTATTGTGCAAGCTGTCGATTGCAGATTGGCTGTCTGTTATCAGTCGGAGTGGTCTGTGTAATAAGGAGTCCATTCCCCATTCAGTCAGCCATTGCATTTCTTTAAAACCTTGCACAAGGGCTATACTTCTGCCTCCATTGATGACTGGGCAATTTGTGTCTGCAGTTTCGCTTTCCACGAGATTAAATTGGGTCCGTAGTACACTAGGTGGCCATGCGATGGACGACCATGATGCGTCTGTCTGACATTCCAGGCAAGCTGATGTCGGTGTGTAATGTAAGCCATATGACATTGTTCCTTTTACATGCTGCAACACTCGACGAGCTGCATTCAAGTGGGTTACAGTTGGTTCCTTTGAAAAGCGTCCAAGGGTTGCCACTGCAAATGTTATGTCAGGTCGTGTTCCTACGGCCAGGTACATAAGGGAACCGATGAGTGACATATACTGTTCCTTTTCAGTCGGTTGAGAGTCTCGCCCTATGTCATCCAGGCGCTGATCAACAGCTAAGGGGGTTATGACTGTTTTACAGTCTACCATCTTGAAGCGTTCTAGGACTTTGCAAGCATAACTCGTTTGATGAATATACGTATGCGGTCCAGCTCGAGCCACTTCAATTCCAAGAATGTAGCGTGCCTCACCCAATTTGTCTAGATCAAAGATTTGTTCAAGTTCTTTCATCGTTGATTCAATCTGTGACTCGGATTTACTAATTATAATCATATCTTCTACGTAGATTCCAAGACGCAATTGTGAGCTGCCTGATCCTTTTGTATAGCAGCATGGGTCAGATGGTAGTGGGATGAAGCCATGTTTGCGTAAACCGGCGTCCAAGCGTTCGTTCCAACTTCTCCCCGACTGTTTAAGTCCGTAAAGGCTTCGTTGAAGGAGGCAACCGTGGTTTGGTTTCTGAGGATCCTTGAAGCCTTCTGGTTGATGCATGAACACTTGGCAGTCTATGTCCCCATAGAGGTATGCTGTTCTTACATGTCGAATAACTATACCGTTTGAAGCTGCATAGGCGAAGCGATTCTAAGCGGATCACCGGAGAAAAGGTGTCAAAGTAGTCGTGACCGTGTCGTTGTGAAAAACCTTTTACTACGAGGCGTGCTTTGAACTTAGCAATAGAACCATCTGCATGTCGCTTTACGCTAAACATCCATTTATTAGGTAATGGGCGTATGCCTTGTGGTATTGGTGTTAACGTCCAAACTTGGTGCTGCTTTATTGATTCGAGTTCTGACTCCATGGCATCCTGCCAATGTTCTGCCTGTGGGGATGATAAGACCTCTTGGACTGTTTTAGGTGTAGATATATCCTGTGCATCCTTTGTGGTGGCTGTGTAGCATGGCTTGGGTAATTTTCAAAGATAATAGCCCCCCTTTTCCGGTAGTGGACTCGCTTCTCTGGGAGAGTCTGAAGGATGTGGACTATGAGGCGACTCTTCCTCATCGGCTTGCGACTGTTCTTCCTGTTCATGGCCGCCATCGTCTGGTCTGTCTCTTGGCGAAGGTACAACATCCAGTCCCATTGGCTGATGCTCTTCCTGTACATGGTCATCATCTGGTCCGTCTCTGGGGGATGGTGCATTATTAAATCCTGTTGGTTGATCAGGTGTAGTTGCACTGTTGAACCATGAAATGGAAACAGTTCCTGATGACGGTGAGTTACTACTGTCATCTATTAAAGAGCCACCAGGTGTGCTCTCATCAAAGATGACTGATCTGCGGATGTCCAGTTTTCTTGTAGTGGGTGAGTAGATCCTATAATGGGCTTTTGAGGATCCATATCCGACAAAAATGCCTTCCTCCGAGCATCGTGACAGCTTGCCAAGTCTTCCAGGAATCTGGGAGAAGACTCTACAACCCCAAATGCGAATGTGGCGTACCTCTGCTTGACGTTGTAACCATTCAATTAGGGGAATTTTGCCATGTATGGACTCTGCAGGTATTAAATTCAGAACGTAGGATGCTGCATGAACGGCTTCTGCCCAGAAGCGGTTCAGGAGCATTGCTTGTTTCAGTATACACCTGGTTTTGTCTAGCAGATTGCAGTTCATCCTCTCGGCCACACCGTTTGATTGTGGGCTTTGTGGTGTTGTTAATTTGTGCCGAATGCCCTGGCCAGCTAGGTAGTCTATGAAATCTTAAGAAAGAAATTCCCTACCTCGATCAGTGCGGATACTCTTTGCCTGATATCGAACTTGGTTGTTCCAGTAAGTGAGGAAGACTTGTAAGTTTTCGTTTGCTTCTGCTTTAGTAGCAAGAGTTCGGACAAAGCACACCCTGGAGAAGTCATCTACAATTGTTAATATGTAGCAGGATCCACCTAAGGAAGATTCCTTCATTGGTCCTACCAAATCGATGTGGAGTAACTCAAATGGTTTATGCGCGTGGTCATCAGGTTGCGTTGTTGACTTACACTGTACGCATATCTTGCAAAATCTCAGTTGTGCTATTACACTTGAAGGTGGCATGGGTAAAGCGCCTAGTGACGAGGCTACTTGTAATGTGATCTCGGGTCTGGCATGCCCGAGACGACAGTGTCATAACACGTACTGTTTCAAATACTTGGAAGTCCAAAAATTGTCTTCCTTTGTGCAGAGTAGGATATTGTCTGCTTTTATATTTTCAGGTTAATTACGTAGAAGGGCTAACGTCAACCAGTGGGTTCTATCTGTCATCAGGCTGACTAATTTGGCTTCTTTGTAAGTAAGCACTAGTTCACTGCCCTTCGACCATGCAGTCCAGCCTGCTTCCATTAGTCTTGGAAAAGATATGAGGTTGTCCGTAAGTAACGGTATACTTTACATTTTGGAGCATGAAGGTGCTTGGTTCAGATACGCATTCAAAAATTGATACTCGGATTGTTCCAACTCCGTGAATTGGCATTGTCTGCCCTTTCGCTGCTAGACGGGCTACCTTGTTAATTGGACGAAAAGTAGAAAACAGACGACGGTCATTGGTCATGTGTGATGTGGCCCCTGAGTCAACTAGCCATCTGGTGGCGGCCAATCCTTTGGCACGGGCGATTCGATTAGTCGCTGGAGGAGATTTGCTTCGTGTACTCCCATCAGATATTGCAATGTTATTGAGCAATAGTCCTGTTCGTTGTCTTCCATATCTGGAAGGAACACTGGATTGACTGATTTGTCGACCTTGGACATCATTGAAGTGACCTTTGCTCCGTCTGTTTGATCCTTTTGTGGAAGACTCTTTGTCTGTTCAACATGGTTGCCATGATGTTTGGCCTTTCATCTACAATTTTCGATGCTATGTCCTTGTCTTTTACAATACTTGCAAAACTGTTTTCTACTTGGCTTTAGTGGTGACATTTGTGTCACTGTGGGACTAGTGATGGCACTTGTTTTGTCAGATTGGCTGCATTTTGAGGATCGAATACTTTCCGAGAGAAGGCGAGCCTTGTCCTTACGTGGATATGGGAAGGTGATCTCGCGTAAGGAGAATAGCTTATGTAGAGAGTCTATTGAAGGAGCCAGTTGGGAAATCCATATGTCCCGAAGGTATTCCAGTAACAGATGCAGGACTCTTGCTATAGCATGTACTATCGTATGCTCTTCTGGTAGGGCCTTGTATCGTCGAAGAGTTGCCAGAATTTCTTCAACACAAACCATTTTCAGAAGAACGTTGGTGTATGTTGTGGAGAGCATGAACAGCGTTGTTCACTTCGTCAGAAATGGTTCCACCAAACATTGAGCGGATATGTTTTACCATATCACGTGACGTTGGCAGAAAGTGGATTTGAATTAGGACATCTGGCGACACGGGGCCATAATTACGTCAGTCCGATTCCAAGCTTCATATTGTGCTATTGCGTTAGCATTTTCTGATTCCGGACGAGGTATATAAGCAAAACCGCGACTATTCAGTACATGCTCCAGGCGAATAAGCCAAACTGTGTAGGTTTCCCTAGTTAAAATTGGCATGGTGGCCGTGGTCCCCTTTTCACCGAAGAAACCATCTTTGATGTATTCAACAATCCGGCGTTGGATTGGTGGGTCCCCAGCTTGTTACCCGATTTTGAAGTGGAGGTTGTGCATCACGGGGTTGTGGATGCTGTAGGGCCAGTAGAGCTGTCATTTGCTCATTTAGTTGCCTCATCGATTGCTCCAAAGCGTCAAGTCGGGCGTCCGCCATGTTCAACACAAGAGAGTAGAGTTAGGGTTACGGATATTAATAGTAAAGCGTTTGCTTACGGAGGCTTTGATTTCAATTTGCATTACCTGTTAAGAAACCACGCTCCTCTGCTACCAGTTGTTGAAGTTTGTGTGGTAACGAGGAATAAATCCATGGATTAACAGGTTGAAAAATCATAAATTTATATTGAGCAAGAAAGAAACATTACATGAGGGGGAATAAACGAAAAGATAACAACAGAGAAAGAATAGGTAATAAAGCAGTGTTGCTATAGAGATTAAACAATGACAAAAATTATTATGAAACAATCTATCTATATATATAACTAGCAAATATATACACACAGACACACAGACCCACAGACCCACAAACATCCTTCTTTATATATATAGAAGGATGTTTGTGGGTTTGTCTGTGGGTCTGTTTGTCTGTATGTTTTTTATACAAATCTACAGTTTTATTCTGATCTTGATGAAATTTCGCATACATGACCTTCAAAGCATGAGGAAGGTCACTGTCTACTTCAGATTTCGAAAAAATAATAATTATTGACAAAAAATCGATATTCATGGTTATAGCAGGGCATATTAATGAGAAATATCGCATGACCAACAATGCAAATAAAAGTTTGTGCAACAATAGGTATCAACAATGGTATCAACACGCAATGCACAAACACAAGGCAGGGATCAACAATCAATATCTCATGACTAACAATGAAAGGAAAAGTCTGTGCAAGTGTAATTATCCCGGGCAACGCCGGGTACCTCTTCTAGTTGTAAATAATAATCAAGATAAAATTACATCTGCCACTGGGTAGGAATTTACCACAGTAACCTTCATTGTTTCCAACAAACGAAAAATTGCTGATTATTAAAATCCAAGATGGAAACAATGAAGGTTACATTGTTATTCGGACTAAGATGGTCACGTCACTTTTCCGCGCCAGGGCAATACCGCCTAGAGAGAAAGCCTGCTCACGGAAAATTCATACATTGCTAGATCACCTAGGGTAGGGACAATTTCGGGCTTATTATTGGTAGAAATATGATTAACAATACCCTACCGTAGGTGATGTAACAATGTATGAGGTTTTCGCGCTCAGGCTTTGAGTAGAGGTGGTGTTGGCCAGGGCCTGTCTTCACGTGGGCTATGGATTTCATCGAGGCCAACGAGAGCAAACGAGATCTTGTATTTTAAGAATCAGTGTTTTTTCCTTTGTTGGAAACAATGAAGGTTACATTGTTGCTAGACCTATTTTGTTCAGGTGACTTTTCAGTGCCGGAGCCTGTATTTCTCGCTAGCCTCGGGATTTCATCTTATGACGTCATAATAAAGGTCAATTGAAAACCAGGTACCCATCTTCAGCGGAAAGACAACAATGAAAAGAGAAGAAAAAACTTTAAAGCTAGAGTATAAATAGACTACGAGGGTGCACAGTGGGCACAAAATAATAGAAAGCTGGGCAAAAATCGAAAATTTTTTGTAATAACTTTCTTATATTGGGTTTTCCTTGTACCTGAAAGTCTATTGCACCATATTGCACAAGATTGGATGCATACGATGGTTTTTTCTACCCTCCAACAGCTAACAGAAATCGAAAGTATTTTGTAGGCTTGGGGCAAAGGGTGCAATTGGATGTTTCAAACGCTTCTTTTTATCGGAAAATTTTCTAATGGATGAGTCATTAATTGATAAGTAGGCATTCTCTACAACACATTTAGTAAGCTGTGAATAGGATTTTAAACGTGCCGGGTGGTTTTAAATTGTATTTTAACAGATGTGTTAAAAATTACTTTGAAAACGAATTTTGTTTATATTCGAGTTGAGTTATAAAAAAACTTCCACCTACTTCCATCAAAAAATTTTTTTCTTGAAAGTACTTTGAAACATATATAAAGTGATGGCCAAAAATTGGCTACTCATAGTTGCTTCTTTAGAAGTTATATCACGATGAAGATAATAAGGCGTATTGAAAATATTCAAACAGGTTACGTGCAAGTTTTATTTTCAGTTTTGACGCATTGCCGCATGCACGGGTGAACAGTGGAGATACTGCGAGTGAAAAGCTTTAATCGGGGGGTTTCTCTTTTGGAGCAGCCCGCTCGTTTGTATTTTTGCGCTTGAACCTCTCTGCGTCGCTAGGAGACCATTTTGTTTTTTTTTTTTTGGAATTTTTAGGCTTGCGGAGAGTTGAGGGAGTGTCAAAACAGCTACGGAGGAGTTCAGACGGAAAATGCGAGCTCCGATCTTTTGTCTAAATTTCCCTCTCTATTATTTCTGTTGGGTGATCGGTTACCAACTGTGACTAGTTTGTCTTTGATAGTTCAGGCAGTCTTCCTTCAACAGTCGACCTTGTTCGGTAGCAATCTCATGTAACCAATAAATTTATTCGCTGATATTACTATCGGAAAAGAAATGAAGAAGAATTTCGTCGGCCCTAGATTGGAATTGCCGTTGCAAGTGGCAATGGAGCGGGTTATTTCACTTGTTGGACCAGTCTTTGATTCTGAATAATGTAAGTGACCATACTATCTCAATCAGATCCACCAGACGTTCATGCTTTTTGCTTTTATCCGCAGACGTCATAGAACTGGATAATCTACTGCTTGATTCTTCACTCTTTCAGCTAGCAAGGTGTGGGATGCCGTTCACCAAGAATACGTTAGTTATACTTCATGATCGTTCTGCCGTTCTTGAATCTTTTCGCCGAGTTTCCGAATTCTTCAAATTTTCCATTTGCCGTGCGATTATCGTGTAACCTGTTTTTGCAGTAACTTGTCGGAATGCCTTCAAGTGAACTACTCATTTCGAATATCACTAGGAATGAAACTGTTTCGATCTGGACCTCTGAGAAAAAAACCATTTCAGTGGCTGCTTGCTTAAGTTTTTTTTCTTACTTCATTGTGATTTTTTTATGATTTATTCATGTTTTTTTTTCTTTTATTCCTGTCAGCCTCCCCAGCGCCTTCTCTAAGTAAGTCTCAGTTGTCTTTTGTTGTTCGTTATCGTTATGAGTGTGTAAGTCCGTGTTGTTTCCTGGTTAATTTGTTTTCTTGACTTTTTCGTGTTCAGTCTTTTATTATTAAGTATGGTTTCCTGTGGTTGTAACCCGTGTCCTTTTCTCCTTATTTTAGGTAAGGCTGCTTTTGTTTTTTGGGGGTTTTTTTGGCATTCTGCATTAGTTTGAATTTCTTTTTTTATATGACCTCTTCCCGTAGTTTTATTATTATTTTTTTTTTTAACTTTTTCCATTTAATTATTGTTTTTGTTTTGTTTCCTTTCCTTTCTTTTATTTTTTTTTGTTATTATGGCTTCACATAGTTGAAATTCCTTTACAGAGTCCATTTCATACTTATTGTGTCTCGTTGTGATCGTCGGTCGGGACTAATTCAACTACAGTGGCTAGAAGAAATAGTGTGTCAATTGCCGCTGATTTCGCGTCATCATGACTGATGACACCGCCAGATGGCATGACTATCTAATGCGCCGACAATTACTCTATAATGGATGGTATTCAATGTACCGGGCGTTTCAAAAATGACCGGTATATATGAAAAATCAATAAAAGCTAAACGGGCAGCGATAGAAATACACCGTTTGTTGCAATATGCTTGGGACAACAGTAAATTTTCAGGCAGACAAACTTTCGAAATTAGTAGTTACAATTTTCAACAACAGATGGCGCTGCAGGCGATGATTGTGTGATTGCTTTGGGCTATCCCACACATACAGGAAGCAGCGTGGATTGGCCTCCCTATTCGCCAGACATGAACCACTGTGACTTCTTTCTGTGGGGACACTTGAAAGACCAGGTGTACCGCCACAATCCAGAAACAATTGAACAGCTGGAGCAGTACATCTCTTCTGCATGTGAAGCCATCCCGCCTGAGACGCTTACACAGGTTTCTGGTAATTTCGTTCTGAGACTACGCCATATTATTGCTGCGCATGGTGGATATGTGGAAAATATCGTAGTTTAGATTTTTTCTGACTGCAGCGCCATCTGTTGTGGACCATTGTAACTAATTTCGAAAGTTTGTCTGCCTGAAAATTTACTGTTGTCCCAAGCATATTGCAACACACGGTGTATTTCGGTGTATTTCTATCGCTGCCAGTTTCGTTTTTATTGATTTTTCAAATATAACGGTCATTTTTGAAACACCCGGTAAGTTTCAGAGCATTAACGCTTTCAAAATACTTATTTAATAAAATAAAATAATATTGAAAACTTGAAATAATATGCAGATAACCTAAGTAAATGAATTTCAAAGCAGTATTAGTTTTATTTATTATTTAATCGAATTACAAAAAGTATTATTTAATTGTTACAAAAAGTTAAGCGCAGAAGATAATTACACCTATACCTCGTTATACGTACTGATTGGTTCCAAAAATTTGGTCCGTAACTCGAATATCCGTATAACGAATACGTACTTTTCAATGTCAGTAGAATCGAGGCAATGAAAAAATGTGAGACGTTTTATTATGTAGCTCTCATCAGAGGTCACTGCTGTACTTTTTAAAAAATAAAATTCCTTGATGAAGCTTTGACAATACCCATCAAAAATTTAGATATAAACATATACAAATTAAATTGAATCTGTTTCAATTTTTTTATGAAATAAAACAGCACAGTAGTATATATTTTTTATAGTCTTCAGTTTATTATTTTTATTTCTTCATAAACAAAATAATATATAACGAAAATAGAGTCTTAATTCATAGGAGCTAACTACGATTATAATTCAGCAATTAATTTCAACAAAGAAAACAAGAACTTACACTGACTCACTACAAACCACGGTCTATAGAAGTCTACTATCTAAA
>JAHWFO010007422.1:0-23131 GCA_023313115.1 Rhysida immarginata
ACAGCCAGTGTCGCCGGAAATCACGTGTGGAATCGATTTCCGTGACACCTTGTTTTGTTCAAAACTATGGAAGATTTCATCCGTTTCAACCAACCAGTTGATTCCCAAATATTTATTGTTCTCCCTGGCCATTTGTCGACCATTTAGTCATCGGTAAGCTTATTTGATCGATTTAAGCTTATTTGATCAATTAAGATCATTCGCAAGTTTTATCACCTCTTCCTCAGTATCAGATCCAGTCATAAAATCGTCAACGTACATGCCTTGGTTCATTTTATCATAGATTATTTTGTATCTTCATCCCTTACGTTGGACATGTTCTCGGATTGTAGCTGCCAGTAAGTAAGGACTACATGTTAATCCGAAAGGAAGTCTTGTGAAACGATACACAATTTCTTCTGAAGTGGTATGTAATAATCCATCTTCGTTCTTTTGAACTCTGTACACAAGAATCTGGTCTGGTTAAGTCTCTATCTTCTTCCGATAATGAGACTTGCAAAAACCTTTGCTTACCATTGCATATAAAAACATTTTTGTAAATTCGAAATCTAATAAGTGCTGCAAGCAATTCTGGGTTCAGTACATCGTTGAGAGAAAGTTCCATTTTAGAACGTGAAGATGCGTCGAACACAATTCTTGTTTTTGTCGTTTGATTATCTTTTCTAATTACAGCATTGTGTGGTAAATAATGAATTCTTCCCTTGTCAGCAAATTTCACTTCTTCAACTTGTCCTTTATTTACATAATCCAACATAGCTGTTTTGTATCGTTCCTTGAATTCGTCATCTTGATTAAATCTAATTTTCAATCTTTCAAATCGTTTTGTAGCAGTCACCAAATTGTCTGCTAGTTCGTCAATGTTATCCTTTTTGGGTAGTTGTACAACTGCTCTACCGTTTTTTATTCGGAAGTTCCTTTTAAATTGTTCCATCAGTTCCATACAAATTTTTCGGAGGCCGATCGCATCTAATTCCCAAAAGGATCGTAATGTTACATCAGTTTCATTTTGCACCGCAGTATGGTACGAATGAAAAGTGTTGAAATTTCTGCCAAACGATTGACCGTTCAACACCCATCCAAACTTTGTTTTTATTAATACCAGTTCATTAGTGATTCGGATAATTCTATCCTTTACTGCAAGTCTGCTTACAAGTCTGCACCGATTAATATTTCTACATTGTGTTTGCTTTCAGTTTCTGGATCAGCAAATTTCAGTTTGGTGTACTGTATTTCAATCTTTGTTGGGATTACTTACTTACTTACTTACTTTTCAAACCCGCTTATCCGTTAGGGTCGCGGGGGCAGCAGCCCTATGGAGGATCTCCAGCGATCGCGATCTTCCGCCATCAGGCGCATGTCCTCCCTGGTAATATCCAAGCGACTCGAACCCAGATTCTCCAGGTAGTCTAGCCACCTGGTTCTAGGCCGACCCCTTGGTCTCTTACCCACCGGCTTGGAAAATAACAACTGCCTAGGAAGACTAGTTTGCGGCATCCGAATCACGTGGCCATACCAGCGCAACTGAGACCTCTCAATGCGGAGAAGTAGCGGCTCAACACCTAAAGATTCCCTTATTGTATTGCTGTACACTCTATCTAGTAGGGTAACACCTGCAACACCTCTCAGAAATCTCATTTCGGCCGCTTGTACCCGCGATCGCACTCTTTCGGTCATTACCCAAGCCTCATGACCATAGGTGAGAATGGGGACAAAGATGGATTTGAAGACGGAGAGCTTAGCTTTGTTACTCAGCTCGCGTTTCGTTACCACGGATCGCCACAGTTCACGTCTGACACAGCTTGCTGCACCGATCCGAGCATCCAATTCTTTCTCCTGCCGTCCATCACTCGTGAATGCAATCCCGAGATACTTGAATTTCTCCACCTGTCTCAATGAGGCTCCACTAACATGGAGAGCGCACTGAGCAGGCTGTCTTGAAAGGACCAGAACCTCGGTTTTAGCCACACTGATCTTCATCCCAGCTTCTTCACATTTGGCTGCAAGCCGGTCTAGTGCATGCTGAAGGTTCGTGCGAGAAGACCCAAGGAGGACAAGGTCGTCAGCAAAGAGCAACCTCTCCACCAGGCAGTCGCCCACACAAACACGCTCATCGCCTCGGCTGCCCCTGTCTATCCAGTCCATAAAGATAATGAACAAGATGGGCGACAGTACGCACCCTTGGCGGAGTCCAACACCCACGGTGAACGGTCTTGACTTAATGCCATTTATCCGGACACACATCTCAGAGCTTTCGTACAGAGACATGATAGCAACCAGTAATTGCCCATCCACTCCATACTCTTGCAACACTTGCCAGAGCTTCTCCCGAGGAACTCTGTCATATGCTTTTTCGAGGTCCACAAAGCAAGCGTAGACCTCTTTTGCATACTCCCAGGATTTCTCAAAGATTTGCCTTAGAGCAAAGATGTGATCCGTCGTGCTTCGGCCAGGTCGGAAACCACACTGCTCCCCTGACAGTTTGGAGTCGACTATTTCCCGACTTCTCTTCTCCAGACACTTAGCGTACACTTTCCCAGGAATGCTGAGCAAAGAGATGCCTCGATAGTTGTTGCAATCTCTCTGGTCTCCCTTTTTGAAGATAGGGATCACAATTCCTGTCTGCCATTGCTTAGGGGCCTGTCCAGATATCCAAGCAACCTGACACACTCGAGTCAGCCACAGGATACCATCCTGATTTAAGGCCTTTAACATCTCGGACCGGATTTCATCATCACCTGCAGCTTTGCCAGTCTTCAGGGACTTCATTGCCCATCTGACTTCTGTTTCAGTGATACTACCGTGACTATTCTCCGCTTCAAGGTGCATCTCGTATGTCTCAGTTGTTGTCGTCACCGGATTAAGAAGAGATGCAAAGTATTCCTTCCACCTATGCAATACGCTCTCCTCCGTTTTCAGAAGCCTCCCATCTGAACTCTTAATAGTTTGTGATGAAAGAGACTTCTTTCCACGGAGGCGGCGCACGGTCTGCCAGAACACCTTGTTTGCCGAACCATAGTCTGCCTCCAATTTCTCCCCGAACTTCTCCCAGGTCTTGGCTTTAGCTGTTGATACTGTCTTTGCTGCTGCTTTTCGCGCCTCAGTGTACCGCACTCGGCTCGAAGTTGACTTATTTGCAAGCCATAGCAAATAGGCTTCCTTCTTTGCCTTGACAGCTTCTTGGACTTCACCGTTCCACCACGCAGTCCTTTTCTCACCGCCCTGCGCCACACTCAGCCGCTTACGACCACAGCACAAAGCAGCCGAAGTAATCACAGCAGTTTTAAACAACTGCCACTCCTCTTCAACAGTACCACGATCACTGGGTAGTTCTTTGAAACTTGAAGATATGCTATCTGCAAAGGTCTTCCTCACAGCTCTATCCTCCAGTGCCTCCCATTTGATGCGCCAAGTTTGTCTGAACCTAGTATTTCGCTTGGTTGGCATGGATTCAGAGAACCGCAAAGTGCAGACAACAAGGTGGTGATCAGTTGATAGTTCTGCCCCTCTTCTCACACGAGTATCCAACACTGATCGGAATAAGTCAGCTGAAACAATTACAAAATCAATCAGTGACTTCTGGTCCATTGCATCCCTGTACCAGGTATACCTATGGACATCCCTGTGCTGGAAGAAGGTGTTTGTGATGGAAAGTCCATTGTTGCAACAGAGATCCAACAAGCACCTCCCATTCGCATTTAAATCGGGGTCACCATTCCTCCCAATCACGCCTTTCCACGTTTGGTCATCAGCCCCTACGTGTGCATTGAAGTCGCCCATCAGGATGACAGAATCTGCACTCCCTCTCCTGCTAAGAGCAGCATCAACTTCATCTAGAAAAAGTGGGTACTCTGTGACTGCATTCGGAGCATATGCAACGAATAGAGAGAGAGACCGTTTCCCTATCTGAAGTCTCAGGAGACACAGTCTTCCACCTAAGGGGGTCCAATCTGCAACATAATCTGCCAGCCGGGGACTTGTGAGTATCCCCACTCCCGCCTGGGCAGTCATGTTAGGGTCGACACCAGAGTAGAAAAGCTTCCACCCTCCTTCTAAGTCCACAGTTCCAGAACCCGGACGTTTCGTAGAGGTAATACCTATGATATCCAGTCGATACCGTTTGGCTTCCTCCACTAACTCTGATTCCTTTCCTGTCATGGAGAATACATTCCAAGTGCCAATTGACAGCACCCGATCCCGTTGTCGCTTTACCAGTTTCTCCTCCTGGGTAAAGGCATGCGCTGCCCCCGACCGCTTCCCCAAGCGCATAGCGAGTGCCCTGGTGGGGCTTCTCGGAGGCATTGCTCCGAGATAACAGCCGGGAGACTGTCGCTTATTTTTCGAACGAGAGCCTCTGCCTAACTCCCGAACGCGGGTGACTTTAACCTGCGCCACACCCGATGCAGTATGAATTTTCTTATTCGTAGACATCATGAGATATATATTTGTTTAGATACTCTTCGTCTCACTTCTCAACCATGACCTTTCTGGTAAGGGTGACCCTAAAGTAGCCATGCTACAACCAGCATAGCTCACAGAATCCCTGAAGCACCCAAACCCCTGACCCACGGTAAGGGGGCATCCACTCAGGGGATCTTTGTTGGGATAGCTGGAAATTTAGTAAACACATTTTTTGATTCTAAAGCAATGATCTCTATGACTTGTCGATTAGTGATGCTTTTTAAAGTTAGGCTTACGTTACGTCGCTCATATCTTTGAGCGTGCGCCTCAAATCCACTGATATTAGTAATTTCTGTTTCCAGAGTTTCCAATTCGAGTTCTTTTATTAGATTGTCATTAACATAACTTTTTTGACTCCCCGCGTCTAACAGACATCGAGCAAATTTTCCTTTACCGTTTGGACATTGCACATAAACTAAAGCAGTTTGTAAGTAAACATTTCCCGTAAAATTAGATGTTACTACACTTACTATTGCCTTAGGATCGGTTTGTCTCGCAACCTGTCGGCGTTCTTGTTTTCCTAGAGATTTGTTTGCTTGATCACACAAACTTTGGTGATGCTTTCTTCTGCAATGAGGACATTTAAAACGATCTTTATTTGGGCAATCTTTTCTCAAGCAAAGAAAACATCTCTGCAAGTCTCTTAATTTCTTTTGTCTTTCTTTTATGCCTCCTATTGTTTTGCAGTCTTGTGCCAGTGATTCTTTCTCTCACAGTAGATGCAGTGTTTATCAGTTTTCTGTTTGTTTCTTTTATTAACATTAACGAGAAGTGATGCTGCAGTGGAGGGCAGTGGTTAATCATCACTTTCATCTGTTTGTATTGAGATTTTTCCATATATATTATAGCCATGTTCTCTTCCCTCTATTTCTGTATTTAAAAATTCTACCAGCTTCTGTAGGTCGCCATTATCTTTGTTGTCTACTGTTCTATACCATTGTATTATAATTTCTGAGGGAAACAGCTTTGAAATCATGGGCGTCAATATTGGTTCAAGGGTATCTATTTTCGCTTTCAGAGCTTGCAGTGCCCATACGTGCTTTTGACATTCATTGTATTGCTTTCTTAATTCTGCTGGCTGGTCTCCTTTAAGAGGTTTCATAGAAATTAAGTGTTTTACATGAGACTGAATACTTTTCTTTTTGTCTCCAAATTTGTTCTTCAAAATATCTTTGGCAGTTTCATAGTTACTTTCTGACAATTCTAATCCTGTTACCATTGCTCAGGCTTCTCCTTTCAGTAACCTTCGTAAACACACATGTTTATCAACGGTACTTATATATTCGTTATAGTCAACAGAGTTTTGAAATTGTTCCCAAAAGCACTGCCATTTATCTAAATCGCCTGTGAAAGGTTCTATCTCTAATTTGGACAGTTTAGATGGTTTTACAGTAGGAAGTAAGGGCGTACTTGTCTGTTGTTGTGAAACCGTAGGTTGAGTGCACGTGACGCTTTAAGTTTGCATCGATAGGCGTCAGCTTTATATTTTTCACAGGATTCACTCTCGTTTTCCACATCCTTTTCTTCTAAAAGGCTGTGTATTGTTTCGTCCAACGACAAAAGTTTTTGCATTTTCTTTCCAAGAAGGTCTCGTTGTACCTCTAGTTCCAAATCTTCCTCTTCATTGATAAGAATTTCAATTTTGCTTATTAGTCGAGTAATGACTGCTCGCTCTAGTCGTTCTCTACTTTTGCAGGTATCTAATTCCGCCATCGTTCGCATCGGCAATTTCTAAATTTTACTTTAAGTTTGTTGTACTTACAGCCCTTTTAGTCGTTAAATTTACTAAATTTTGCTTGTTCCGACTGCATATTCCCGGGTTTCGGCACCAAATGGTTTTGTGGTCAATACTGAATTGTTCGTCTTCACACTCCAAGACTACCTGCATGAGTTGGCTTCGCACAGTAAATTATGACGTAATCACCAATGGCGATTGGCATGAAGATGTGAAGCAGCCGTCGAGATCTAATACTAACTGATTAGATTTAATTAGTATTAGATCTCGATGGAAGCAGCAAACGACTGATAAATGACGCAGAAAACTGAAAAGATACGGGAAAGATACGTAGTGAAGCAGTGAGAAGCAGCTATCTATGTTTATGGCTGCATCTATTAACCAATCAGAAGCGCTTACACAAAACGCAGTCGTAAAAACTTCGTGTAAGTGCTTCTGATTGGCTAATGGATCCAGCGATAAATATCATCCTAGTAAAATCTGCTTCAGTGTTTGATTACTTATATACAATGTTTGTATGTATGTATGTATGTATGTATGTATGTATGTATGTATGTATATTTTTTTGCCTCTTCTACAAATCTACAGTTTTATTCTTATCTTGATGAAATTGTGCATACTAGACCTTTAAAGCAAGAGGAAAAGCACTGTCTACCTGACATTTCTCAAAAAAATGTTTTCGATAAAATTCGATATAAATCGATATTCAGATGGCAGCACTATCCTTTGGGAGCATTTTAAAAATAGTGTTTTCGATTCTTAAACATGAATTTTTTTCTGTATTAATTCTAAACTTTTTCATGTGTTCACTTAGGCTGTGCATTCACATTCAGATGAATCAAAATTTCTTCAAATTTGAGCCCGAGCAACGAAAAAAGCTTTCAATTTAAATAGAAAATATTCATGTTGAAAATTCGAAAAGATCGAATCTATATCAAGAATTTTTTCTAAAAAACTCTAAGCTTATTTCATGTGTTTTTTTTCTTAATATTCGCACACAGAAATTGCAACATTTCATCAAAAAAAAGAGCCCAGGCAACGCGGGATAAAACAGCTAGTTGCCTATAATTGTTCTGTAAATTGAGACCGTTTATTATAAATATGAATTGAATGTTTGTGAAATAGTAGTAAATGTTTGTGAAAAAGTACGAAAGATTATGAAAATTTTTGTGAAAATGTACAAAATGTTTGTGAAGAAATACTAAATTTTCGCGAAAAAGCACGAAAGCAATGTGAAAAAGCTGTATCTTTACCTTATCTTTTCAGTTTTCTACTTCATTTATCAGTCGTTTGATGCTTCTATCGAGATCTAATACTAAATAAATCTAATCAGTTAGTATTAGATCTCGATGGCTGCTTCATATCTTCATGCCAATCGCCGTTAGCGATTATGTCATAATTTACTGTACGAAGCCATCTTAAGGTGCGTCTCAAAAGTTTAAAGAAACACGTTTTTGTTGAAAAGAAAAAAAAAAGACTACTGAAGGTACATACAAATGTTTTAATTACTAGCTGTACAAAGCACTTAAAAGAAATTACTGAAAATATTATTCACAAAAACATAACAGAAATAAAAATATTCAACAAAATGGAATTTGTATGTCTCAAAAGTTTAAAGAAGACTGAAAAAACGTTGCATGAATTATACAATGGCTTATATTGAACGACCATTTGCCTTGATTGTTTTAAATACTCTGTTCGGCATTGACTTTATGAGGTTGAACAATGTTTTTGGTCTTACATTGAACCATGCATCTTCAATTGCTCTTTTCAATTCATCAGTGGAAGAAAATTGACGTCCGCCGGCATAAACTGCACGAGACATGATCCCCCATAGATTCCCTGAGGATCAAGTCTGGGCTTCTTGGGGGCCACGTCATAACGTGAATATTTTGTTTTCTGAACCACTCCATTTTGATCGTGAAGTATGGATGCTGGCGTTATCCTGCTGGAACACGAATTCCGGGCCACACAAATGATCACAAGGGTTTCTTGGTATGTCACCGAATTTTCTCTTCCACTGATGAAAGCCAAATTGGTGATACCGTTGAATGCGAAGCCGCCCCAAACAATGACAGAACCACCTCCTTGTTGCATTGAGTAAAAGGTCTTCGGTTCCTGTCGTAAGTCGTGCCGGTATGATGCCAAACCATCAGGAGCATTCAAGTTCCACTTCTGGTCATCACTGAAAACACCGACATCCATTCGTCTTTCCAGGCCATCTGTTCTTGTGCCCAGCGTAGACAAAATGCCCACTCGCAATTATTCGCCGGTGTACAGTGCCTTTCGATATGTTTAACCCAGTCACGCTTTGTATCTGGCGAATAGAGAGATCGCGATTGAGGTAACTTTGGAACGACCAGATCGTGGTTTTTGGTAAAACGATGAACTGCTCTTCAAGACATTATATACTCCTGCTGTGGATCTTCCAGTAATTGTGACAATATCAGCAACAGATAGTTCGTTGGCTTTCAATCGCCCGATTTCAGCCACTTCATCGGTTTTGAATTGAGATTGGCGAGGCATTGTCTTAGGTCAATTGTGAGTGGAAGAAAAGCTTACTTTGAAAACAATGACTAACTGTGTAACCCATTAATACCCTGTCACTCGCAAATTTACATATTGGACGTCTCTATTCAGCATCTGAGGGTAGTTCTTTAAACTTTTGAGACACGCAAAATTCCATTTTCTTGAATATTTTTATTTCTATTATGTTATCGTGAATAATATTTTCAGGAGTTTCTTTTAAGTGCTTTGTACAGATAGTAATTAAAGCATTTGTATGTACCTTCAATAGTCTTTTTTTCTTTTGAACAAAAACATATTTCTTTAAACTTTTGAGACGCACCTTATCTAGGTAGACTTGACGAGGCCGATGAGTTCTCGACGCGTTCGAAACCTCGAATTTTCTCGTATTTATGAAAAATCCTCTGGGTGAGGTGGAAAACCCTCACCAATGAGTAGAGTTAGCGAGAATTTCTCACTGAACTAACCGTCTTTTTCTCGGTTAGGACGATGGAAATTAACTGCATCGTGAATTAGACTAACTGGTTAGGCATAGGGGCACTTACTGTCGTTTTCGACTACGTTAAAATGAACTCACAGATTTCTCACCGGGATTTATGATCGACACAATCGCTAACTCTTCTTACCGGTTGCATTTTCTGACCTCAGCCTCTGATTCACGAGAAATTCACGAGTGAATGATTGTCTATAATTAATCGTTGTTTGTACTTGTTCTGTAAATTTACACTGTTTATTGTAAATATGGAATAAACGTTTATGAAAGAGTACGAAGTGTTTGTGAAAATGTACTAAATGTTTGAGAAAAAGTATTAAATGTTTACAAAAATCTATTAAATGTTTGTGAGAAAGTACTAAATGTTCGTTAAAAAAGTACGAAAGCAATGTGAAAAAGCTGTAAAATTGGTTTCACTTTAAAGAATTTCACTTTAACGAATATAGTAATTAGTCCTATGTCGATAGTCATATTTTCATTATGTTTAGTAATATACAGGGTGATTCAAATCGTGTGTAAACCAATTTAAGGGGGTAGTATAGAGGTCAAGGTAAACACAAAATGTCCTATGAACATGGGTCCGAATTTGAACGATAACAGAAATAAAAAAGCCACCACTAAGATCAACAAGTTAATAACTCAGGTTCCGTAAAGCCTAGATTAATGAAATTTGGAGGAATTACAGGGTACATAAAACTGTGTATACCGTTAAAATTTGATTGCATTCCAGCAAGACGTTTCCGAGTTACTCTTTCAACATCATAACACGTGTTCACTTGTGAGTACTAACCAGCACTTGTTACAATTTTGACTGCGTAACTCGGAAACTTCTTGCTGGAATTCGTTCAAATTTTAACGGTATACACGGTCTTATGTACACTGTTATTCCTCCAAATTTCATTAATCTGGGCTTTACACAACCTGAGTTATTAACTTGTTGATCTTGGTGGTGGCATTTTTATTTCTCTTCATATCTCAGTTATTGTTCAAATTCGGACCCATGTTCACATTAACTTTTTGTGTTTACCATGACCTCTACAATACCCCCTTAAATTGTTTTACACACGATTTGAATCACCCTGAATATGAATGCAGGTAGTAATTTATTCTTAATACGAGGGTTTGAACCTGTGTGAGGCCGACCCGAACGATTATTTCGCTCGACTTGTCACTATGATGAATGCATTGTCCCCTTTATCACGGCTCGCACCTCCTATTTTCCGACGAGCTACGCCATCTTGCCTTCATCGCTCTGATACTGCAACAACGCCGCTTTATATTCTCCAGAACTCGTGTGATGTCGCTTTCCAGTGGCACGACATATTTTCAAATGCGATCGTTTTTTCATGTTGATTGTAATGATTTTATAACCGTCCCTCGTATACGTATAATAAATAATTGGAAAATGAGTCTTTGGAGAATTTTTAACAACGCCATACTTCCGATATTCATAATTAAATAGCGAATAATAGTAAAGAAAATTTCACCGTCTGGACTCGAACCAGGGACCTTCCAGTTACCGTCCCAATGATATAACCACCAAGCCACCGTAACATGGAAGCTGTCCCTACCAAGCATGTCGTCGCATCCGTTCGTAATGTTTGTTAACTGGAGAAAGTAATTCGTACTATTATATAGTTTCTGAATTTATCATAATATGCTACGAATTTTGAACAGTAAGACAATAATCAACAATTCTGTTTTGTTCTAATTCATTAAGTGTGTTATTCAGTTTATTACAGTTCTACGTCCATAAGCCAATCAAACTGTTAACTACGCCATATGACTGCCAACAACACAGAAGACGAAATTCTGAATATAGAAGATAATGATAATGATTTAAATCGGTAAATAAATAATTAAATACGAAGTATTTGTGTTTACGTGCATGTTTTATAGTTTAATAAATATTAACATTAATTTTACGGTATTTGTTAACTTATGGAGTTATTTCAGTGAAGTTGAAGTTGTATAATCAATAACCTGCTTGTCTTTATTATCATGCTGCCTTTCTGAACGTTTTTTCTTTTTCTTTTTCTTTTTCAAAGAAACAAAATCTCGCTCAAAAAAAGAAAGAGGGATCCTTCTAGTTGGAAGAAAAATATGAAGAAGAGAAGCAAAGAACAAGGGAAGGAGTATATAGATTAAAATGGAAATACTCACAGGGATAGACATATAGAGTAAATAAAGGAAAAGGTTGTACAGGATTATGCAAATATGAATCTTCAAGCAAGATACGTGACTCTGATACACAAACAATTCACAATCAGTTTTGGCGGCTAAATGATATCAAAAAGTTTCATGTTTATTCAAAGTATGCTATAAGGGACATAAAATCAGGATCTTATGCACCAAATGAGTCTTCTCGGAGAAAATATTCATATTATTATTTTTTGAAGTAAAAAATGAACTTATCAGGTTGTGTGAAGAGTTCTTCTTAAGTATACTTCACATAAGCCAGAAAAGAGTGTATTATTTTTTTACCATGTTATGAACTTAATACAGGTGTGCCACGTTCTCCTATGAAGGTGAAACATTGTAATAGAAGTTTTCCACAATCAACATTAGAGATGGTTCGGCACAACACTAAGTCTTCAATAACTGAAAGTATCACTTAGTATCTTTAAAATGTACGACTTATATAAAGACACCACCACTGATTCAATCTTAATTTTCAAAAACCCCAAAAAGACCTTTGTGATTACTGTGAGGCATTCAGACTTAGACAAAACACTTACTAATGAAGATGTTGAGCTTTATAATACACATGCAATAAGAAAAGAACGGGGGAAAATAGAGAAAGACAAGAATTTCTCTCTATAGAGAGAGTGGAACCACATCGTTTATCTGTTTTAATCTAGAGAATAAGATCAAAAGGCAAAGGTTCACTTTAATTTTTATTACAAAACGAAGCTGAACTGTTACAATTTAACAGCATGCAATTTTGTATACAAGAGGACTTACTGCGCAGTTTGGAATGAGAGTGTTTCTGGAAGGATTGTAATTCATATTTCATTCCTTGAGAGAATATCTAATTCTTTCACTCACAGGATAATTCTCTATTAATCTCTTTACTTTGACAAAAAGTCAGTTTTTATCCGACATGTCACTTTTTGTCCCGTCAGGATCTTACCATCTTGTGTTCTATTTTTATTACTTACTAATTCTAATATTAGTAAATTCATATTATGGTCTGAGTCATTGGACCACAAAATAATAATAGCATATACTTTTACAAACACTTATGCTTTTATGAACAGAAAGAAACAATAGAATCCATTGAACACAAATATTCAGAGATGAAAAATAAATAGGAGATACACCCTTTAAGAATGTTACAAAATTATATTTCTTTTCATTTTTGGGTTCTATCTCCAACATAAATTATGCTCCGAATTACTATGTTGCAAAATTTATTCCTTTTTATTGACCGATTATAAGTGTTTTACAAAATACTTCTTAGTTATAAGACTTAGTTTATTGAAAACTATTACAGTATTCTAAGAGGAATTAACCCATCAGATTTCAATTCACATTTTCTCAGTTATCCAAATAGTGAAGGTAGAACCAGTAAGAACTGAAGCGACAATGTCCTAAGATCATAGGCTCCTTGATCTCAAGCCAGGAATATTTTTACTATTAAATGGCGACCAAGGCTGTTCCCGGCCCATACCTGGCAGAACCATCCATGGCACAGGAATGCCGTATATACTCGCGTATAGGTTTGTCCGCGTATAAGCCGGTCACTGTTTTAAAACCCAAAAAATCGGGAAAAATGAATGCCCCCCCATACAAGTCGGTGTCCAAAAATTTACGCATAATACCAAGTTAAAAAAATGGAAACAGCGAACTAGTTTTTCCATAAATATCTACTGGTATTGTTATTCAGAAACGTATTTACAAAATTATTCAATGTTTTCATCGGGCTCTCCAAAAACTGCTTGGCATTCATCTGTTGTCAAATCTCCATAAAAAACATCGTTCGTTTCTTCATTTTCTTCGACTGTTTCTTCTTTGTGAAACCGGCCATCATCATCTTGATAAAGGGCTTCATCTTGTGTGCCGTCGAGAGCTTTGCTTATATCGCATTTAAGTAAAGATCTCTGAATTGTAGTGGATGGAAAGTCATCACACTCATCCTTATCGAATTACTGAATCAACGTCTGGGTTCATCAGATTTCCTCCCTTTGTATATTTAATTTCCCCGGAAGACATACACTTCTGACTCGATCCTTAAATGGCTTGTTTATGCAAACATTTAGCAGTTGCAGTACTGAAGTAAGCCCACCAGGAATGACTGCTGAAGTTGTGTTCATTCTACGCGTATAATTACGAATATAGACATTAAAAATTAATGATATTGAATGTTAAAATATCATTACAAATAAACTTTCATTAACTTTTTGGCTTCATCTTTAATACTATCGGTGATAAGACACTGGAACATTAGCGGTGAAGGCCGTTTCTTCAGAGCAGAACATACCCGCATTAATCGGTTTCTATTTTTAAGGCCTATATTTGGGGATAAATTTTCCGACCAATATGCGCTTACATACGCTAAGGTGTTTTTAAGTTCTTTTTATACGATATTCATTATGCACGGCAATACCCTTTAAGTGTAATTATGAGCACAAAGAAGCAGCTTTCAATATGTCGAATTAGTACAAAAATTAAAAATTTTAAACTGGAGAAAGTACCATGTTTTGCTCGGATTGGTTGAATAGGGTAAATTTTACAAAAACTAAATTTGACTAGTTGTAGCTGACCAAACGTATAAGTTTAATTCACCACAGGTCACATATGACTTCTCCAGGGATATTCCCAGGAAAGAACACCTGTTGCATGAAAAATGTATGGTCTTGCACTCTTAAAATCCGCGCCACATCCGGATTATAAACAATGCCTCTAACCATTGCTTCGTGGTTTCTGATGGAACAATTTGATGGCTGAAAAATGATGAAAAGTGGGAATGGAAAGCTGATAGGATGTCGGCATCAGAATCCACTTACCCTCCTTCCACCACTAAATGACGATAACGTTTCTTGTTAGCACGACGCCTCTCCTCTGCAAATGCTGCTGATGACATGTTTCGGACGTTAGTAGCCCAGGAGAGTTTGGTCGCGAGTGCTGCGCCCACTGCTTTGCGGATGATTAGAGTATTTATTTCGCTCTTCACCTGATGAATTTAGGCAGCATACTCTCCGTTTGGGGAGGAACATCGAAGGAGTTGAAGGGTCTCTTGGAGCTGGCAATGACGTCGCCCGGCAGCATCCATCCCAATCTACCAGAAGAATCGTTTGAATTTAGTTTTAAGCATTAACCACGACGCAAGCAGAGGATGCAAATTGTGGAGATGTTTTTTCACAAACTGAATAAACAAACCCTTGTATTCCTTATCGTCGAGCAGAGAAACGTTCAGAAACCAATTCCATTGGGAGGGAGTACCTGCAGCCGATGCTGGAAATGGAGGATTCCATGACTATTTGATGGCACTGTGAACGAAAAATGAACATGGAATAACGTCCATTACACCAGGTAAGCCAGCAAATGCATTTTAAACAAAAACTAATCCAGTCTAGATGACACGTTAGGCCCTTCATAGTACGTGGATCCATGCTGATCACTTTGTGGAGGACGTGTCCATAAATCAAATAATGTATTTTGCTGGTAAAGTTAATGAACATATGCAGACGCAAAAAATTTGCACCTTATGTACACACAAAACTGTCTAAAATCACTAAAAAATGTTCATTTATCTGCTGCTTCACACGGAGCATATACTTTAAGAAATCGGAAATTAACACAAGATATTGAAATGTCCAGCAATCACTCTCTACTCGTAGTCACACGTAATTCAACACTTGATAAGAGGGGTTAAAAACGATGGTAGAAACCCCTTTATGATTCGGTGAAGAAGAGTTATTAAAAAAATGTCCATTAGGGTATTGACTACGAAGGTTGTGAAGAAGCAAGCTTCACTTCTTTTAACAAAAGAATTTTCAGCCTGTACAGAGTGATAAACGTTGATAAGACCGATTGCTTAAAGCAGGAATCAAGGGAATGTACATTCACAGAAATCTTTTTCATTGAGGATTTAAGATGGCGATGCGGATTTTATCCGATGGTGACAAGAGCCTCAAAGGTGAAGACTGAGGCTCGGGCGTCTTTTGAATTGGGGACCGCGTTTGCATGAAGAGGAAGATTGGTGCTGGTGACTGGCACCTCTGTCTCGTTCGGCAGAAGAATAATTAGTTAACCCATCCCTTCGGCTGCCATGCCGTGTGGGCTTTTTCTTGGAGAACTCTTGGCCTTGCCGCTGCACTTGTGCTGTTGGCTTCGCTGATCAGCTGATGGTGATAATGATGTCTTAAGAGGCTCACAGGTGATGCTTAGTGGCTGCGATGATGATGAATGCACTGGCAGAGGAAGAGCTGAAAAATCCTCTTTATCAAACATCAACTCGATGCCAGAAGGTATGTCTGCATCGTCTGCAGCATAACTCCTCTCCTCTACCATCGAGATGTCCTTTGATGGCTGAGGTAAAGGGATATCGTCCAAAACCTTTGGAAGCGTGGGTGGCAGTGAAATATCCTCCCTTGGTTCAAGAGGAAGTGAGAGAAGGCCTCTGCAATGAAACGTAATACATTGTATCATCATCATCATATTTAGGGCATTGTTATTCGTATTAATACCAACAATAAGCCATAAATTTGCCCTAACTCTGATGATGTAACAATGTATTACTTTTCATAGCAGAGGCCTTCTCTCTCGGTGGTTATGGCATTAGTGGACTGGTTCTGCTAGGCACCTATGGCTGTGAAGATGATGATCTGGAAGTATGCTGCTGGGCTGGGGACTCCCTAGGCAGTGACGAAATTACTCCTGGTGTTGCATAATTCCTCCGGGCAACAGTGGGTTTTGCTCACTTTGTGAGAACACGTCTCGCATTTCTTTAGAAGAAGACAATACTAGCAGCATTGCCTCATTCCCTTGTAATACAGGAAGACGCCTTCTCCGTGCACCACAAACGAATCAGTATTGTCTCGCTCCAATGTCATGTCAAAAAGCGTGCTCGGGATGACAGATCTTGAGCACTTCCCTGTAACCAGACGTGAAGTTCTTGATGTAAGCTTCAGACAGGATATGGATGGTCAAATGTCTGGGGTCTGCAAGGAAAAGGTGGATGGTGGTTTGTCCAACCCTCATGTAGTCACTAGACACTATTCTGTCTGCTTCATTTTGCTGCCTGCAGAGCATCCTTAACTCACTCGAGGACAGCTTCTTCAGCATAGAAATGGCGGGATGGCCAGACAGTAATGCAGGGGGTGTGCCGGTTTTGGCATAGAGCCCCTTTATAAATTCGCAAACGGTGAACGGACCATCTGCAATCATCATCACCATGTTTTCCATTGTTCTGGTAAGAAGAGATTCATGGGGGGCTAACCCTCCCAAGGGTGGCAGTATTTCGGAAAATGGGCAGTTTGTGAACTCTTCTCGTGCTGCTGTAGTTAAAGTGATCCATGGCTGAGAAAAGGGGAACATTCAGAATAAACGGTATGGGAACTGTGGAGCACCACGTACCATTGATGAGAGAGGTGAACGTCGGCTGCAAAGGTGTGTGTAGGCCAACCAAAGAGCTACAGTGGACCAACTTACCACTCAAACTAACGAGGGTGCTACCAGACATGTCTCTAAAACGACAGTATAGAAGACCCTGCTATGTATGGGCCTCCGCAGCAGATGCATGGTCACCGGACCCGTGCGACGAAGGTTCATCGCCAAAAACGGCTTCAATTTGCCCAACAGTACAGAAACTGGACCAGTTCTGACTGGAAAAAGGTTGCCTTCTTCGATGAGTCATGATTTCTGCTCCACAGAAGTGACGGCCGTTGGTGGGTGAGGTGAGAAACCTCCAAGAACAAGCATCTTGCAATCATTGTTGGACAAATCCAGGCTGGTGGCGGCAGCTTCATGGTGTGGGAAGTGTTCTCATGACATTGCCTGGGCCCACTGATACCGGTGGAAGGCACTCTCAACCGATTCGGTTACTTATCCATAATTACACCCATACATGACGACTGTCTTCCAGAGAGGGATGGCACGTTCCAGCAAGACAATGCAACGTGTCATATGGCTGCATTTGTTCGGGGGTGGTTTGAGGAACACGACAAGGAGTTTCAAGTACTATCCTGGACAGCTAATTCCCCAGAGCTCAATCCAATCACCTCAATATTCATGTGCGTGCTGTGGATAAATCACCGTGTACCCTTCAGCAGCCATCGGATGCTTTACAGTCTGCATGGCAACAGCTACCAGTAGAAAGCTACCAGAATCTTATTGACTCACTCCCACGTCATCTAACTACTGTCAGTGCTGCTAAAGGTGGTTATTCGGGATATTAGCTGGTGGTCATAATAATGCCACTCGACCCTGTATATATAAGGAAAAGATTATGAATGGGTGATTAATGTATAAGATAGCATTTGTATTGGAAAAGTTGATAAGTTGTACCTAATTGCAATTGGGCTTACAGTGTTAAACGCTATATTGAATAACTGCACTGAATATTTTTTTCAAATTTATATTTATTATAGATTCAACTGTATGCACATATATAAGTCACATCGGTATCGACTGTCACATATATAGACATTGAATATCTACATGTATCTGACCTGTATTATCAACAAGTCAGGCAACCGAATTGCCCAGGACCGATAGGATTTTAAAGCATTCGACGAAAGCAATTGATTTTTAAATAAGCTTTTCGTTCCTAAGAATTAGATGAGGTTGCTAAGGAAGCCTCTGGTTGCTAAGCAAGGCGTACTTCTAAGGGAAATATACAGTTCAAACTGAAAAAACTGAATAAAACTACCTCAAAAGTTAAATGGAGAAAGTAGCAATTATCCATAGATTAGAACATATACGAATCCTTTAATTTGTAAGCATTCCTATTTAATGAAATCTGTGTAAGGGTAAATTCTTTCTTCATAAACTATTGCCAATGCTTTTCTACAAAAGCTTGTATTGAAGGAATGATTAGCTATTAGCTATTGTTAAAATTTGCCTAACACTACGGTTGATAATATAAGGCGTAAGTAATTACATGCCATATCTTAGCATTGAACGTTTCCTGTGGTATCATAATGGTATCATTAAAACACGAATCATGGAAGCAATTTCGATTATCATTAATTTTACGTTATATTCACTCACGACACGTCATTCCAAGTCGTTTGATATATTACATGCCATATTTTAGCATTGAAAGTTTCAATGAACCATAATAGTTCCACGAAACTAGGTGCCTTTGAACCAATTTCAAATATAATTAATATTATATTAAGGGAGAGTGGGGTAATGGCGCTGATCTGACAGCCATAAGAAGAATGCTGATCTGACAGCTAAATGAAATATAAAAATTTTAATATTTGTGATGTATTTTGATACTACATTTAAAACTGTATTAAAAGAAATGTCTAATTCCCTTTGCTTTGGCAGTTATTAATAAGAACATAAACAAATGCAGAGTGGCGAAACTACCCCAGGTAGTGGGGCAATTCCGCCACTGCTATTGAGCAATCTTGCCTTTACACCTAAATTAGTAAAACGTACTTTAAGCATGAACATTTGGAATTTTTAATGAAAATATGACAATACTGTAAAAAAAAACTGTTTCTAAAACAAGCTTTGTATTTATAAAATATCAATAGGGCTTGGCATATTCTGAGCTTTTATTCTGTCACGTAAAGTTGTTCCAGCAATGTTATAGCTTGCTTCGACTGTTTTCACGGAAGTTACATTTTCAACTGCTTCGATGGCCTTCTTGAGATATTCGTTGGTCCACTTTGTTGCGAGATGGCGATATTGCCCCATTCACACAAAATGACGGTTGCGATGCTGTTTCAACTAGCCTACTTAACAATAAGTCTAACGTTTTATACTAAAATACACCGAGAAAAGGTTGTTTTCAAAGTATATAAAGATTGAATTGATAACTGTTTGTTTAAGTATATTTAACACGACGAATTTGATGGTCGAAAATTAGATGAAAAACACTAGAAAAGCATTTTAGCTGGCAAAAATCAAACTGAACGTACACGTTGAAAAAATTCCGTTGACTAATGCTAACAGTAATGGCCTCAAGAGATCAGCACACTCCATAGGCATTTGAAATTCATTAGTAGTACAGAATGGAGGGCGGCGGTATTCCCCAGGATGGCGTCATTGCCCCACTCTCCCGTATATTCATTCATGGCACGTCATTCTAAGTTGTTTTATATAATATATGACAAATCTGAACTTTGAAAGTTTCCACTAACCAGGTGCGTTTGAGCCAATTTCGAATATAATTAATTTTATATTATATTCATTCATGGTACATCATTTCAAGTCGCTCGATATATTACATGCCATATTATAGCATTGAAATTTCAATGAACCATAATGGTTCCAAGAAACCAGGTGCTTTTGAACCAATTTCGACTATCATTAATTTTACGTTATATTCATTCATGGCACATCATTCCAAGTCGTTTGATATATTACATGTCATATTTTAGCATTGAAAGTTCCAATGAAGCATAATGGTTCCATGAAACCACATACCATTGAACTTATGTCGACTATCATGAATTTTACGTTAATATTCAACCATGACATGTTATTCCAAGCTGTTTGATATAATACATACTATATCTTAGCATTGAAAGTTTCCAGTGGACCATAATGATACCACTAAACCACATACCCTTGAACCAATTTTGACTGATATTGACTATCAAGGAAGACGATCACGTGTCTTCACTTAATTCACAAGCTTTATCTCTGCTTTAGCTATGGAATGCCAAAGGGAGAACAGCATTTGGCAATGCACAGGCCATTTATACATGGAATTGTATAATGAAAAACGTGGTTCCCTATATTATTTGTCTACTTTTGAACCGGGAGTATTTCAACGATTTTTTTCCACCAACGAACGCAGTCTTTCGTTTTCCCTAGGTTGTCGAATGGCGAAAACGGAAGTCGAAAATTCGGAAGCGTTCAAACGCTAGAGCACCAACAGACAGACAGACAGACGGACGGACGGGCTCACATTGTGAAAACATAAGTACCTATCGTTTCTAATAATTATGATTTTTCGAAAATATCCGTCGGGATATTGAAGACTTTTCAATATGCAGGGTGTTTCAAAAATACTTTTACAAATTTTCTGAACAGGTTCCTTACATCAAAACAAGAAAAAAAGCTCATAAAAACACATATGTCTAAAAAATACTTCGTTTTTAAGTTATTAATGAAAGTTTAACACTTAGGTGATTTAAGCTCCTCCACACAAAAACGCATAACAAAATGCTCGAAATGTCCTGCTCTTGCTTCTAAACACGCATGCACTTGTCGAATCATTTACTGTCGCACCCTTACAAATCCTTCCTGACGGTTTCGAATGGTTTTGATATATAAAATTGTGTATATCAAATTTTAACGGTATACACAGTTTTATGTACCCTGTTATTTCTCCAAATTTCATTAATCTACGCGTTACAGGCCTGAGTTATTAAATTGTTGATCTTGGTGGCGGCATTTTTATTTCTGTTCATATCTCAGTTATCGTTCAAATTCGGACCTGTTATTGTTCATATGAACCTTTTTGCTTAGAATCACTCATACTACTTCCCTTCCAAGTTTTTACAGACCGTTCCGAAACACCCTGTATAAACGGCATGAAAAGCTTCCTCTCATTGAAAAATACAATTTTCTTTTTGGCCTACCACTCTCTAAGAGTGAAGGCCCATGTGTTCGTGTCAGAAACTCAAACAATTTTTTTTTGCTGAAATCAACTTAAAAACTCATGATTCGAAGAGATATGTTGAAATTTTGAAAAAAAAATTTCCGTCTGTACGTTTGTATTATAACGCCTCAAAAATATTTGATTAAAGTCTTCGGAATAGGTAACTTGCCGTTTGTTCCTGGTCTTGACTCCTACAATGTACTCGAGAATTTCCTTACCGTAATTATTTTACGAAAGGTTTCGAGTTTGGGTTCCCTCCCCCTCCAATCAACGATAAACAAAAGTGTAATGAACAATACTCAGTCCAATGTTTTATTAATCCGTAGTCTTCCTAGTTGGCTTTATTATTAATCTATATTAAGTCAATCGTGAAAAAAACGTCAGTAGTTGCCAATCATCTCTTGATGAACTTTGACAATGCCGCAAGAGAGTTTGTTTACCAATACCTTTGTAGTCTTGAGGCGACGACGACCGAACTTAGGATTTCGGAGAAGCGGGGCTCCAACAATCAAAGAAAAAGCGCAAAAATGTAGTAGCGCGGGTCGACCGATGAATAATTGGTTTTGTGAAACTTATCTGTCCAACGAAAGAAAAACTGGGCGTGACCAGTTAAATTTCCAATTTCAATTGTTATACATTGTTAATTTTATTTAGCAACAATGTGTAACAATTGAAATTTGGAATTTAATTAGACACGCCTAGTTTTTCTTTCGTTGGACAGAGTATAATTTGTTTTTTTTTTTGGCCTGTCTCTGGAGAAGACAATGTTTTCTACGAGATGTGGAACAGAAAGATTTCTGGCCGCCATGATATTAAAATTATGAATGCGGTAGAAAAAACGCTTTTATTTCATTGCGGCATTTACCCGCTCAATGAAAAGAATCTGTAAATAGTTAAAAAGTAAATCTATGTTATGAATTCAGTTAAATGATTGAAAGAAATAAGGAATTTAATAAATATGAAATATGAAGCTTACCTGATGCAAATTGATAATGTTGCGTCCCTGGATAAAAATCGGAATTAGAAGACGAGTTAGATACTGTCAGCGATTAAGGTCGAAGAACAAGCGCAAAAAGATCAGAGAGTTAAAGATAAGAAATCGGAAAAAGAGAAAAGAAAATCTTTGAAGCGATGTACAGGGAAGCGACCCCCAAGAGAAATGAAGAAGGTCGGGCGAGTCGACGATAGGAGAATAGAAGAGGAAAGGGGAGAAAGGTGGAAAAACAAAACAAGAATGATTTTACCGCCAAAGCGGATAAAGGGAGCACATTTTCATGTTAAAGCATCGCACATGGATATATTGACTTAATCAACACTTAAGAGAAAATAAATAAATAAGAAAACTAAATTGTAAATTACTATTTAAGTAAGCTAATGTATAGAGAGAATTTAAACGACTAAACTTGAAGAACTGAAAGGTAAATGAAGAGGGAGTTATTCCTCATCCATTTAAAAAAATAAAAGTTCTTTAAATTGTAAGAATCCCCACATAATGTTAAACGAAGTGAGCCTCAATTGCTGAAGCGTTGTGTGTAAGCATCAAGTATTTTTTCATATAAAATTACTAAAGTGTTTCTACGTTATTGTCTACTATAGAAGCAAGCGATTAACTACTATTAATTAGCAATATGTATAACAGTAGTGAGTTTTAGATAACATTAAGCCTAACAGCATTATGCTCTTGACACAAATAAGCTATGGAAAACAATAGATCTAACAACTCGTAAGCAGTTGGTTGATATATTACACGCCATATCTTAGCATTGACGGTTCTAACAATACTATATTGTACCATTAGAGCACATGCAACAAAACAAATTCCCACTATCATTATTTTCTCGTTATATTCACTCATGACGCGTTGTTACAAGGTGTTTGATATATTACATGCCATATCTTAGCATTTAAAGTTCCAATGGTACCATATGGTATCATATGGCAAAATTAGGGCACATGCTACTTAATCAATAACCACTATCATTATTTACTCGTTATATACACTAATGGCACGTTGTTACGAGTTGTTTGATATATTACATGCCATATCTTAGCATTGAGTGTTCCAATGGTACCATATGGCATCATATAGCACCATTAGGGCTCATGCTACTAAACAAAGACCACTATC
>JAHWFO010007422.1:41762-61001 GCA_023313115.1 Rhysida immarginata
ATGCCATATCTTAGCATTGAAAGTTCCAAGGTTACCATATGGTATCATAGGGCACCATTAGGGCACGTGCTACTAAACCAATAACTATGATCATTATTTTCTCGTGATATTCACTCATGGCACGTTATTACGAGTGGTTTGATATATTACATGCAATATCCTAGCATTGAAAGTTCCAATGGTACCACTTGGTACCATTAAAACACGTACTACTAAACAATTCAGACATCACTATATACCGTTATATTCATTCATGAGACATCCTTGCACGTACACGTGCCATTAGACCGATACTTGCTATCACTAGTTACTCTTTTATATTCGTTCATGATATGTTGTGACAATTTGTTTGATATATTACTTGCCATATCTTGTTATAGGAAATGTTTAAGAGGGTATCATAATGGTACTATTTAAGCACGTGCTATTAGAGCACGTACTTATTCCTGCTATCTCACGTTCGTACTTCTGCGTACTCTGTCCCATTTTAATGGATTGGTGAAAACAGACTGTGAAAAAGTTAATTCGTTTTCATGTTATCGTAATAAATGCTAAGCTCCCTAGGAATAAAAAAATTCTCTTGATTTAGGGACCGAACTGCCCTTTTAATAATCGTCAAACACGTGCATCCTGCACGCACACCATCTCATTAATGTTTAAAGCACGCGCAGAACCGAACCCATGTTCTCAACACGCGTTTTACCAAATGCGAGGATAATTCGTTTCTTCCAGCAATTCAAGACATGATTGAATGAATTGTGAGATTGCAATACATGCAATTCAATACATGCAACGCAATGAATTGTGGGATTGTCTACAGACGGACGGACGGACGGACGGACGGACAGCTGGACAAACCGATCACATAAGCACATTTCTATATATAGAAAATGTGCTAAAAAGGGGTGTCCCCTCATTATTTCCAACTACCGCCCCATATCCGCCTTATCTCCCATATCGAAAATTGTTGAAAAAGTGGTCTTCAAGCGTATGGCCGACTACCTTTGGACTAGGATCCCTATACAACAAACTGGCAGTCGCCCTGGTCACAAAGTGATCTGGACCCCTATCCAGATCTACATGAAAGCCATTCAGGCTCGTGACCTCCGCCATAAATTTATTATAGTGCAAACGGACGTTTCCAAGGCTTTTGATACCATCTCCAGACCCCAGTTATTCCATGACCTTGACAACCTTGGGGTTTCTCGCGACTACATCGCCTTGTTACAGGATTACTACCAGGACCGCCTGAATATCATTGGCTCTGAGTCGCTGTTCGTTAAAGAATCCAAACGAGGGATTGTCCAGGGGTCTGGCTTGGCTCCGTTATTATTCGCCGCAGCGACTGCAACGATTTTTGACCATAAATTTAACCTGCAGATTGCTAGTTACGTGGATGACAACTTTTTATTTGCGAATTATTCTATTCAAGACCATAAGACAACTATTGACCTACTCCCGAGCTATTTGGCGGAATGGTACTTTAGCAGAGGCCTTAGACTAAATGAGGACAAGACTAATAGGCGCATTCGGCGGCGCTCAGATCTGACTCAGATCTGAGAGAGCAGCGTTCGGCGAGCACTTTGGTACTTCCGCCTGAGAAGAAAACGTGTTCGGCACGCAACGAATCTGTCAGATTCTGAGCTCAGACGCTCAGCAAGCTTTTCTTTTTCTGAGTGCTCAGATAGAATATGGCGGCGCTCACTGCGATGCGAAGCTATCAAAAAAGCTACGAGAGCCAAATCATGGCGATGCCCAGTGTACCCTTTCCTCTCTGGCCTTATGGTATACTCTTCTCGCCATCGAATATTAATCATGCTGAGTTGTTCATTTGATAAAGATTTTTATTTCATGTACACTAAAATTAGTAAAACCGCCGTTTCTTCTTAATATTTGTAAAGTCGGTAAAGCCATTTCTTTCTGAGATAAAAGCGCGTTCGGCAACAGTCACTCAGACGCTCAGAAAAGCAGTCAGATACCACGTGACAGTTCTCTCAGATCTGAGCCAGATCTGAGTGCCGCCGAATGCGCCTAATATCATGATTCTACCTAAACATGAGAGCTATTCTTCCACCATAAAGATATTAGGTATAACATTTGACACTAGTTTGAAGTTCAACGAATATATAGATCAATTAATATCTACTGTACACCGAAAATTCTACATGGTCAAAAGGCTAAGATCCTTCCTGACCACCCGACAGATGTGTCAGTTCATGTTAACTGTGATTATGTCTCAGCTTGCCTATGGAGCCCTATTCTGGTCTTCTACTACTTCCGTTAACTTAAAGAGACTTTCTGCTGCCTACAATACATTAATTCGGTCTGCCTTTAGATTGGGAAGAACAGAATCTGTAACGTCGATATGCACTAAGTATGGTCTACCTACAGTTCATACAATAATGAAAGTAGCGTTGACAACGGAGGTGGCAGAAGCTCTTCATAATGATAAACATCCTGCCGCGTTTGTCGGGCAGTGGTTTAGGTCTACTACCAAGGTCCGACAAACGCGGAGATATCTTTTTGATATTCCTAACATAGTGTCAACAGATAAAGCTATTTCCGTATAACGCTATATCCCTGTGGAACGACTTACCTTTTGACATACGGTCTATGGTTTATTCGTGCGTTTCAACTCAATGCACCATGACATGTGTCCATTTAAAAAGAAGCCTTAATCAATATTTCCTCGGTATACAATTACCGACTCATGTTTGACTCTCTTGGTCCTGTCTCTAGCCCTTTATTGGATTTTCCTTTTTCTCCGGTTACTTTACCTTTACTGTCGTTCCTGGCCTCCTTTTTTAGACTTCTGCCTAATGGCATGTATTTTTAACTTTCCCTTTTATCCTCTTACCCTCGAGATGGGGTGCTTGCTAATTAAATTAAAATTATACGGATTGCAGAAAATGGTAATTAAACTTACAAGTTTTTTTTTCTGGATGATTTACACAACGTCCATGTGTTCACCTTTAGTTTTCCGTAAAACGCGAATTCCATCCACGTTTTTTTAACATCCTGTCGACTACTATAGCAATTAAAGCCGTAATGAGTTGTTTCAAGTCCTCAATGCGAGAGTATGTAGTAAGAGTTTCCTAATTTTGCACGTAAAGTTACCTCTCTCAATTTCAGACTTTGATGCGTAACAAAAACACGCAAAGCGAACTACGTTTGCGTTGGTTCTTTCGTACTGTTGATATGCATATTACATAACTTTTAATCCGACACAAATTACCATGGATCCAATATTTTATCAGCTTTAATCAGCTATCCATCACTTTTATTGATGGTGGTTAATGTTTTTAATCTATTATAATTTGTCGTACGTTAAATTATACAAGCTAGGACGTAAAAATTACTGCGTTTATGATGCACTCTATAAAATTTTCCATTTTTCCAGATAATTCAGGTGATATTCTCTGTCTTTAAGTTAAATAAATATGCCTCAATTACGAATGAGTGCAAAGTGTCACAGAGTACTGTGAGCGTCGGCACGAGCGCGCGTCAATGTAGGTCGTCTCTACATATTCAGCCTAAGAGGCAGAAGCCTCTGGCTCCATCTGTTGCCACGATCGATAGTCTTAATGTTAATAAACGCAATATGCATCATAGTGGCAATAGATGGCGGCACAAGAACGCGGAGAGCGGAAGCGAGCGTCAGATGCGCAAACGCGCGAGTTTTGAGACTCAGGGGGAAAATTATGAGAGGATAGTTAGAAAGGAGTTACCAGCCAAGGGACCAGGTCTAATAAGCGACTCCTCCCGAAAATCACGAATTTTGGAATTGAGGAAAGCGAATGCGAACTCTCGTCGAGGAGTATTTCGCTTTCCCATGAGTTCGTGTGTCTCTCAGTTATCCCCGTGTCAAGAGTCATTGCTAGGCGAGCAAAAGGAGGACGAATTGCACCAACAGAGAGGTGCGAGGCCATCTCAGCGTAATAGTACGTGTTTATTTTTCCCCAAAGGACCCGTCGCCGTCAGTTTGGACAACGAGCCGGCGCGAGCAAGGACCGTCGTCACGGACAGCAGATGTGCGCCGCCGAACTACCCGCATAGTGCTTCGAGAAACGGTATTCACGGTGAAGATGGCGGAATTCAACGAGAGCGTTGGTCGCATCAAGTCTTCTCGTCGCTAACGGCGTATCATAACCTGGTTTGGATTCACGGACTCCCTTACTGGATTGAGTTTCCTGAGCCACGTCACGAAAGGACGGTTTCAAAGGACGTATTGGGAAGCTGGACTATAATTGCGCCCTGGGGACTAAGTGCATTCTTGGAGGAGGATCTAGGTGCCCTTTTTCAACCGCAGAGGTAAGCTGGTCTCCTTAATCTATGTCTTCTATCCTCTCTTCTGCTCATAAAAATATTTTCATCCCTCACTGAGTCTCCCGCGCATTGAGCGTTTCTTGCGCATGACTAATGTTATGCTTTCTCTTTGCTTTGCAGGAGCGTTGCCTGACTCCTCTGCCGTTTCACGCCTATTGCGTTGCTGTTTTCCTGGAGGACGGGGTCCTGAGTATACAGCCTTTCTTTCCTGCTAGCCCACTTTAAGATTGCTCCCCACGTTGTGACTTATTCCCTCATTTCACTAGTTCAGCCCAGAGGCCGGGGAACATGCTTAGAAGCTGTTCCAATTGTATTTTAGTTAATTTGACAGTGATTATTTAGTTAATCACGGGACGTAAATCCTCGTGTTAGAGGATACGTTCGCCGTATCTTTCTTCCCTTAAGAGAAAGACTACGGCAATTTTGTGGTATTTATTTTGTATGTATTTTTCTATTATTTGCTTTTGCAATTTTTAACATGAATAAAATTATGTTTTGTTATGGCTACATAGCTGTTTACGATTCCTTGACTTTGCTTTAAAAATCTTCCACTGCTAGCGTAAATATCCGTGACACAAAGTTTGTCGTTTACCAACATTAATGTCAGTACTTGAATTGGACTTGTAATGGCTTATTTCATTCATGACACCTGGTAGTTTTGTAAGAGATGATTTGTCATAATACTAAGTCTGGAAATTCTACTTTGAAATCCAATTTTGGACGTGGACCTGAGAATACGCTGCTCATTCATGATTGGCTAGCAGCTGCTGATGGAGAACGTTTGCCCGCACCAGTGGCTAGGTCAAACGCTGAAAATTATGCACAACGTTCGCCTAACGGATGAGCAAAATAAAAAAACAAATACAAAAAATTATCAGACAAATTTTTCAAAGCACAACAAATGTAAAACGTTCCCCAATGGACGCATGGAAAATATTATGTGGAACCGAAATTAATGCACGACACGCAAAACGTAGGTTATATGAACCGGGCTTAAATCTATCAAATAAAAATAGAAATGGCAAAAACTGACTATTTATCAATTTATGTCTAGGTTCCGGTCGAGAAATCATCTGAAACCACAGGGAAAAATTCCAATTAGTCTATGATATTGTAATTCCATTTGTTCTTCGAAATTCAACTTCCAATATAGTTTTCTCCATATCGATAGGTCCAGGTGAGTAATGCGTTGAATTTGAGAAAAAGTAATGAGCGAGTCTAACTTGCATATATGAAACACAACCTCTATTTCAGATCTAATTATCTGTTTACTTTCACAAATGGAGAATTCTGCTTCAACTCAAGAGGACCATTTTTTCCAAAGAGGGTCAGCCTTTTTCTTTTAGGAGAGTTGAACTATTTATAATGTTAAGTATTTAACTATTTTGCTTCTTTTATGTCGCCATTTTCCTTCTCTCTGTAAAGACTTTTGCACAGGGCGTCAAAAAACGCATTTCGCAGGTTCTTGCTGGCAATAAAGGTTCCGTTTTCATGACGTCAGGATTTCACAGGATTTCATGGCATTTGACGCGAATCGCTGAATTTGTTGCCGTTGATGCTTTCCACGAGAAACGCGGATAGTGGCGACTTTGAAGCTGCGATATGCGTTTTTTGACAAGCCTTTAATATTTGCGTCGCCGTCTGTCTCGCCGGAGCAATCTCATTCTCTTTTGCTCACTCTCCGTCTTTTTGCTCCGCTGGAGAAATTCTTTTCTCTCCTCCTCGATAGCCTACTGTCACTCTCTTTCACCACTTTCTTGTCCGTTGGTTCGCTAAGTACGACGGGAGGCTTTTTTTTATAATATATTTACGATGCGAGCGCCGTAACAGTGCAGTTAAGTATTGCCTCACTCTCGTAAATTTTAACTATAGCTCGCGCAAAGTAAGAAGGAAGCAGAAGTAGCGAGAGCCAATCAGATTCAAACCTAAGTTGATCGGTCAGGTTTTGGTGGCTTCTAGTGAAGAGTGATTGTAAAAAATAGCCTAAAAACAGGAAGTCTAGATTGTATATTGGGACTTTATCTAAACTTGTCACGTGTCAAACATCGTCGCTCGAAGACGTTTTCACGTTCGCTTCTTCGAGACGACGATAGGGGAAAAATCCTATTGGTCGACAATCCGAGAGATCAACGTTTCGGATCGGGATTGGCCGACGGCGATCGACGTCAGAGGAGAGCGAGCGGGAAAAACGAACGACGCGAGGAGACGACAGAGAATGAGAGAGAAAATCGTGGGGAAAGGATCGTTTGCCACGTTTGCTCAACGTTCGAGCAAAACGACCTTGAGCGATGCCAGAAGCAACGGCCCGTTAATAACCGTTCACAGGGAAGCGACGGACGCCGACGACGAACGAACTTTCGCCGTCACCAACTTCAGGCGAGCCGACAACGACAGCGAGCGAGCTCTCGTCTTCATCGGCGCCAGGAGTTGTTCCGCTACGAGGAACCAACGAAAGAGGTATCTCCACGTCCGCCCGTTTCAACGGCAGCCGAAGTGGTCGACGACGCCGAAGCACGTCCCCACCGATTGCAACCTCTCATAAGTACCCTTGCCACATGCTTGTGTCAGCTGCTGCAGCCATTCACCCACGACAGCGTTGAACGAGGAGGCAAGCGGCCAGCAGTATCATTTCCAGAAGACGCCCGAGAACGCCATGTCGTCAACGACGGGTCGCCGAGTCCATTACCTCGTCAGGTACGTGTGTTAGCGTATAGTCATCTCACTTTCTTTTACTGCCACGTACACGGCGAGCTTCTCCGGGACTTCGAAGCGGCATTCCCCGAGACGACTGGAGTTAGCCGAGTCGACAGCGTCTGGGCTGGAGTTTTTCCTTTTTCTCTCATCATGTTCCGTGAACAAGGAACGGGAGGAATACTCCGCCTTTCCGCTGGCTTCCCCGTGAGCCACCTACTTGGACGTTACTAATCTACTCGTCTGCGTCGCCTACTGAGTAAAAGTGAGCATTCCTTATTTCATGTCTGAACTTTTCTTTACTTCACGAACAGAACAGTACCGGAGACTGACCAGTGATTGTTTTATTTGAACTTCTCAGTATTAAATCCTTGAACTGCTTTTAATTTTACCGTGTTAGTGGCACTCACTTACATTACTGCTTTTCACCCATAGAGCAAGAATGGAAGCAGACCCGTCGGTGAATTTGCTCCTTTTTCATTCCTGTTTTGTAATTGTTAGCCTGAGCAGAGTGTGACGAACGAGAAGCTTAGTGTGCCACCTGATATTCCATTCAAGTTAGCCAGCGTGTTCTTCCCCGTGCTTTCGAACTGTGAACTGTGACCATTTCTTTATTTTTTGAAAAGTTACTCTAACGGGTGTTAGAGCTCCTTACAGGGACATCGTCGGAGACGAAACCCTCGTTTTGAAAAAGTTCGTGCTACATGAGAAAGAACTGACTTACAATTAAGACTTTCCACTGCGTTGATTTTAGTTATTTTCATTTTATTTCTTTCCAATAAAATTTATTCATTTTACCATCAACTATCGATTCCTTTCTGTTTCACTTTGACACGTGACAAAACTCTTCTTGACTTGCCTAATGAACACCAGATACTTTAGACTCAAGTTTTTCTTGCCCTTGACGTTGAAGCTCTTATTCACTGTTGCTCTATTCGAAACTCCCGCTATTCAGATGTTTCAAACCCCCGTATAGCTTTTTCTGTTTTAGTTGCAGAGTTTCTCTGACCAATACTCGTTCTTTCTCTTTCCTTTCCAGACACAAATTTTTATCAGTCATCTGGACGTTTGATAGGGAGCTCAAGGGAGATACGCATAACTCCTATGCCTAATCAATAGACGCTGCCTTATTAATGTTCTGTCACTGGATCTTCACTTTATGCTCATTATCAATAATTCTTGAAAACCAATGTTCAGTCATCGCATTATCAACATCTCGGTTTACAAAATATACGCTTTCCCATAGAATAATTCAAAATGTATTTTTAGAAAATGTTTGGACCTGCTGTGCTACCAAATAAGCTAGGTGATAACCCCGGCGTGGCTCGGCCTTTTTTTGGAATAAATTTTAAAATATCTTAAAAATAAACACATGAAAACGCCTAGAATTAATACAGTAAAAATTCTTAAAATTTGAAAAAAATTTTTTAAAGGTTGACAATGGATAGGCCCCTCCAAGGACGCCACTGCTAGTCTAAAGAATTTCTTACCCACGTAATCTTACTTTAGATGTACACTTGATATTTCTTGCAAGTCCCTTTCTTCTCTCGATGTCTTGAATCAAAACTTGGCCATTCATCTCTTTGTGTAGTCTAGCGATCGCCGATTCTTCTACTGACATGCTTACCATTCGGTCAATACAGCACGGAGCTAAAGGAGTGCTTCCTCTGTCATCTTTGCAGTCTTTCTCAATAGTCTGCTAACTCTCCATATCTCCAATTACTAATCATTTTTAAAGATTTTCAAGAAAGTGTTAAGTAGGCTACTAAGAACTCTCTATTCTAAGAAAAGTGTTTGTCGCGGGCTGCGTACTGTTATAACTTGTGTAAAAGGCGCAAAATGACCTTAGTAGTCGACGCCAAAATTTCTAAGAAACCAATCTAAGAAACCAACCTTTTGCTCCCCTCCAAATTCCGACCCCGAAATTTCGACTCCAGTCGGCCAATCAAAACCAAACTAAATAGTGAAGGTGCTCATGCACATAGTAAGCTACATTCTGAATTTCAACCTTCTACCTCAAAAAATGCGGAAATTATGAAGGGGACGGACGGACAGACAGACGGACATTGTGAAAACAATAAGTATCTCCATTCTTCCGCTACTTAATAAATTATCATAATATATGAAGTGGTTTGTCAGTCTGTCATATCATGCAAGTCCGGTCTTTTGATTGGCAAGTGAAACAATTGACGCAACAAATTAAATGACGCGACAAAAGTAAACAATTAAAATTATCCTTTCTTTTTAACAATATAACAATAGCTACATTCAAAAACTCCGTGCTATACCAACACCACCTCTACTCAAAGCCTGAGCGCGAAAACGTCATACATTGTTACATCACCTACGGTAGGGTATTGTTAATCATATTTTAACCAATAATAAGCCCGAAATTGTCCTTACCGTAGATGATGTAACAATGTATGGTTTTTCCGTGAGCAGGCTTTCTCCCTAGGCGGTATTGGCTATACTCTGTCTCACTATATGAAAAAAGCTGCAAGGCAGTATGGGAAAGCACATCACTACTTTTTCACCTCCGCCCCGTGCTGAAAACATGAAGCACTGTTTCAGTTTCATTTTACCCTCTATGGATTCAGTTTCTTTTTTATTGTGCCTTGCAGCTTTTTTCATATAGTGAGACAAAGTATAGTCGTGTGAAGCGTGTCGTGTTGCTAAAAATTTGATGTTACTTCCTGCATGAACCGTGTCCCGTGTTCGTGCACAGCCTTTTTACGTCCGTGTTCGTGCACAGCCTTCTCTAATCATGTAGGCTAGGGTTGGTGTTAGCTCTCTAGCACGACATTGGCGCGCATGCTCATTGTGGCATTCCTCATCTCTCTCATGAAAAGCTGTAATGGCGGAAAAACGTCGCTTCCCTGAATATTTTTTATAGAGTCGATTTACAGTTTCATAGCACACACGTTTACTTTATACAGTAAAAATATAAATTTTGATGCCTCTCATTTAAATAGGAATTCATATAATTAAAAAAAAAGGGAAAGTGTGGCAATACAAGTTTAATTTTAAATTTTAAAATGAAAATGCAGGTCAAGTCATTCTAAGGAGGTTTAACGCTTTCTGTGCGGCCAATAATCTTATTCGTGAGGAACAATTCGGTTTTCGCCCGGGTCACTCCTGCCAACTTCAGCTCTGGAGGCTTGTTGCTGATCTAAACACCCCTCTGTTATACGAATTAATTGCGCCATCATCCCTTGATTAATTGGTGTAGAAGGAACTCTGTTTGTTCAAGAACATCGATTATGGAAAGCAGAAAAGTTATTTTTGATACACAGAGAAGTAAAGTGTCTATCTCTAATAGCTCCACTATCTCCATCTGGCGGGAAAATTGAAACCACGATAATTAGGACACGGCCTACTGGATGCTAACGACCTGTTCATTTAGCTGAAGTTCCATTGTTGTTTCAGGCAGGCAAAAAAGATTAAAATTTCCCGTGTACTATCATCCGCTATCGGCAGATTTCAAACATTTTTTCTACCTGAAACAACAATACAATTTATATTCACAGGAAAAAAAATTCTGATCACAAATATTAAATCTGAATATTTAGACGAAAAATAACCAAAGGAAATTAATACGATAACATATTTGTAAAATTAGAAACATAGCCTACAGTGATAGAGAATTGTAGGCTATGATTAGAAAAGTCATAATATCTTGAGTTAAATATTGAATATTGTTATAAAAATTTATTGTAATGAAAACATTTAATTTAATAATTTTATGAAAATAAAATGAGAACAATTTATTGAAAAGAATATTTATTATTCAATTCAAGTAGAAAAAATGTTTGAAATCTGACGATAGAGGGTGAAATAAACGGGAAATTTCAAACATTTTTGTCTGCCTGAAACAACTATAGAAATCAGCTAAATGAATAGGTCGTTAGTAAATAGTAGGTCGTGATTAGGCTTTCGCGACATCGCTCCAGTCTTACACATAGCTGAAGTGAACCGAATCAAACTAATACCGCCTAGAGAGGAAGCCTGCTCACGGAAAAATCATACATTGTTACATCACCTACGGTAGGGACAATTTCGGGCTTATTATTGGTAGAAATATGACCAAGAATACCCTATCGTAGGTGATGCATTAATACTTTGCCTGCTCGGTCTCAACTGAAGTGGCAGCACAAATCGTGCTCGGCAACACAGACAACACGAGCACATTCAAAAAATAACCTCAGGACGGATCGTGCTATAGTTTAACACGACACGCTTAACACGATCTAGTACGGAGCTTTTGAATGTAGCTAGTGTTAATTAAAATTAATTAAACTGCTTTATCAGGCAAATTCGCTAAAATTTTCAAATTTTCAAATTCGGAGTTGTCATTGGGTGTCCAGATCAGTGACCCATAGTAAATTGTTATCTACTTTAATTCTGCGTGTGGAAAATTCGAAAAAGAGCTCAATAAGTATTTGATGTATTTAATAACTTTTAATAAACAGTGTGTGATTAACGATTCCTAATGAATAGGGTAACAGTGCCGACGAAGGAAAAATTTCAGACAATTGCGGAGATCGAAGTAGCCCATGCGAATCCAAAGGAGTATAAAAGTCGACAGTAGCGATTGCTATACAAAATCTGTCTGTGATCCAAAATCATTCGAAGATCTGGTGTATTGCCAGATACTCTCCAGGGGGCTACAAAAGCTCTAGGGCTGCTAGAGGACTATGAAGAATGGCATCGTTGCGTTGGTTTTCAGATGTTCGACAACTCAGGCATCTACTTGCAATCATTTTGGCGTACTATAGCCTCCATCAGCCTAAGCGAATGTGGAATAGTTGTGCAGACGCGTTGTTAGAAGACTGCCAGCATCAACTCGACTCAGATGCAACTAATCTTCCAGTGCAGTGTCTCGATTAAGAGATTTGGATCAATAACTGATGAACAATGAACGCCGACTCGAGGATTATCCAGAAATGCTTCAATTGTATCAGTTCGCTGATCAAGAAATTGAAGTGTTACAGGATTCAAATCCACTGGTATCGTTGGAGATTATCTTCGGGCAAGTTTGCAAGAGTCGGTGGATCAAGCATCGCTTTTAAATGAACAACAGCTGATTATGCACAATCACGTATTAAATGCGGTACGCAAGGAGACGTCAGAAGGAAGACTACTTCTCTTGCACAGTCCTGGAGAAACTGGTAAACCTTTTTATTGGAAAAAGTGCTGGGTACTGTTAGATTGGAAAGTAAGATTTCTCTGGCAACGGCAGCGAGTGAAATTGCAGCTGTTCAATTAATGGGCAGGCGAACAGGGCATTCAGTGTTCAAGCTGGGCCCGAATCTAAGTATGATTTCAATCTGTAATACCGCCATTTAATCTCTACGTGCAGAGTTGCTATGCAAAGGTAGCATCATCAAATGAGATGAAGCACCTATGATGATCGAGTACGGCTTTGAAGCGCTGGACACGTGAATTTCTAAATATATTTCCTTTAGTATAATCTAAGGGTGTTTAATGTTGCTTATTGCTTCTGCTCAGTTGCGCCGGGCACGAACCCTTGTCTGAATGTAAATATACTGTAAAAAGAACACCTTAAAAAGCTTAAATTAATACAGTAAAAATTCATGGAAAACTATAGCCCTCTAGCAGTTCTACAGGGTCTTGCTCTGTTGGAATGCTGCTCGAGGCCGGGGGGGGGGGGGGATAGAATAATATACATGGTTTCGAAAGTGAGATGAAATAGAATGAAAATGAAAGAATACTTTGATCTGACGTTTCTTCATCCCTGGCTACGGCTGCTGTTGTTCTATTTCCTCCCAAGTTATGCACCTGCTCCAATCCCCCAAGCGCCAGTGCAACTACATCAACTTTGTTTTTGCTACTTCGTCAAAAAACCCGATTTCGAAAACTACGCTGAAGTCTTGTCTTTCGTTGCATGGCCGACTCCTCTTCATCAGTTGTTCCACAGGCGGCCTCAATTTCCTTCTGACGCACTCTTTCAAAAATGCCTGGCATTTCACGAATGTTTCCCGCTGCAACAGCCGTTACATTTAAAACTAAAAATATCATTAATAACATTAAATTAAACAAGCGTTCAGTGTTATTGAATGCGCGGAGAAATACAATAACATTTTGGTGTAAAATCAACAATAACTCGAAAATGGCTTGTTTTTGGACCATATTTTTATTTTTTATTTTTTAATTATTATTTTTTAATTTTACATATCTATGCAAAGTTTGACCATATAGTTGTGAAACACCCTATAGAAAAAGGGTGTTGTGCCCCGCGCAACTGAGCAGAAGCAATAAGCAACATTAAACACCCCTTACATTATAAGAAAGGAAATATATTTAATAACTCACATTATAGGCGTACTCGTCATTATAGGCGCTTCATAACATTTGATGATGCTACCTTTGCATAGCAACTCTGCACGTTGAGATTAATTGGCCGTTTTACAAATTGAAGTCCCATTTAGACCCAGACTCAGCTTGAACATTGAATGTCCTGTTCGCTACCCATTAATTGAAGCGCATTGGACAGCGATATGGGTGTTGATTTTTGTAGAATTTCGAGGATAGTACGACGATGACCTTACACACGATTTATTTGGTGGGCTGCAACTGCAAAGATTTATAAATTTTCTTCCCTAGAAGATGAAGACAGTAAATTTCGTCCGGGTCCAACCAAATCGAGAAAAGAGAAGGCTTATTCAACGGATTTGATGGATTTCGCAAAATACAGATAAGTGCCAACATCTGTAATTTGTGTTATGGTTTTTCGAAATATGTCAAGAGATTTCGATCCTCCGCATGGACATTGCCCAGCAATTCGATGAGTATTTGTTTTTCCTTTTTTTGCTGTTGCCCTGACTTCCCAAGCATGCAATTGCTTCCAAAGCATGGCTTCCCTACCTTCGATCGAATTGTAGTTCGGAGATGTTCACCTTTGGATCAACGTCTGGACTAAGTTGTGCACATTGCTTTAGCCAAAGAGATTACGAGCGATTATCTTCTCCGATGGACCGGTCACGAATGGAGCTCAACCTAAACTATTTTCTTTAGCCATACTAACCTCACTAACCCTCCCGAACTTTTATTGATTTTTTATTCAATACCTATTCCTTTCCGCCTCCGTACCTTTGCACTCTCCGCTCCCTTCCCTCTCTATTCTTCTGTGTTTCTATGTACAGTTCCTCACCAGAAAGAATCGACTTTTCCAGTTTGTTGTGTTCCTTTCGATCCGCTCAGCTAGGTGCTCCACACAGAAGCTCCTTGATAAAGAAGTACCGGACGGTTTCAGATGGACTACTTGCTCTTCTTTATGGACGCCTTCAAACGGTCATCGGTGAACTCAGTTACCCCACTTATTGCTCTGGTGAACTCAGTTACAGCGAATGTGTACAGTTCGGAACCAGTTTTATCCAGGAGGTTCTTAAGTTTTTCGTAACAATGACCCTGAAAATGGTTGTTACACATTTGAACCCCCTTTGTTATTTAAACGATGGTGGGATCGTTTTAGCATAAATTTGATTGGAGAATTTATTTGATTTAAGCTTTTCCTGGTATAAAACTTTCATTGTCTTTTTCTATTTTTATATTCTTTTAGGGATGAAGGCATCAGCTGTACCAACCTTCACGGACTCCATCCTTTTAGTTTTCCTTATTTTGTAGAACAGAATGGTGTCATTGTACGCGGTTTTTTTTTTGGTTTTTTGCTATGGTTTGTATAATAAAATTACCCTGACTTCTCTGGAATTGTGTATCTGATCTCTCTTTTACTTAAGTCACTGCTTCCTCTTAAATTTTCTACCCTAAGCCCGGCCCTCAGGCTCTTTTAGCGTTGAGCGAAAAGTTACCGTTATGGTGATTGAAGACTTGATGATCGTGACTGTGTGAGTGTTTTAGGTGTTCAGGTGATTAGAACTCTTTGGTTATTTACCAAACTAACCTTTCTCTGGTGCCTGTAACAGACTGCATGCAGCGCACTAATAACATTATCGATTTTGCTACAATTTTACGATGAAATTTCATCTATGTATTCGTCCCTGCTGAGGCTTTATTCGTTAATGGAAGGGGTATCGGATTTAGGTTCAAACATGTAAAGCTGTATCGATTTTTTTCTCCATTGCTTAAATTTTTATACAGTTGCTCACCAGCATAGTTGCAATAGGGAAAACATCGATCGCTTTGCGATGCCAGTTGAACGCGTCATCAGACCGCATCACCACGCCTAGTTCTCTGTATGAGCGATCAAAGAGTGCTTAACAATTTCCTATTTTTAGAGATTATCATCTCTCTGTTAAAAACTATGCAGAAGGCAGAAATACAAAAAATTAAAAAAATATTTGGTGCAAAGGTTTCCAGGATAAAAGAAGGTTCTGGAAGACAGGTCTGTTTTTAGTCAAAATAGACGTGATTTGGAAAATGTGATTTCCGAAATAAATGAACGTCGCGCTAGGGAAAGCAATGTTCTAGTTTTCGGAGTTGAAGAAGATTCGGGGGAGGAAAATGACACTGTGAAGATAAAAGGCATATTAAGCAAAATTTCTTCTCCTTTCTTCTCATCGTTAAACAACTTTCGTTGCTTTAGGTTGGGGAGAAAAAACCCCGGCAAAGTGAGGCCGGTAAAGGTAATCCTTAATAGAAAAGCAGATGCCTTAATTGCCTTAAAACATAAAAAATCTATATGTGATGGGACAAATGTATCAATCCGCAAGGATAGAACAAAAATGGAACAAGATTTCCTGCACTCACTGCATCTTGAGTTACAAACTCGTATGGCTAATGGTGAAAAAGACATCGCTATTAGATTCATTCAGGGCTCACCCAAGATTGTTAAGGATTTGTCAAAAAACTAGATTACCCGGGTTTATCATTTTACTGTCAGAACGTTAATGGATAAGAACTAAAATGCTTAATTTAACTCAAAATGCGTCTCTCCAATCTTTTTCTGTGATATGTTTCACGGAAACAAACTTATCAGTCGACATTGGCAACTCTGAACTTGGTCTAAGTAACTATAACATCTACTTTACCGACAGAGATGAACTGAATAGCCGTAAATCATCTAGGTGGAGGCGTTCTCTTAGCTCTACAAAAAACTATCATCCCTCCCTATTGACTCTAGCCCTACTGTGCAGCATATTTTTAACTGTATTTTCTTAGGAGGGCAATCAGTCATCATTCGTGTAGTGTATATTCCTCCTGATGCTTCATCCTTAACCCTCGAATGCCACCTTAATGAGCTAGAAAGAATCATTTCTATCTACCCCGACTCGAAAATCTGTATGTATGGTGACTTCAACCTACGTGAACTTACCTCCCTCTGGATTTATGGTGATGTGTGCTGTGATCGTAACACCTTCTCTCATTGTGGAAATCTTTACTTGACACAATTTACTTTCTGAACCTCACCCAATATAATACTTTCAGAAATGGTAACGGTGTTATTCTCGACCTCATCTTATCTTCTGTTGATGTGTCTGCTCATATTTCAGATGATCCTTTAATCGAACCTGAAATCCATCATCCGCCCTTGCAGAGTATTATCAAGATTGAGAATAAGCAAAATTCTCTACTGTTTGATTCCTTCTGCTTTGACTATAATAGAGGTGATTATCACTCCCTTAACTTGGCCTTACAGGAAATAAATTGGTGTTATCTCGAACAACTGGACCTGGACACTGCAGTAGAACAACTATATGTCACTCTTTATCATCTAATGGACTGTTATATTCCCAAAATACGTATTAGAAATCGTAAACATCCACCCAGGTTTTCTCCCGAGCTTAAGAACCTTATTTCATTGAAAAAAGCTGCTCATACTCATTACAAAGCTACTAATGATAACGGTGATTACATTGCTTTCTCTGGTCTAAGGTCCCAATGTAAAGCCCTTAACAGAATTTGCTATGATAATTATATCAAAAAAAACTGAATCATTTATTTTTACAAATGTAATAATTTTCTGGTTCTACGTTGACTCTAAAAAATCTGATAATTATCTCCCTCCTTCCATGTACTTGGATGATAATGTTCAAAGTAGTTCTCTCGGAATCTCTCAATTGTTTTCCAACTATTTTTTCTCCGTTTATGTGAATAATGGCTCCTCATGTCAAAACCATAATTTAATTTACGATAAGCAGGCTAATATCCCTGATATTTGTGTTACCACGTCTGATATTATAGGTAAGCTAAATACACTAAAGATCACTGGTGGCCATGGTCCTGACTTGATACCTCCTCTACTTATTAAGGCCTGTGCTTCTTCAATTTGTCTTCCCCTGTACATAGTTTTTAACAAATCTTTATCCAGTAGCCACTTTATTGCAATCTGGAAGAATAATTATGTTGTCCCTATTTTCAAATCTGGTGATAGGCATGACATTAAAAACTATAGGCCTATTACAATACAGTCTGCCATCCCTAAACTATTGGACTCGATAGTATTTGATAAGATACAGCCTCACTTGAAAAATATTATCATTCCTCAAAAACATGGTTTTCTTAAGGGCAGGTCCACCACAACTAATCTACTACTTTATGAAACTTATATCTTTGACAACTTTGACAACTCTCGTCAGGTGGATACCATCTATACTGACTTTTCGAAAGCCTTTGATAAGATAGACCTTAATATCATGCTTCTAAAATTGCAAGCCATCGGCCTTAACGGCCCTGTTCTTTCATGGATTCACAGTGTTTTCTTTAACAGGCAGTTGTGTGTTAGATTAAAAGATACTGTTGCCGCCCCTTTTCCTGCCACTAGTGGGATTCCACAGGGCTCCCATCTAGGGCCCCTACTATTTCTGATTTTCATTAACGATCTTGGTACTGCGATTAGAGATGTTCCGTTTCTTCTCTTTGCTGATGATCTTAAGATCTTTCATGCTGTAACGGATAACCAATATTGTGTTCTCCTACAAGACTCTCTGAATAAGGTGTGTAAGAAATAATATGTCTCTCAACGTTGACAAATACAAAGTTGTCTTATTCCACCGTCGACAACAGCCACATCTTTACTTATGAAATAAGTAATCTCACTTTGTCCAGAGCTGACCAGGCTATCGATCTTGGCATTATTTTTGACTCCAGAATGACCTTTCACCCTCAGATCAACAATGTGGTGAGGAAAGCTTACGGAACTCTGGGTTTTGTCACAAGACACACGAGGGATTTTAAGAACATTGACGCCCTAAGAATCTTATATGTTACCCTGGTGCGCTCTCTCCTGGATTATGCATCATTAATCTGGTCTTCCTATTACAAAAGTCACGTCAGCCTTGTTGAGGGCGTCCAGAAACGATTCCTGCGGATGGTACGGGATAGATACGGTCATCCTCATTCTCTTGATAGGTATAATGATCTTATGTTAAAACTTAACATTGAGTCCCTCCAAGTCCGAAGAAATCGTTTAACCCTGCTTTTTCTTTATGACGTCATCCACAATATCTACGATTGCACTATATTTCTAGAGCTTCTCCCTTTCAGAATGCCCACCCACAGGACGAGGACTCCCATTACCTTCTTCATTGCGAACTCCAACACAAGCTCAAATTTAATTCATAACTCGCCACTGAGACGTATTCTTCGCCTTGCAAACATCTACCTCAATTATTTCGATATTTTTCATGACCCAAGAAACAAACTTAAATTTTTAAAATTTTGATTTATTGTTTTTCGTTCGTGCCTGTCATTTGTGTTTTGAGCCCTGCCATTCTTTGTGATTTATCTTTTCTTTGATTTTTCTTTATTCTTGTGTATTGCTCCTTTGTGCTTTTCCTGTTGTAAATGGTAAATCCGTAAATAAATAAATAAATAAATAAATAAATAAATAAATAAATAAAAATACATTGGAGTTGATATAACATGGAAGTAGCAGGAATCGATGAAGGATTTTTTTGACTGGACTACAAGGAAAATGTGATTAGCACATGCTAACAATGTGTGCAAATGGATATAGGATAAGTTTATAAATAAGTGCTCGAACCGTAAGTACTCACAAAAGCTTTCGAACTTAATACCTTCCTTTAAAAAAAAACAAATAACACCACCATAAAAAAGCATGCAAACGCACGCAATTTAATCGGTAAAAAAACAAACGCACATTGGGAATGTGATTTAACAGTCAGTCTTTTAGATATGTCATTGTAAATTTTGTCTATTTTTGTTCACTTGATTGTTGTTAAATGACAAAATGTGTAAGGCGGAAAGTTTAGACTTTTTTAAATTTATAATCTCAATAATTTT
>JAHWFO010007422.1:92275-111118 GCA_023313115.1 Rhysida immarginata
TATGGCATATAATATATCAAACAACTGGTAATAACCTGCCATGAGTGCATATCACGTGTAAATAATGATAATGGTTATTGGTTTACTAGCGCGTGCCCTAATGGTGCTCTATGATACCATATGGTACCATTGGAACTTTCAATGCTAAGATATTGCATGTAATATATCAAACAACTCGTTACAATGTGCCATGAGTGAATATCACGTGTAAATAATAATAATTGTATTGGCTTAGTAGCACGTGCCTTAAAGGTGCCATATGATACCATATGGCACCATTGGAACTTTAAATGTTAACATATGGCATGTAATATATCAAACAACTAGTAAAAAGGTGCCATGAGCGAATATAACAAGTAAATATTGATAATGGCTATTGGATTAGTAGCACGTGCCCTAATGGTGCCATGTGGTATCATATACCACTGGAACTTTCAAAGTTAAGATATGGCATGTAATATATCAAACAATTTGTAAGAACGTGCCATGAGTGAATATAACGAGTAAATAGTGATAATGGTAATTAGTTTAGTAGCACGTTCCTTAATGGTACCATGTTTGTACCATATGGTACCGTTGGAACTTTCAATGCTAATATATGGCATGTAATTTATCAAACAACTCGTAAAAACATGTAATGAGTGAATACATGGAGTAAATAATGATAATGGTTGTTGCTTTCATAGCACGTGCCCTAATGGTGCCTTGTGGTACCATATGGTACCATTGGAAATTATAATGTTAGGATATGTCATGTAATATATCAAACTACTCGTAAGAACCTGCCATGAGTGAATGTAACGAGTAAATAGTGATAATGGTAATTAGTTTAGTAGCACGTGCCCTAATGGTACCATGTTGTACCTTATGGTACCATTGGAACTTTCAATGTTAAGATATGTCATGTAATATATCATATAACTCGTAAGAACGTGCCATGAGTGAATGTAACGAGTAAATAGAGATAATGGTAATTAGTTTAGTAGCACGTGCTCTAGTGGTATAATGTTGTACCATATGGTACCATTGGAACTTTCAATGCTAAGATATACCATGTAATGTATCAAACAAGTCGTAACAACATGTAATGAGTGAATATAACGAGTAAATAATGATAATGGTTGTTGGTTTAGTACACGTGCCTTAATTTTACCATATGATATCATATGTTACCATTGGAATTTTAAATGCTAAGATATGGCATGTAATATATCAAACACCTTGTAACAATGCGTCATGAGTGAATATAACGAGAACATAATGATAGTGGGAATTGGGTTTGTTGCATGTGCCCTAATGGTACAATATAATATTGTTAGAACTGTTAATGCTAAGATATGGCGTGTAATATATCAACCAGCTCATATCGAGTTGTTAGATCTATTGTCATCCATAGCTTATTCGTATCAAGAGCATAATGTTCTTAGGCTTAATGTTGTCTAAAACTCACTACTGTTATACATATTGCTTATTAAAAGTAGTTAATCGCTTGCGTCTATAGTAGACGATAACGTAGAAACAGTTTAGTAAATTAATATGAAAAAATACTTGCTTACACACAACGCTTCAGCAATTGAGGCTCACTTCGTTTAACCGTATGTGGGAATTCTTACAAATTAAAGAACTTTTATTTTTTTAAATGGATGAGGAATAACTCCCTCTTCATTTACCTTTGAGTTCTTCAAGTTTATTCGTTTAATTTCTTTCTATACATTAGCTTACTTAAATTGCAATTTGCAATTTAGTTTTCATATTAATTTTCTTTTTTTTTAAGTATTGATTAAGTCAATATATCCATGTGCGATGCTATAACATGAAAATGTGCTCCCTTTATCCGCTTTGGCGGTAAAATCATTCTTGTTTTGTTATTCCACCTTTCTCCCCTTTCCTCTTCTGTTCTATCGTCGACTCGCCCGACCTTCTTCATTTCTCTCGGGGGTCGCTTCCCTGTACATCGCTTCAAAGATTTTCTTTTCGCTTTTTCCGATTTCTTATATTTAACTCTCTGATCTTTTTGCGCTTGTTCTTTGACCTTAACCGCTGACAGTATCTAACTCGTCTTCTAATTCCCATTTCTATCCAGGGACGCAACATTATCAATTTGCATCAGGTAAGCTTCATATTTCATAATTTTCTAATTCTCAATTTCTTTCAATCATTTAACTGAATTCATAACATAGATTTACTTTTTAACTATTTACAGATTCTTTTCAATGAGCGGGTAAATGCCGCAATGAAATAAAAGCGGTTTTTCTACCGCATTCGTCATTTTAATATCATGGCGGCCAGAAATATTTCTGTTCCACATCTCGTAGAAAACATTGTTATCCCTTCTCCAAAGACAGGCCGAAAAAAAAACAAATTATGCTCTGTCCAACGAAAGAAAAACTAGGCGTGTCTAATTAAATTCCTAATTGTTACACATTGTTGCTAAATAAAATTAACAATGTATAACAATTGAAATTGGTAATTTAACTGGTCACGCCCAGTTTTTCTTTCGTTGGACAGATAATTTTCACAAAACCAATTATTCATCGGTCGACCCGCGCTATTACATTTTTGCGCTTTTTCTTTGATTGTTGGAGCTCCGCTTCTCCGAAATTCTAAGTTCGGTCGTCGTCGCCTCAAGACAACAAAGGTATTGGTAAACAAACTCTCTTGCGGCATTGTCAAAGTTCATCAAGAGATGATTGGCAACTACTAACGTTTTTTTTCACGATTGACTGAATATAGATTAATAATAAAGCCAACTAGGAAGACTACGTTAATAAAACATTGGACTGAGTATTGTTCATTACACTTTTGTTTATCGTTGATTGGAGGGGGAGGGAACCCAAACTAGAAACTTTTCGTAAAATAATTACGGTAAGGAAATTCTCGGGTACATTGTAGGAGTAAAGACCAGGAACAAACGGCAAATTACCTATTCCGAAGACTTTAATCAAATATTTCTGAGGCGTTATAATACAAACGTACAGACGGAAATTTTTTTCAAAATTTCAACATATCTCTACGAATCATGAGTTTTTAAGTTAATTTCAGCAAAAAAAAATTGTGTGAAATTCTGAAACGAACACATAGACCTTCACTCTTAGAGAGTGGTAGGCCAAAAAGAAAATTGTATTTTTCAATGAGAGGAAGCTCTTCATGCCGTTTATACAGGGTGTATCGGAACGGTCTGTCAAAACTTGGAAGGGAAGTAGTATGAGTGATTCTAAGCAAAAAGGTTCATATGAACAATAACAGGTCCGAATTTGAACGATAACTGAGATATGAACAGAAATAAAAATGCCGCCACCAAGATCAACAATTTAATAACTCAGGCCTGTAACGCGTAGATTAATGAAATTTGGAGAAATAACAGGGTACATAAAACTGTGTATACCGTTAAAATTTGATATACACAGTTTTATATATCAAAACCATTCGAAACCGTCAGGGAGGATTTGAAAGGGTGCGACAGTAAATGATTCGACGAGTGCATGCGTGTTTAGAAGCAAGAGCAGGACATTTCGAGCATTTTGTTATGCGTTTTTGTGTGGAGGAGCTCAAATCACCTAAGTGTTAAACTTTCATTAATAACTTAAAAACGAAGTATTTTTTAGACATATGTGTTTTTATGAGCTTTTTTTCTTGTTTTGATGTAAGGAACCTGTTCAGAAAATTTGTAAAAGTATTTTTGAAACACCCTGTATATTGAAAAGTCTTCAATATCCCGACGGATATATTCGAAAAATCATAATTATTAGAAACGATAGGTACTTATGTTTTCACAATGTGAGCCCGTCCGTCCGTCTGTCTGTCTGTCTGTTGGTGCTCTAGCGTTTGAACGCTTCCGAATTTTCGACTTCCGTTTTCGCCATTCGACAACCTAGGGAAAACGAAAGACTGCGTTCGTTGGTGGAAAAAAATCGTTGAAATACTCCCGGTTCAAAAGTAGACAAATAATATAGGGAACCACGTTTTTCATTATACAATTCCATGTATAAATGGCCTGTGCATTGCCAAATGCTGTTCTCCCTTTGGCATTCCATAGCTAAAGCAGAGATAAAGCTTGTGAATTAAGTGAAGACACGTGATCGTCTTCCTTGATAGTCAATATCAGTCAAAATTGGTTCAAGGGTATGTGGTTTAGTGGTACCATTATGGTCCACTGGAAACTTTCAATGCTAAGATATAGTATGTATTATATCAAACAGCTTGGAATAACATGTCATGGTTGAATATTAACGTAAAATTCATGATAGTCGACATAAGTTCAATGGTATGTGGTTTCATGGAACCATTATGCTTCATTGGAACTTTCAATGCTAAAATATGACATGTAATATATCAAACGACTTGGAATGATGTGCCATGAATGAATATAACGTAAAATTAATGATAGTCGAAATTGGTTCAAAAGCACCTGGTTTCTTGGAACCATTATGGTTCATTGAAATTTCAATGCTATAATATGACATGTAATATATCAAGCGACTTGGAATGATGTACCATGAATGAATATAACGTAAAATTAATGATAGTTTAAATTGGTTCAAAAGCACCTGGTTTCTTGGAACCATTATAGTTCATTGAAACTCTCAATGCTAAAATATGGCATGTAATATATCAAACGACTTGGAATGATGTGTCATGAATGAATATATAAAATTAATTATATTCGAAATTGGCTCAAACGCACCTGGTTAGTGGAAACTTTCAAAGTTCAGATTTGTCATATATTATATAAAACAACTTAGAATGACGTGCCATGAATGAATATAGGGGAGAGTGGGGCAATGACGCCATCCTGGGGAATACCGCCGCCCTCCATTCTGTACTACTAATGAATTTCAAATGCCTATGGAGTGTGCTGATCTCTTGAGGCCATTACTGTTAGCATTAGTCAACGGAATTTTTTCAACGTGTACGTTCAGTTTGATTTTTGCCAGCTAAAATGCTTTTCTAGTGTTTTTCATCTAATTTTCGACCATCAAATTCGTCGTGTTAAATATACTTAAACAAACAGTTATCAATTCAATCTTTATATACTTTGAAAACAACCTTTTCTCGGTGTATTTTAGTATAAAACGTTAGACTTATTGTTAAGTAGGCTAGTTGAAACAGCATCGCAACCGTCATATTGTGTGAATGGGGCAATATCGCCATCTCGCAACAAAGTGGACCAACGAATATCTCAAGAAGGCCATCGAAGCAGTTGAAAATGTAACTTCCGTGAAAACAGTCGAAGCAAGCTATAACATTGCTGGAACAACTTACGTGACAGAATAAAAGCTCAGAATATGCCAAGCCCTATTGATATTTTATAAATACAAAGCTTGTTTTAGAAACACTTTTTTTTTACAGTATTGTAATATTTTCATTAAAAATTCCAAATGTTCATGCTTAAAGTACGTTTTACTAATTTAGGTGTAAAGGCAAGATTGCCCAACAGCAGTGGCGGAATTGCCCCACAACCTGGGGTAATTTCGCCACTCTGCATATGTTTATGTTCTTATTAATAACTGCCAAAGCAAAGGGAATTAGACATTTCTTTTTATACAGTTTTAAAGGCAATTAATGTAGTAACAAAATACAGCACAAACATTAAATTTTTTATATTTCTTTTAGCTGTCAGATCAGCATTTTTCTTATGGCTGTCAGATCAGCGCCATTACCCCACTCTCCCTAATATAAAATTAATTATATTCGAAATTGTTTCAAAGGCACCTGGTTTCGTGGAACTATTATGGTTCATTGAAACTTTCAATGCTAAAATATGGCATGTAATATATCAAACGATTTGGAATGAGGTGTCATGAATGAATATAACGTAAAATTAATAATAGTCGCAATTTGTTCCAAGGGAGCTGGTTTATTGGACCCATTATAGGTCATTGGAACTTTCAATGCTAAAATATGGCATGCTATATATCAAAGAACTTGAAATGACGTGTCGTGAATGAATATAACGTAAAATTAATGATATCGAAATTGCTTCCATGATTCGTGTTTTAGTGATACCATTATGATACCACAGGAAACTTTCAATGCTAAGATATGGCATGTAATTACTTACGCCTTACATTATCAACCGTTAGTGTTAGGCAAATTTTAACAATAGCTAATAGCTAATCATTCCTTCAATGGTACAAGCTTTTGTAGAAAAGCGTTGGCAATAGTTTAGGAAGAAAGAATTGACCCTTACACAGATTTCATTAAATAGAAATGCTTACAAATTAAAGGATTTGTATATGTTCTAATCTATGGAGAATTGCTACTTTCTCCATTTAACTTTTGAGGTAGTTTTATTCAGTTTTCTTCAGAGGGGGAAGCGAAATAAATAGAATTTAATGGGTGGTACTTTAAAAGATGAACCCCAAAACTTAAGAGTAAACGTGGCTCGTTAAAAGACTTTTATTTTGGTTTAAAAATTGCGATATTTATTAATAAAATACAAAATTCTGTACAAAAGAATGTTCTATACAATATGATTTAATTGAGGAATAGGCATTGCGATCTCAATTACAAAAGAAAAATATTTTTCGGAATACAATAAAGAAATACTTAAATGTACGTTAAATACAGCAAAAAACTGTAACGAGAAATATTAATCGCTACATTGAGCGAATTGAGATTAAATATAAAAAAAAAATGAGACAGACCAATTCCTTATAAAGAATAAGGAAAAAGAAATTTCAAATTCCCATTTAATGTCTAAAGAAAGACTGCGAAATAATAATTATTAATGGGGAATAAGATTGAAAATGTGCAGCATGGCGTCCCTTATGCGCGTTATTGTTGAAATAGCATTCAAAGAAATTTCATTATACCTTATGGGTAAAACCGCAAAACAATGCTGCTCGGTAAAAGAATCATGGCTGCCGCGAGAAAGTGAGAAATTCAATAAGAAACTAAACATCGAACGGCAGGGTAGGAGTAATTTGCAGAGCATTGGAATGAAAATGATAAATGGAAGTTGAACATCATGCTGCAGGCTAGTAAGGACGTGGAGGACCAGAAGGAGGGACGACTGGTCAAGCCAGAAGCTGGAAGTGGTCTGTCTGAAAAAAAAATACAGTAACCATGGAAAGAACATCAACAATAGTGGGACACACATCCTCGTGATCACGAAAATTATTCGCGAGGGACAACTAGCTGCAGACAGTGATAATCACGTGGAGATTTTTTAATTAACATTTATTAAAACAATATATACTCAACAATCACTGTCTGCAAAACAGTAAAAAAAACTTAAAGAATAGAAAAAATAGAATAATTAATTACAAATAAAATTATATCGATTTTTACATAAAAATCTGAGTTTTCCCGAACAAGTTTGTTCAGTTTGAACTGTATTTTTTCCTTAGAAGTACGCCTTGCTTAGCAACCGGGGACTTCCTTAGCAACCTCATCTAATTCTTAGGAACGAAAGGCTTCTTTAGAAATCAATTGCTTTCGTCGAATGCTTTAAAATCCTATCGGTGCTGGGCATTTCGGTTGCCTGACTTGTTGATAATACAGGTCAGATACAAGTAGATATTCAATGTCTGTATACTTATATGAGAGTAAATACCGATCTGACTTATATATGTGCATACAGTAGAAGTTATAATAAATATAAATTTGAAAAAAACATTCAGTGCAGTTACTCAATATAGCGTTTAACACTGTAAGCCCAATTGCAATTAGGTACAACTTATCAACTTTTCCAATACAAATGCTATCTTATACATTAATCACCCATTCATAATCTTTTGCTTATATATACAGGGTCGAGTGGCATTATTATGACCACCAGCTAATATCCCGAATAACCACCTTTAGCAGCACTGACAGTAGTTAGATGACGTGGGAGTGAGTCAATAAGATTCTGGTAGCTTTCTACTGGTAGCTGTTGCCATGCAGACTGTAAAGCATCCGATGGCTGCTGAAGGGTACACGGTGATTTATCCACAGCACGCACATGAATATTGAGGTGATTGGATTGAGCTCTGGGGAATTAGCTGTCCAGGATAGTACTTGAAACTCCTTGTCGTGTTCCTCAAACCACCCCCGAACAAATGCAGCCATATGACACGTTGCATTGTCTTGCTGGAACGTGCCATCCCTCTCTGGAAGACAGTCGTCATGTATGGGTGTAATTATGGATAAGTAACCGAATCGGTTGAGAGTGCCTTCCACCGGTATCAGTGGGCCCAGGCAATGTCATGAGAACACTTCCCACACCATGAAGCTGCCGCCACCAGCCTGGATTTGTCCAACAATGATTGCAAGATGCTTGTTCTTGGAGGTTTCTCACCTCACCCACCAACGGCCGTCACTTCTGTGGAGCAGAAATCATGACTCATCGAAGAAGGCAACCTTTTTCCAGTCAGAACTGGTCCAGTTTCTGTACTGTTGGGCAAATTGAAGCCGTTTTTGGCGATGAACCTTCGTCGCACGGGTCCGGTGACCATGCATCTGCTGCGGAGGCCCATACATAGCAGGGTCTTCTATACTGTCGTTTTAGAGACATGTCTGGTAGCACCCTCGTTAGTTTGAGTGGTAAGTTGGTCCACTGTAGCTCTTTGGTTGGCCTACACACACCTTTGCAGCCGACGTTCACCTCTCTCATCAATGGTACGTGGTGCTCCACAGTTCCCATACCGTTTATTCTGAATGTTCCCCTTTTCTCAGCCATGGATCACTTTAACTACAGCAGCACGAGAAGAGTTCACAAACTGCCCATTTTCCGAAATACTGCCACCCTTGGGAGGGTTAGCCCCCCATGAATCTCTTCTTACCAGAACAATGGAAAACATGGTGATGATGATTGCAGATGGTCCGTTCACCGTTTGCGAATTTATAAAGGGGCTCTATGCCAAAACCGGCACACCCCCTGCATTACTGTCTGGCATACCGCCATTTTTTTGCTGAAGAAGCTGTCCTCGAGTGAGTTAAGGATACTCTGCAGGCAGCAAAATGATGCAGACAGAATAGTGTCTAGTGACTACATGAGGGTTGGACAAACCACCATCCACCTGTTCCTTGCAGACCCCAGACATTTGACCATCCATATCCTGTCTGAAGCTTACATCAAGAACTTCACGTCTGGTTACAGGGAAGTGCTCAAGATCTGTCATCCCGAGCACGCTTTTTGACATGACATTGGAGCGAGACATTACTGATTCGTTTGTGATGCACGGAGAAGGCATCTTCCTGTATTACAAGGGAATGAGGCAATGCTGCTGATATTGTCTTCTTCAGAAGAAATGCGAGACGTGTTCTCACACAGTGAGCAAAACCCATTGTTGCCCGGAGAGGAATTATGCAACACCAGGAGTAATTTCGTCACTGCCTAGGGAGTCCCCAGCCCAGCAGCATACTTCCAGGTCATCATCTTCACAGCCATAGGTGCCTAGCAGAACCAGTCCACTAATGCCATAACCGCCGAGAGAGAAGGCCTCTGCTATGAAAAGTAATACATTGTTACATCATCAGAGTTAGGGTAAATTTATGGCGTATTATTGGTATTAATACGAATGACAATGCCCTAAATATGATGATGATACAATGTATTACGTTTCATTGCAGAGGCCTTCTCTCACGGTGGTTACGTTAATGCCATCACCACGTAAGTTGAGTACAAAGCATTCATCATCTCCTCCGCCCCTTCCTCGTGAACCAAGGGAGGACATTTCACTGCCACCCACGCTTCCAAAGGTTTTGGACGATATCCCTTTACCTCAGCCATCAAAGGACATCTCGATGGTAGAGGAGAAGAGTTCTGCTGCAGACGATGCAGACATACCTTCTGGCATCGAGTTGATGTTTGATAAAGAGGATTTTCCAGCTCTTCCTCTGCCAGTGCATTCATCATCATCGCAGCCACTAAGGATCACCTGTGAGCCTCTTAAGACATCATTATCACCATCAGCTGGTCAGCGAAGCCAACAGCACAAGTGCAGCGGCAAGGCCAAGGGTTCTCGCGAGAAAAAGCCCACACGGCATGGCAGCCGAAGGGATGGGTTAACAAATTATTCTTCTGCCGAGCGAGACAGAGATGCCAGTCACCAGCACCAATCTTCCTCTTCATGCCAAACGCGGTCACCAATTCAAAAGACGCCCGAGCCTCGGTCTTCACCTTCGGATACAAATCCGCATCGCCATCTTAAATCCTCAATGAAAAAGATTTCTCTGAATGTATATTCCCTTGATTCCTGCTTTAAGCAATCGGTCTTATCAACGTTTATCACTCTGTACAGGCTGAGAATTCTTTTGTTAAAAAAAGTGAAGCTTGCTTCTTCATAACAGTGCTACAATCTTCCCAGCCTTCGTAGTCAATACCCTAATGGACATTTTTTTATTAACTCTTCTTCACCGAATCATAAAGGGGTTTCTACCATCGTTTTTAACTCCTCTATTCAAGTGTCGAATTACGTGTGACTACGAGTAGAGCGTGATTGCTGGACATTTCAATATCTTGTGCTAATTTCCGATTGCTTAAAGTATATGCTCCGTGTGAAACAGCAGATAAACGAGTATTTTTTAGTGATTTAGATAGTTTTGTTTGTACATAAGGTGCAAATTTTTTTCGTCTGCATATGTTCATTAACTTTACCAGCAAAATGCATTATTTGATTTATAGACATCCTCCACAAAGAGATCAGCATGGGTCCACGTACTATCAAGGGCCTAATATATCATCTAGACTGGATTAGTTTTTGTTTATAATGCATTTGCTGGCTTACCTGGTGTAATGGACATTATTCCATGTTCATTTTCCGTTCACAGTGCCATCAAATAGTCATGGAATCCTCCATTTCCAGCATCGGCTACAGGTACTGCCTCCCAATGGAATTGGTTTCTGAACGTTTCTCTGCTCGACGATAAGGAATACAAGGGCTTGTTTATTCAGTTTGTGAAAAAACATCTCCACAATTTGCATCCTATGCTTGCGTCGTGGTTAATGCTTAAAACTAAATTCAAACGATTCTTCTGGTAAATTGGGATGGATGCTGCCGGGCGACGTCATTGCCAGCTCCAAGAGACCTTTCAACTCCTTCGATGTTCCTCCCCAAACGGAGAGTATGCTGCCTAAATTCATCAGGTGAAGAGCGAAATAAATACTCTAATCATCCGCAAAGCAGTGGGCGCAGCATTCGCAGCAAAACTCTCCTGGGCTACTAACGTCTGAAACATGTCATCAGCAGCATTTGCAGAGGAGAGGCGTCGTGCTAACAAGAAACGTTATCGTCATTTAGTAGTGGAAGGATGGGAAGTGGATTCTGATGCCGACATCCTATCAGCTTTCCATTCCCACTTTTCATCATTTTTCAGCCATCAAATTGTTCCATCAGATACCACGAAGCAATGGATAGAGGCATTGAAACCTTTCACCGAGGATACTGACCTGTTTATAATCCGGATGTTGCGCGGATTTTAAGAGTGCAAGACCGTACAATTTTCATGCAACAGGTTTTTTTCCTGGGAATATCCCTGGAGAAGTCATATGTGACCTGTGGTGAATTAAACTTATACATTTGGTCAGCTACAACTAGTCAAATTTAGTTATTGTAAAATTTACCCTATTCAACTAATCCGAGCAAAACATGGTACTTTCTCTAGTTTAAAATTTTTAATTTTTGTACTGTTTCGACATATTGAAAGCTGCTTCTTTGTACTCATAATTACACTTAAAGGTATTGGCGTGCATAATGAATATCAGATAAAAAGAACTTAAAAACACCTTAGCGTATGTAAGCGCATATTGGTCGGAAAATTTATCCCCAAATATAGGCCTTAAAAATAGAAACCGACTAATGCGGGTATGTTCTGCTCTGAAGAAACGGCCTTCACCGCTAATGTTCCACTGTCTTATCACCGATAGTATTAAACATGAAGCCAAAAAGTTAATGAAAGTTTTTTATTTGTAATGATATTTTAACATTCAATATCATTAATTTTTAATGTCTATATTCGTAATTATAGAATGAACACAAGTTCAGCAGTCATTCCTGGTGGGCTTACTTCAGTACTGCAACTGCTAAATGTTTGCTTAAACAAGCATTTAAGGATCGAGTCAGAACTGGATGTCTTCCGGGGAAATTAAATATACAAAGGGAGGAAATCTGATGAACCCAGACGTTGATTTAGTAATTCGATAAGGATGAGTGTGATGACTTTCCATCCACTACAATTCAGAGTTCTTTTCTTAAATGCGGTATAAGCAATGCTCTCGACGGCACACAAGATGAAGCCCTTTATTAAGATGATGATGGCCGGTTTCACAAAGAAGAAACAGTCGAAGAAAATGAAGAAATGAACGATGTTTTTTATGGAGATTTGACAACAGATGAATGCCAAGCAGTTTTTGGAGAGCCCGATGAAAACATTGAATAATTTTGTAAATACGTTTCTGAATAACAATAACAGTAGATATTTATGGAAAAACTTGTTCGCTGTTTCCATTTTTTTAACTTGGTATTATGCGTAAATTTTTTGACACCGACTTGTATGGGGGGGCATTCATTTTTCCCGATTTTTTGGGTTTTAAAACAGTGACCGGCTTATACGCGGACAAACCTATACGCGAGTATATACGGTATTCCTGTGTCATGGATGGTTCTGCCAAATATGGGCCGGGAACAGCCTTGGTCGCCATTTAATAGTAAAAATATTCCTGGCTTGAGATCAAGGAGCCTATGATCTTAGGACATTGTCGCTTCAGTTCTTACTGGTTCTACCTTCACTATTTGGACAACTGAGAAAATGTGAATTGAAATCTGATGAGTTAATTACTATTAGAATACTGTAATAGTTTTCAATAAACTAAGTCTTATAACTAAGAAGTATTTTGTAAAACACTTATAATCGGTCAATAAAAAGGAATAAATTTTGCAACATAGTAATTCGGAGCATAATTTATGTTGGAGATAGAACCCAAAAATGAAAAGAAATATAATTTTGTAACATTCTTAAAGGGTGTATCTCCTATTTATTTTTCATCTCTGAATATTTGTGTTCAATGGATTCTATTTGTCTCTTTCTGTTCATAAAAGCATAAGTGTTTGTAAAAGTGTATGCTATTATTATTTTGTGGTCCAATGACTCAGACCATAATATGAATTTACTAATATTAGAATTAGTAAGTAATAAAAATAGAACACAGGGTGGTAAGATCCTGACGGGACAAAAACTGACGTGTCGGATAAAAACTGACTTTTTGTCAAAGTAAAGAGAATAATAGAGAATTATCCTGTGAGTGAAAGAATTAGATATTCTCTCAAGGATTGAAATATGAATTACAACCCTTCCAGAAATACTCTCATTCCAAACTACGCAGTAAGTCCTCTTGTATACAAAATTGCATGCTGTTAAATTGTAACAGTTCAGCTTCTTTTTGTAATAAAAATTAAAAACCTAAGATTTTGGAAGTGAACCTTTGCCTTTTGATCTTATTCTCTAGATTACAACAGATATACGATGTGGTTCCACTCTCTCTATATTTAAGTTCATTCTTGTCTTTCTCTATTTTCCCCCGTTCTTTTCTTATTGCATGTGTATTATAAAGCTCAACATCTTCATCAGTAAGATTTTTGTCTAAGTCTGAATGCCTCACAGTAATCACAAAGGTGTTTTTGGGGTTTTTGAAAATTAAGATTGAGTCAGTGGTGGTGTCTTTATATAAGTCGTACATTTTAAAGATACTAAGTGATACTTTCAGTTATTGAAGACTTAGTGTTGTGTCGAACCATCTCTAATGTTGGTTGTGGAAAAATTCTATTACAATGTTTCACCTTCATAGGAGAACGTGACACACCTGTATTAAGTTCATAACATGGTAAAAAAATAATACACTCTTTTCTGGCTTATGTGAAGTATACTTAAGAACAACCTGATAAATTCATTTTTTACTTCAAAAAATAATAATATGAATATTTTCTCCGAGAAGACTCATTTGGTGCATAAGATCCTGATTTTAAGTCCCTTATAACATACTTTGAATAAAAATGAAACTTTTTGATATCATTTAGCCGCCAAAACTGATTGTGAATTGTTTGTCTATCAGAGTCACGTATCTTGCTTGAAGATTTATATTTGCATACTCCTGTACAACCTTTTCCTTTATTTATATGTCTATCCCTGTGAGTGTTTCCATTTTAATCTATATACTCCTTCCCTTGTTCTTTGCTTCTCTTCTTCATATTTTTCTTCCAACTAGAAGGATCCCTCTTTCTTTTTTTGAGCGAGATTTTGTTTCTCTGAAAAAGAAAAAACGTTCAGAAAGGCAGCATGATAATAAAGACAAGCAGGTTATTGATTATACAACTTCAACTTCACTGAAATAACTCCATAAGTTAACAAATACCGTAAAATTAATGTTAATATTTATTAAACTATAAAACATGCACATAAACACAAATACTTCGTATTTAATTATTTACTTACCGATTTAAATCATTATCATTATCTTCTATATTCAGAATTTCGTCTTCTATGTTGTTAGCAGTCACATGGCGTAATTAACATTTTGATTGACTTATGGACGTAGAACTGTAAAGAACTGAATAACATCACACTTAATGAATTAGAACAAAACAGAATTGTTGATTATTGTCTTACTGTTCAAAATTCGTAGCATATTATGATAAATTCAGTAACTATATAATAGTACGACTTACTTTCTACAATTAACAAACATTACGAACAGATGCGACGACATGCTTAGTAGGGACAGCTTCCATGTTACGGTGGCTTGGTGGTTATATCATTGGGACGGTAACTGGAAGGTCCCTGGTTCGAGTCCAGACTGTGAAATTTTCTTTACTATTATTCGCTATTTAATTAAGAATATCGGAAGTATGGCGTTGTTAAAAATTCTCCAAAGATTCATTTTCCAATTATTTATTATACGTATACGAGGGCGGTTATAAAATCATTACAATCAACATGAAAAAACGATCGCATTTGAAAATATGTCGTGCCACTGGAAAGCGACATCACACGAGTTCTGGAGAATATAAAGCGGTGTTGTTGCAGTATCAGAGCGATGAAAGCAAGATGGCGTAGCTCGTCGAAAAATAGGAGGTGCGAGCCGTGATAAAGGGGACAATGCATTCATCATAGTGACAAGTCGAGCGAAATAATCGTTCGGGTCGGCCTCACACAGGTTCAAACCCTCGTATTAAGAATAAATTACTACCTGCATTCATATACAGGGTGATTCAAATCGTGTGTAAAACAATTTAAGGGGGTATTGTAGAGGTTATGGTAAACACAAAAAGTTCATATGAACATGAGTCCGAATTTGAACAATAACTGAGATATGAAGAGAAATAAAAATGCCACCACCAAGATCAACAAGTTAATAACTCAGGTTATGTAAAGCCCAGATTAATGAAATTTGGAGGAATACCAGTGTACATAAGAGCGTGTGTACCGTTAAAATTTGAACGAATTCCAGCAAGAAGTTTCCGAGTTACGCAGTCGAAATTGTAACAAGTGCTGGTTAGTACTCACAAGTGAACACGTGTTATGTTGAAAGAGTAACTCGGAAACTTCTTGTTGGAATGCAATCAAATTTTAACGGTATACACAGTTTTATGTACCCTGTAATTCCTCCAAATTTCATTAATCTAGGCTTTACGGAACCTGAGTTATTAACTTGTTGATCTTGGTGGTGGCTTTTTTATTTCTGTAATCGTTCAAATTCGGACCCATGTTCATAGGACATTTTGTGTTTACCTTGACCTCTATACTACCCCCTTAAATTGGTTTACACACGATTTGAATCACCCTGTATATTACTACACATAATGAAAATATGACTATCGACATAGGACTAATTACTATAGTCGTTAAAGTGAAATTCTTTAAAGTGAAACCAATTTTACAGCTTTTTCACATTGCTTTCGTACTTTTCACAAACACTTAGTGCTTTTTCACAATCATTTAGTACTTTTTCACAAACACGTCGTACTCTTTCATAAACGTTTATTCCACATTTATAATAAACAGTGTAAATTTACAGAACAAGTACGAACAACGATTAATTATAGACAATCATTCACTCGTGAATCAGAGGCTGAGGTCAGAAAATGCAACCGGTAAGAAGAGTTAGCGATGGTGTCGATCATAAATCCGGTGAGAAATCTGTGAGTTCATTTTAACATGGTCGAAAACGACAGTAAGCGCCCCTATGCCTAACCAGTTAGTCTAATTCACGATGCAGTTAATTTCCATCATCCTAACCGAGAAAAAGACGGTTAGTTCAGTGAGAAATTCTCGCTAACTCTACTCACTGGTGAGAGTTTTCCACCTCACCCAGAGGATTTTTCATGAATACGAGAAAATTCGAGGTTTCGAACGCGTCGAGAACTCATCGGCCTCGTCAAGTCTACCTAGATAAGGTGCGTCTCAAAAGTTTAAAGAAATATGTTTTTGTTCAAAAGAAAAAAAGACTATTGAAGGTACATACAAATGCTTTAATTACTATCTGTACAAAGCACTTAAAAGAAACTCCTGAAAATATTATTCACGATAACATAATAGAAATAAAAATATTCAAGAAAATGGAATTTTGCGTGTCTCAAAAGTTTAAAGAACTACCCTCAGATGCTGAATAGAGACGTCCAATATGTAAATTTGCGAGTGACAGGGTATTAATGGGTTACACAGTTAGTCATTGTTTTCAAAGTAAGCTTTTCTTCCACTCACAATTGACCTAAGACAATGCCTCGCCAATCTCAATTCAAAACCGATGAAGTGGCTGAAATCGGGCGATTGAAAGCCAACGAACTATCTGTTGCTGATATTGTCACAATTACTGGAAGATCCACAGCGGGAGTATATAAGAGGAGTTCATCGTTTTACCAAAAACCACGATCTGGTCGTCCCAAAGTTACCTCAACTCGCGATGACAGACGCATTGTATGACTGGTAGCCAAATAAAATCTTTCTATTCGCCAGATACAAAGCGTGACTGGGTTAAACATATCGAAAGGCACTGTACACTCGAATAATTGCGAGTGGGCATTTTGTCTACAAAAAATGATGAAGAAACCGCCAAGCACATTCAAGGCAGGCTACGCTGGGCACAAGAACAGATGGCCTGGAAAGACAAATGGATGTCGGTGTTGTTCAGTGATGACCAGAAGTGCAACTTGAATGCTCCTGATGGTTTGGCATTATACCGGCGCGACTTAAGACAGGAACCGAAGGCCTTTTACTCAATGCAACAAGGAGGTGGTTCTGTCATCGTTTGGGGCGGCTTCGCATTCAACGGTACCACCAATTTGGCTTTCATCAGTGGAAGAGAAAATTCGGTGACATACCAAGAAACCCTTACACTGTATCTATTGCCTGTCTGTGATCATTTGTGTGGCCCGGAATTCGTGTTCCAGCAGGATAACGCCAGCATCCATATTTCACGATCAAAAATGGAGTGGTTCAGAAAACAAAATATTCGCGTTATGACGTGGCCCCCAAGAAACCCAGACTTGATCCCCATAGAGAATATATGGGGGATCATGTCTCGTGCAGTTTATGCCGGCGGACGTCAATTTTCTTCCACTGATGAATTGAAAAAAGCAATTGAAGATGCATGGTACAATGTCAGACCAGAAACATTGTTCAACCTCATAAAGTTAATGCCGAACGGAGTATTTGAAACAATCAAGGCAAATGGTCGTTCAATTTAAGCCATTGTATAATTCATGGAATGTTTTTTCAGTCTTCTTTAAACTTTTGAGACATGCACAATTCCATTTTGTTGAATATTTTTATTTCTGTTATGTTTTTGTGAATAATATTTTCAGGAGTTTCTTTTAAGTGCTTTGTACAGCTAGTAATTAAAACATTTGTATGTACCTTCAGTAGTCTTTTTTTTTTCTTTTCAACAAAAACGTGTTTCTTTAAACTTTTGAGACGCACCTTAAGATGGCTTCGTACAGTAAATTATGACAATCGCTAACGGCGATTGGCATAAAGATATGAAGCAGCCAAAGAAATCTAATACTAACTGATTAGATTTAATTAGTATTAGATCTCGATAGAAGCATCAAACAACTGATAAATGAAGTAGAAAACTGAAAAGTTACGGTAAAGATACAACTTTTTCACATTGTTTTCGTGCTTTTTCGCGAAAATTTAGTATTTCTTCACAAACATTTAGTACATTTTCACAAACATTTTGTACATTTTCACAATCGTTTCGTACTTTTTCACAAACATTGAGTACATTTTCATAATCTTTCATACTCTTTCACAAACATTTACTACTATTTCACAAACATTCAATTCATATTTTTAATAAACGGTCTCAATTTACAGAACAATTATAGGCAACTAGCTGATTTATCCCGCGTTGCCTGGGCTCTTTTTTTTTGATGATCTAGATTCGATCTTTTCGAATTTTTAACATGAATATTTTGTATTTAAATTGAAAGCTTTTTTCGTTGCTCTGGCTCAAATTTGAAGAAATTTTGATTCATCTGAATGTGAATGCACAGACTAAGTGAACACATGAAAAAAGTTTAGAATTAATATAGTAAAAATTCATGTTTAAGAATCGAAAACACTATTTTTAAAATGCTCCCAAAGGATGGTGCTGCCATCTGAATATCGATTTTTATCGAATTTTATCGAAAACATTTTTTTGAGAAATGTCAGGTAGACAGTGCTTTTCCTCTTGCTTTGAAGGTCAAGTGTGCACAATTTCATCAAGATAAGAATAAAACTGTAGACTTGTATAAGAGGCAAACAAATATACATACCTACATACCTACATACATACATACAAACATTGTATGTAAGTAATCAAACACTGAAGCAGGGTTGCCAGGTCCAAGCACTATTCGGTCGCCCAATTGGGGAACT
>JAHWFO010007424.1:1157-23426 GCA_023313115.1 Rhysida immarginata
TGGGGAAGGGGATAGTAAATAACTCCAAAACGGCTCATCACAGCCAAAGAAGTCATTTAAAAAAAAATTCGCCTTGAGAGGAGTACGTACATGTCGAGTTTATTGAGTTTGGTACGCCCGTTTGAACGCTACAGACATTTTTAAAGTTTTAGAAAATAATTAATATCTCGAAAAAGGCTTACCCAATTGACATAAAATATACGCTAAAGTACAATTTAAGGAACCTCCTAAGTAAGCATAATTTTTATTTGGTTCAGCTATTTGCCGTTTCAGAGGAGTTAGCTGCACAAAATTGGTCACATACGTACAGACGGAAATTTTTTTATTCAAAATTTCAACATATCTTTACGAATCATGAGTTTTTAAGTCGATTTCAGCAAAAAAAAAAAAAATTTGAATTTCTGAAACGAAAACAAAGGCCTTCACTCTTAGAGAGTGGTAGGCCAATAATCTTTCCTATTTCAAGGTTCGCGCTTATTCGCAATCTACGCCTCAAATGACTATTATTGCCAAAAATTGGCTCGTGGTTTTTGACCAGCGAGTCCAATTGAGTCGTTAAATTTTAAATGTGATTGGCCATATCCTTCTCACCACATTTTAATTTCATTTATTTTGTCACATGCTGTCTTTTTTATATTCCTAATTAACTATAGAGACTCTCGAAAGTATGTAAAAATATGGAAGTCAAAAAGAATTTAAAATTTGTCTCGCATTTTGTGAAATTTGATTCGCAATTTTCAGGCCGAGGAGTCAAATTGACTCGTAGAATTTTTGTACTATATTTATAGTACTTTATATTAAATTTATTATTGACTAGCTGATATGCTCGGCGTTGTTCAGGCTGTTTGTTTGATGAAATTTTGCAATATCTGAATTTGAATATAAATACATGAAAAAAATCCTTAGAGTTAGTAAAGTAAATACTCACTTTGGAAAAACGAAACGCTCTTTAAAATGCTCGCACTGGAGTTTTGTGTCCAATTGGGGTTGCTCAGGAAAATTTGACATTGCATCCTTAACATTTTAGAAAATCAAAGAAAGGCTCCTATGTGTATTGAATTATTTTTGTCTGTATTAAAATATACACTGAGTTAGCAAAACTCAAGGGATAGCAAGCACATTGATTGATGGGCATGGCTCACGAATTCACAGGGGTAACGGATTCTGGGAATGGACCATTAGACGTTGTGGGAAGAGCTTGGATAAGTGATTAATCAGAAATGGCACGTCGTCGCGAGTTGACGTCTTTTGGTATGATAGTAGGTGCCCGACGCATGGGATGTTCCATTTCGGCAGTGGTGCAGGAATTTGGCTTTCCCCGCTCAACTGTCTCCCGGGTGTATCGGGAATGGTTGAATGAAGGCATCACAGTCCACAGCAGGCACCATACCGGGCGTCCAGCTGCCCTGAAAAGATCGTGACCGGCGACACCTGGGACGAATGATTCAGAGAGACAGGAGCGCAACAGTGCAGCAAATCACAGACCAGTTCAATAATGGCCGCACTAGAAACATCTCTCGGTGGACAATCTGTCAGAATCTTCATGCCCTCGGCTTTCGCAGCCGTTGCCCTACACGGGTGCCAATGCTTACCCAGCGTCATCGGACACTCCGGCGTGCATTTGCCACCAACCATTTTGGCGGGACTCTGCAACAGTGGCGTAACGTCCTATGGTCAGATGAGTCACGATATCAACTGTACCACGCTGATGGGAGGCACCGTGTGTGGCGCAGACCTCACGAAACGATGGATCCCGCATGCCAACAGGTGGTGGTGCAGGGTGGTGGGGCGTCAGTGATGGTCTGGGGTGCATTTTCCTGGTTTGGAATGGGCCCTCTGGTTTTCCTGGACCAAACGTTGAATGGTCCACGGTATCGTCAACTCATCGGAGACCCTCTGCACCCGTTTTTGACATTTCAACACCCTGACGACGTAGCAGTCTTTCAAGATGACAATGCTCCACCACATCGCTCCAATATCGTCCGCGAATGGTTCGAGGAGCATGCAGGAGAGGTCCAACGACTGAGCTGGCCAGCCCGGAGCCCTGACATGAATCCCATCGAGCATATCTGGGATGCTGTTGAAGTCAGGCTCCGGACACTGGATCATCCGCCCACGAACGGGCAGCAACTATCTTCGGCTATGCAGACTATCTGGTGTCAACTGCCTCCAGAAGTGTACCAGGGACTTGCAGGCTGACTACCACGCCGTATTGCTGTACTCCACAGGGCCAGAGGTGGTCCGACCAGATATTAAGTAACTATCCCATGAGTTTTGCTAACTCAGTGTACTTCATAGGTGGATTCAGAGAGTTGAGGAATACTGTCTACAGCCTCATCAACATTCCCCACGAACATGTAACTGTTGCAATAGAGCTTTATTCAGTCACAAAGTGTGGAATCATGTCTAAGTGTGGTTGTTTGTACTGACAGTACCAGATTACAGGAAGGATTGCTCTCTCACACAATCAGTTCAGTTGAGATCTTCATAATTTTCTACTATACAGGGTGAATTTTAAGTACACCAACAAACTGCAGGGAATGGTTCCTGACTAAAAATGGAGTAAAAAAAGGTCATATTAACATGTGTCCGGTGTGTCCGGAAATGCATTGTTGCCACTGTAGAAGGTACGCTGGAGCGCCACCCCACTTCCTCTTTTATTGTTCGCCAATAGCAATCGTAGGATGGGACTCGGAGGCCCTGTTAAATGGCCTGCTCGATCACCGGATTTAAACCCCCTGGATTTTTACTTCTGGGGACATCTAAAAAGCCATGTACTGTGTGCCGGGATGATATGAACACGCACCGTCCATTTCCGGACACATGTCGATATGACATTTTTTATTCCATTACCAGTCAGGAAGCACTCCCTGCAGTTTGTCGGTGTATTTAAAATTCACCATGTATTTAGATAAACATTATCTATTAGGGAAGTTTAGGGAAGTTTTCTTTTAGGGAAGTTACCACAAAAAGAGAAAGTATAAACAAACCACCCTGAGTGGAATGATCGATTAATAAAAAAAAGGCGAGTAAGTGTGATAATTCTTGAACGGGGTAGTTTGATATAAAGCCATGTCTGAGAATAAACTTCCCATTTTTTCCTAATCGATCATTCCACTCAGGACTTTAGATCTTGCGGTTTCACTATACCTTCACCTTTTCAACGAAAGCTTGAAAAGCTGCAGGCCCCTAGAAGTTGCATTCTCTTATTTGTTTTAGAATAATTTTTTACATCTCTCCAAAGATTTTAATAAAAGAAGAATGAAAAATGGTTTTTATTTACAACTCTAGCGTCAATGAACTTCGGACACCTACAGAATTTTTGACAAGTACAACGAAACTAATTGTAAAGAAATGGAAATTACTTTATTGAGTGCACAGAGCTTTAGTACAACTGAGATATAGCATTTAACATAAAAAAGAAAACGAGAAAATTAAATAAGCGACTTTTTGTAATGTTCCGTTTTCAACACGTTGCAATGAACTTCGTACACCGTACCGTTTATTGCACATTACCACTGAGTGGCGTCACCTTTCCGACGAATGACGCTCCGAAGTCGTTGAGGCATGCTGGACACTAATTTCTGCGTTGTTTCTACTGGAATTTTGTCCCACTTTTCGGAAATACACGCCCGCAACTGCTGCAGTGTTCGAGGCTTCCGCTGTCTGACTTTTCGCTTTAAAATGCGCCATACATTTGCAATGGGTGACAGATCTGGGCTGCAGGCAGGCTAGTCAAGCACCCTGAAACGCTGCTGCTGCAGCCAAGCCTGGCGTTCCGAGCAGCATGAGGCTTAGCGTTTTCCTGCTGAAAGATGCTTGGTCTTTATTGAACAACTTTTGGCGGGATGGACGCAGATGCTGTTGAAGAATGTTTATATAGGCAGCAGAGTTAATAGTGCCCTCGCAAAAGTGAAGCGATCTTGTCCCGGCTGCACGCATGCAGCCCCACACCAACAGCGATGCAGGCTTCTGAACTTTCCTCTGGTAACAGTCGGGACGATTACTTTCGTGCTTGGTCCTTAGCACCTTGCGACTGTTGTTGCCATACATCACTGCAAAGGTGGACTCGTCGGACCACAGAACACTATTCCACTGAGCAAGGGTCCACTTTAGATGGGTTCTGGCCCATGGTACCCGGCGACGCTTAGCTACAGTGCTCATAAATGGCTTCCTCTTTGTAGCGTATAAGTAATACTTGCATCTTCTGATGTAACGGCGGACTGTGCTTTCGGATATGGGTATATGAAAATATTCTCGATCCCAAACAGTCATTTCACTTATGGGAGCATGCCTGTTTTTCACAATGTAACGTCGAAATACTCGTAGGTCCCTAACATTCAATAATCGCTGCTTACCTGGTGCAGTCCCTGGTTCTGTTTTCCCGATTTCTCTGAAACGCTTGATGATCCCATTAACAGTAGAAAGTGGAAGTGATAATTCATGGGCAATAGCTCGCTGGGATTTGTTATTCTGGAATTGCTGTATAATTTTTTGCCGTATACACGTTTCTACTGGCTTACCACGTCCCATGGCTCAAAACAACACGAATACTGTGCTCTGTCGCGTGGACGGTGCTTATAAAGCCTGATGCAAAGCATTCTGGGCGTTTCTACAGCCTTCAGGAAAGTTCTATATGCTGGTGACCCCTTGTGTACGAAGTTCTTTGAAACCTGTTGACAACGTAATTTTACATAAATTTTAATAAATTATTTCACACCATTAAATCGATTCTAAATCGATGTTGATATTGCTACATATACTCAGTAAATCTATTTTCATTAGCCTGCAATCCTCTGTATGCAGTTTTCACTATGTTTTTAACCAAATTACTTGGTGTCCGAAGTTTATTGACACTAGGTTTGTATTTACTAGCTGAAGTACCCGGCATCGCTCGGAGAAAAATATAGTTTTTTCATATTTATGTATACAGGGTGTTCTCGATTAACGTGTACAAATTTGGGAGGGGGTGATAGAGGGATAAAATCTAAGCAACATTTTACTCTTTCATTTTTTTTCTCTGGGGCATTGTTTTTGAGATAAAAAATGTTGGACGTCGCATAGACGTAATATGCCACTCAATCCCTGCTTCTGGAACAAGTCAAAATCATGGTCAATCATGTAATAAAAAGAACAAAAACACATTGCATACAGTACAATAATGTAACTTGTTTTTTATGAAACATGCAAATATTTTACAGTAAGTGTTCTAATTGACTCCCTCTGGCATAAATGCATATATTACGTCACCGCATGAACTGACGTACACGTTCAAAAGTTCCTGGTTCTTCGCGAATCTGGTCCGCAGTTACGGCGATTCTGGTTACCAGCTCTTCATCGGATCCCACAGGTACCAATGTCTTTAAGTGGCCTCACAGAATATAAAAACTGTTTCCTGCAGGTAGGATTTCAACATTTTTTATCTCAAAAACAATGCCCCAGAGAAAAAAAAATGAAAGAGGGAAATGTTTCTTAGGTTGATCCCTAACCCCCCCCCCCCCTCCCTCCCAAGTTTGTACACGTTATTCAAGAACATCCTGTATACAGAGTCCGCCAAAAATGTATACACACTTCAGCAAAAGAAAAAACTATATAAAAGTTGTAACACTAGATTCATACAGGCTTCTACAATTACGGTGACAGCTATTCAAAGTGATTATCAGTAGAGTTAGATATTTTTGAATATGGCGAAAAGTTGCACCTATCCATTTCTTAGCAAACTCTTATCAATAATCTAGATGGCAATTGTGGCAATGTCTTTTATAGGGATCGTGTTCACTCAACACATGCAATAATACTGGGGTGTAAGCTTTCGATTTTGCTGTTACTGAAAAAATTATAGATGATATCTAGTAAATTGCGTATACAGGGTGTTTTTGAATTGAATACTGATTTTTTGGGAGATGATAGAAGAGGTCCTTAGAAGTATTTTTTGTCATATGAACGTGGGGTCCCCGCAGCTCCGTTTACTTACAATACTGCATTGAACAATCAAATGACACCGGGACGCAGTGTGCGTTGGTAGGCCTAGATTATTTTATTTTTAACAATTAACACAAGCAATCTACTGTAATAACTTTTAAAGTAATTGTTCGAAATGACCGCCATTTGCTTCATAGCACAATTCGCAACGCCTTATGATGGATTGATGTACGCGTGGAAACAGTTGATTTGCACGGTCGCTTTTGTCACCTGCTGCCGCGACAACACGAGCCGCCAATTCCTCTTCGGTATCTACGGGTTCGGAGTACACCATTGATTTTATGCTTCCCCATAAAAAAAACAATCCATCGGTGTGAGATCTGGCGATCTCGGTGGCCAAGCAACTGGTCCGCCACGACCAATCCAACGACCAGGATATGTCTCATTTAGGTAATCTCTAACTGCTCTTGTGTAATGCGAAGGTGCGCCGTCCTGTTGAAACCACATCAAATGTCTCGTCATTAGTGGGAACATCTTCATGAAGACCAGGGAGCTCCTCCTTCAGGAAACCAAGGTATGTTTGCCCGTTAAGACGGCATGGTAGAAGATACGGCCCAATCAGGACATTGTGAATCATGCCAGCCCAAATATTCAACGAAAAACTGTTAACATGTGTTGCACATAGGTTGACATGAGAGCACAGATGATTATTGTAGCTATTGAACATTCTCTCTGGCGTCCCGGTGTCATTTGATTTTCAATGCAGTATTGTAAGTAAACGGAGCTGCGGGGACCCCACGTTCACATGACAAAAAATACTTCTAAGGACCTCTTCTATCATCTCCCAAAAAATCTGTACTCAATTCAAAAACACCCTGTATATTGTTTCTGGCGAACTCTGTAAAAAATAAAAGATACATTGTATTCCCGCGCGAAAGACTTGCATCATTGTTGATGCTGTTTCAGGGAACAATCGCAAAAGTCTTCATTAAACAAAGCACATACCGACGTCACAATTTTTAACGATGGCAAAAATCCAATTTAGATAAACAATACATTGGTATGACGGAATGGTACATTCGCACAGGCTACCACGAGAAAATGATACGGAATCCAAAAATATTACGGGGCTGTGTTGGGACACGGCCGCTAGCTAAATCGTAGAATACGTCTTGAGGCAACGCCTCCTAAAGATAAGGCCTGAGCGCGAAAACGTCTTGCATTGTTACATCATCATCCGAAGATACGTTTAATCGCATTTCAGAACTTATTATTGGTAGTAATGCGATTAAACGTATGCGATCTTTAGGAGGCCTTGCTTGAGGCCACATGGCGAATAATAAAGAACTTTGTGCAACACAATTTAAAACATTTAATTTCTGATATAAAATGTTCAAACAAAAAATTTACATCATAAATTGTTAACCATACCTTCATGGCATTCCCAACTTACAAATCACTGGTCAATGATAAGAGAAGTAAGTTACAAAATGAAAACAGACAAGAACCAATATTTCGCGCAAACATCAAATTTATAGTACTGCCACCCAATGTAATAGGTGATTCTATGGTTTTGAAATCTAAATTAAAATGTTTCTTCATAAAGCTAAGAGCGTATAAATTTAATGTAGCATCTACATTGATAATGTTAACTGTCATAATTGCAATATTAGTATCCACCTCCATGTTGTCACTGACTGTTCTATTTATTGGTAAATATTTCATTATCCACTGAACAACAACATTTCCATATCAGATATCGACACTTTAGGATGAATATATACTGAGTGGCCAGATTATTATGACCACCCCATCAATACTTCGTTGGGCCACTTTCTTCCTTCAATACTGCGGCGATTCGCATTTACTCCACGAGATGTTGAAAGGTGATGCAAGAAATCTGACAATCATGAATGCTGTTGTCTTGTGCTTTCAGGACACAATCCGCTTCAAACCCCTTCAGTCTTTATCAGTGAGCTTCGACTTTCGGGCAATGTTGTGCTTGGCAGATGATGTCTTTGCCTGCTTCTTATAGGCTGTCATAACAGTCTTTGCCTGATGAATAGTTGTGTGAAATTTGTTGTTTTGGAACTACCTGTCTGCTGTCTCTTTCAACTTTCTCCCACAAATGCTCAATTGGATTGAGATTTGGTCATTATGGGGGCCACCTAAGCCAGGTTCATCTTCATTCGTGGCGATCGCAACAAGTTCGCCGTAATATCATTTTCAATTTGCCAATCAACATAGGGGTTAAAGCATACATTCAGTAGCAAAAAATTTTTTTTTGCAGCAAGCAACGCACAGGAATTGTTTGTTCTTGAAACTATTCCTGCAAAATATGAGTAGCGTGGCATGCCGCATTGTCACGTTGGAAGAAGCCATCTTTATTGCGATACACCAACATGATTGCATGAACTTGATCAGCAAACATACTTAGGTATGTTTTGATATTCAGACGTTTTTCTACACCAATTAAAGGACCCATATCATGCCAGGAAAATATGCCCCAAACCATGACTGCCCCCACGAGCTTGAACGATTGTATTCATTCTGTTATCTGCATGATGCAACTGAAAACGTGGTTCATCAGACCACATGACTTTACGATGCTCAACTGTCCAATCCTTGTGTTCCTGTGCGAATTGGAGACGTTTTATTTTGTTAACTGCAGATAGCAAAGGTGTTCGAACTGGCCTTCGGCTCCCATATTCCATGCTAAGCAGTGTATGGCCAACAGTGCGTCTAGAGATCATTTGAGAGGATCCCTGATAAAGATCTGCAGTAATTTGATGCGCTGTTGCCCTTCTGTTGTCTTGTACCAGTCTTGCCACTCTCCTTATTGCCCGAACATTGATGGCCACAACTGGCACGTTCAGACCCAGGTCCAACTTGCGAATATTTAGCATAGAGTTGTGTGGAAATAAGACGGTTATTTTAACTGATATTAATGACCACAAATGCATTACTGCGTGGCATTAGGGTACTCGAATCATTCTTAAGTTGGTTTTATAGTGAAACGTTCTTCATTCTGTTTCCACTTTTCTTTCTGGCTTCAGAATGAGGAACGTTTCACTATAAAACCAACTTGCACTGGAAACCTTCGAACTACAGTTGCCTTTGTGAGGCTCAGATAGTAAAAATCAATTGTTTCGGTCTATGTGTGTGTGTTAAAAATAGGAATTTTGGATTTTCAAATGTTTAGTACTTCCCCCACCCTTACACTTCTGTGCTTCTTTTATGTATTCTTATTAATGCTATGGTATAGTTTTTTGAGGAAATACTTGTCAATCAAATCTATCTACTCTACATAGAACTCAAAAATGGTTCACTGAATCGCTTTCGGGATCCCCAGATTCTCCAGCGTTTCAACTCTGCTTCATCAGTCGGGTATGTATCTGTTACTCAAATCTACTGGTCCTTCTAATGATTTTATCTTTTGAACTTCGCTGTAAATTATATACATTATATGCTCCTATTAATTTCTTAGTAAATGGTCACTTCCACAACTATGCAACGCGCAAAGCTAACTACTACGACTCCCAAATCATTCCACAAACTTCAGGAGATTAAGTCTAACACACTCATGTTCAACCTGTGACAATAAAGTTCGGTGAATGACGTCAAATTGCTAACGGTCGTAAGAGTGCACCATCGTCGTATCCTGCCCCAGGTAGGTCGAGACATGTTTAAAAAATTTTGAGAGAATCAGCGCTGCGAGTGTGTTTATTGTGTTTAAACAGGACATTGAAGAGAGAAGGCGTAGTACGCGCGGTCGAAACCCAAAATGGATCAGCGAACGAAAGAGACTCATGAAATGATGACAACAGTTTACAAAGAAAGTGCTATTAATTTGAAGTGTGTTTATGAGTGGTTTAAACGGTTCCGAGGAGGCCGGAACACCGTAGAAGACGCCCCCCGAAGTGACCAGACATCCAACGTAATGTTACGACCCAACTGAAGGCTATCCCTAAAATACGACTACGCCAGGAGATTCCAGGACTTGTACAGGCGTTCCCAGAAGTGTATTACCATCGACGGGGATTACTTTGAAGGATAGTAACTGCTATTTCATGTAAGTGAGCAATATGCCATCATTCACCGAACTTTATTGTCACAGGTTGTATTAAAGCCTAGCAAATGTTACCATTTGAAACAAGCAACAACATCTCTCTGTATACTTTTAAAAAGGAACTGAAATCATCTGTATTAGCTGGCGCTCTGTTTATCGACGAAGCCATTTGATGTTCTCCTCTCTGTCACACCCTCGTTCGCCGTTCGTTTTTCTTTTGCTCTTCTACTGTGTTCAATCTTTTTTCTCTCTTCTCTCATCTCTCTTTTCTTATACACAATTTGGTCGTACGGGGGAGCCACTGATCATTTCCCAATGCTTACTATCTTTACTATGTCTACCCCTACTATCTCTCAATTTTTGCTCCACCTCGACTAATTACCCCCAATCCAGCGATTATACTACATTCTTATCTAGCCCTAACTGACTGGACTTCTTTGCTTTCTAACCATACAATACACTGGTGGACAAAAGTTTGGGGTAACAGGTAAATGACTGATATTTTTTACAGTAAAGTGCATGAATATTTGTCCATTGATTTTTTGGAATGTGAAGAAGTGTCTTAAGATGATTTCTGATGAGAAACGAAGGAAATTCATGCATTGTATGCTCAACACAAGAACTTCAAGCGAGAAGCTGAAATTGCTCATGTTGGCTACAATACAGTAATCAGGGCAATTAAAAATGAAAACAGGAAGACAGGAAAGAAGATGGGAAACCCATCTGCACTTACAAGACGGACAAATTCTAGCATAAAACGCCATGGGAGAAGAGAAATTGCAGCTGGCCACATTGTAAACAGTAGGCGCATCGAAGTAAATCTTGATTTGAAGGCTTCAACCAGAACCCTAAGGCGTGAATTGCAGCGTGAGAACTTTCACTATGAAGCTATTGAAAAATCACTGCCATTAACACCAAAAAATAAAATAGCAAGACTTCACTTTGCTCAGAAACACATCATGAGAAGACTGATTTTGAGTTGGTGGTATTTTCTGATGAAAAACGATTTTTCCATGGATGGACCTGATAACATGTGCAGTTATGTTAAAAAACAAGGCCAAAAACCAATTGCTCTGGTCAGAAATAAGCACCAAATGGGAGGAGGAGATGTGATGCCATTAGGTGCCATTTCAAACACGGGTCACCTGAAGATAAAAGTAATTGAGGGCAAATATACGGCAACCAATACTTAGAAGACCTTCAAAGCACATCCAGTCTTTTCTGCAAGAGACACTACAGACAAAAACAATGGGTGTGGTAGCAAGACAATGCATCTATCCACACAGCACGAATTTTTACAGAATGATTTTCCACTAACAAAGTTCGTACACTAGACTGGCCGGCAAGGAGTCCCGACCTCAACATTATAGAAAATGTTTGGTATCTTATGAGCCAGGATATTTATGCTGACAAACAGTATTCAACTCGTATGCAGCTAATCAATGCAATTGAGGCCTCCGCTGTTAAAATAGCACCAAACACCATCAAGTGATAAAATCGTCTTCTTCAAGTGATAAAGTCAAATAGCGGTCAGATTTCATATTAATTTCTTTTACTTTTGATATCTTGATGATTATTTACCTGTTACCCCAAACGTTTGACCAGTGTAATTTGCATTATTTGGATGTAACTTAAAAACAAATTAAAAGATCAATTATTCAATAGTCAATTTTGATATATTTAATAGTAAGTAAAAAGGTGTCATAACAATAAAATCTCTAAATAATTGTTTTCTTAGAAAACACACTTACTCCAAACTTTTGTCCACCAGTGTATCAGTTCTTTATTTACCGTTTTTCTTTCTCATTTTCAGTTTGGATATGATCTCTATTTCCCTTTAATAACCCACTCTGGCTACTCTTACAATAATGACGTTCGTAAATCTTGGATAACTCCTACATTGTTAGTACTCATTAAAAAGAAAAATGTTTATTATAAGAAATATCGTCGAACTCCCTCTTCAAATGCGCTTAATAAGTTTAAACAATTTTAAAACTACGTGAAATTGACTATTAATAACTCTAAACAATCTTATTTTAATTTTTTATTTTCTCGTCTTTACTCTTGTAAAGATAAATGGCGTTTACTATCTGATCTAACGCACGGATCCAAATTGTCTAATTCCCGTTTTTCACCTTCTGATTCTTTAACAAATCGTCTCCACGTTCTCCTGCCTCCTTCCCCTCTCGGCTCCCCCATACCTTTTACTAATGAATCACAATTTGTTTCAACTCTCCCCATTAGTTTCTTTTTACCCTCTACTACAAGAGAAGAGGTTGCTGATGTCGTCGGACAACTTAAGTCTTCTCCTATCCCTGATCCCCTAGGATTTCGATCAGACATTATTATTAGCCTGAAACACTCTATTGCTGTTCCTTTGGCAATAATTTTTAATTACTCTATCAGTACCGGAGTTTATCCTTGCGCTCTTGTTTTTAAGAAAAGGGACTCTCGTCAGTTTAAAAATTATCGTCCCATCACGGCTTTATCCTTCTCTAAAAACTTCGAAAAGCTTTTCTTTATTCGTTTTTCCCAATTCTTATATGAGCACACTTTTCTTAATCCTTGTCAGCATGGTTTTAGCCCTAGCCGACGTGTGGAAACCGCTTGCCAAGATCTTCTTGAATTACTTTCATCCGAAATGACTCAAAGGAAATATGTAGCTTCTATTTTCATTGATTTTACTAAAGCGTTCGATTCCGTCCCAGTTCATTTATTACTTTCCAAACTTTCTTCTTATTACGGAATCCGCGGGTTACCCCTTTCCTGGCTTGACAGTTTATTGTCCGACCGTAAATATTTTCTTTCTCACCTCGGGAAAAATTCATCCATTTTAACCAGAAATCTCGGGGTGCCGTAGAGGTCGATTCTTTCACCCCTGCTATTTAATATATCTGTAAATGATCTACCTTACATCTTTACGGCATCTAAGCCGATATTATATGCTGATGACATTGCTTTATCACTTTCTTGCTCAAATATTTTTTGCTCTGCCTTCGAGGAACTAAGACGCTGGTGTTCCACTAATTTATTAGTTGTTAATATTTAGAAGACGAAGGTGGTTTTCGTCCATCAAAAAAATAAACTTAATACTCCCTCATCAACTTTAATCTTTTTTGGTAACTCTTTAATTGCAGCTACCTCTGTGTTTACTAACCTCGGACTTGCCTCATTTCCCGACCTGTCATGGCATGTACACGTTGATACATTATTATTAAAACTTATTAAAAAACTAGGTTCTCTCTCCAGACTTCACTTTCTTCCATTAAATATTTTACTCTTACTTTATTTTTCAATGATACACGTTTCTTTGTGTTTCGGGGTCATATTTTGGGCCTCTACTTCCTCATTCAATCCTACTCGTGTGACGTTATCACGTGTTAAGTAATATATTCGTTTTATAATGAGATTGATCACAGGAATAATAGAGGGTATTATTCAATTTCTTTGTGAGAATATAGTAATATAAGTGTTTTTGACGTAGTGACATATCAAGTGGAGATAATGTAAAATTATAAATTTGGATAATTATTGGAAGGCACACAATTATGAAATAACAGGAGGGGTGGAGCAATGACAGGAAGAGACGTTCTTTTCAAGTTTAATAGGTATTGTTGATACTGGTCATTGGAATCCCCCAATAAATAGATATGTTGATTTTTTTGATGAATTGTTTGTAACACGAATTTTGTGTAGTATTTGGGATCGTTGCTATTTTTATGGTTTATTCACTTTTGAACTTGTGAATTGTGAAGAGGGGAAGAGAGCGGATGCTTGCGAAGCTATAAATAATGGAGAAACTGAAACTTATTCGTGAGTCATGCTTGAGAGTTGATAGAGGTAGGCTGCGTTGCCTTCTCCTCTCGCATGGTATAACGGAAAATTATGGGAATTGATTAGAGATAGCATTTGCGAAAAACGCTGCTGTGCAACTTCCACAGTTAGCCAAGTAGCTAGGCTGATTTCTAAAACTCAATTCATGGTGTGAGCTGGCTCATCAAAATATAAATGGAAAAACCCTTGGTGTGGGTGGCATCTCCTCGAAAACCCCAATTTGACTTTCTAATTCAAACACTTAACCGAAAATTCTAAATTTATAAGTAAGGAGGGATGTCCTTGTCAATCTGGTTGACATTGACCAGATTCCTTTTGTTTTGTTCTTCGTTCTTCATTCTTTTACTTCATTGAGATGCATATCTTTTACGGATTGCGAGGAGTAGGAAACGTACCCTAAGTAACATTGAAATGGAACATGTGTGTAATTGATATTCTTCAGAGTCGTCTGTTATGATTAGAATTAAAATATGGAAATTGGAACCCCGACATTCTTCAGAGCAATGAGATATTCTTCAAGTGAGCAACGTGATTTTTCTTAAAGTGAGCAACGTGATTATTCTTCAAGTGAGCAACGTGATTATTCTTCGAGTGAGCAACGTGATTTTCTTCGAGCGACAGGCATAAATAGGAACCCGACATTGAGAGAAGAAGACGACTGCATATGTGAGATCTTCTGTTGAACTTAGTGGGGACACTTTGAGACTTCCAGTGGACTCACTCACTAATCGATCCGGATTTTCTTCAGATGTGTTTTTGTGCTTCAGAGTGCTAAGTGATATAATTTATGGCCTGTTTAACACAAAGGTGTTTTTGTGCATTAAAGTGGATTAAAAGTGCATAGCAAGTATGCAGGTGATTGAACTTCGCAATTGTAAGTAAAAACTGAAATTTGATATATTGATCTAATAGTGTCATGACAAAGGTACGATAAGGAAATATATTTGAGAGAACCTTCTAGAAATAGAATTTTGAGTAGAACTATCTCTTTCCTCAGAGCAAATTGATTTTTATTGATATTTATTGAATTTTGCATGTTATATTAGATATAAGTACTTGGGAATTTTGGTATTAACTTTCTTCTTTCGTGTTAAGATCTATCTACTTTTCCTTCATTTAGATTTAAGACTTTTTTTTTATTTTGTATCTCGTTGGTTTGTTTGTCCTTGAATAAAAGAATATTTATTTAATTCCAAACCTTGCTTTCCTTATTGAAATAAATAAGTCACAACCTGCCATTTTTAAAAGAACCCTAACCTGTGTCCTTGATTTTGTATATTAAAGTTTTTTGAGCATTTTATTGAGCTAGTCGTCTTGGAATTCATTGTATTGGATTCTGATTTTGAGAAGAAGGGGGGGTGGTCCACTCAAGCTGATTGAGGTTGCATTGACACCCATTATATTAATTGTGAAGTCAACGACATAAGCATACATTGGCGCCACAACGTGGGGCAAAAAGGCACTTACATTGGCACCCATTGTGTGATAATCAAAAAATCAAGGGTATAAGGTTACACTCGTATATTAAACCTTCAAAAATGGTTTCTCCGAATTCTTCTTCATCTCCCTCGATTTTCTCCTGTGTCTCATTACTTTTCTTCCTTACGAATACTTACAATTTATCAAATTTACTTCTCGGCTTTATGTACATTAATAAATCAATTAATTGCCTGATACAGCTTACATCCCCAATTATAATTCGCCTTAATAGTGATAGTCATAGCCACATCACTCGTTTTGCCAATGAGATACGGGTCCCAGCCTCTCAGTTAAATTATTGTAATACAGGGCGTTTCAAAATTATGTACAATAAATTTAGTGACATTCTTCAGGTCCAAAGAAGACGAAAATGTTCTATAGCACTTTGTCTGGAAACGATTTATTTACGCGATACAGCCAACTAAACCCGTGGCTCCAAATTACAGGAATTTTTCAAAGTGCCCACCACCAGCTCGCACGCACGCTTCGGCTCGTTGCATGAGCGACCGTCTGATGTCATGGAAGAGTTCGTCGCCAGCATTACGAACGTTTTGGCATGCATTTTCAATTCGTTGTCGCAGATCCATAATGTTAGGAACTTCTGTGCTGTAGACGATCGTTTTCACATGACCCCACAGAAAAAAGTCCAAGGGATTAAGGTCGGGTGATCTTGCAGGCCAGGCTACCGGTCCACCTCGACCTATCCACCGCTTCGTGTATGCAGCATTAAGGTGTGCTCGCACAACATGGCTGAAATGTGCTGGAGCGCCATCATGCATGAACCACATGTTAGATCTCATCAAAAGAGGAACATCTTCCAGTAATTCTGGCAATGCATTCTGCAGAAACAAAAGATACGTTCGCCCAGTCAATCGTGGCGGCAACACATAAGGGCCAATTAAGTTATTTCCGACAATTCCACACCAAATGTTCACGGAGAAACGCTCTTGATGCGCTCGAGCTCTGGTAACATGAAGATTACCATCTGCCCAATGGTACGGGTTGTGAGAATTTACGATTCCTGTCCGGGTGAAGGTTGCTTCGTCCGTGAAAAGTATCTGGCTGAGACAACTAGGGTCTGCAGCATGACGACGTTGTATCCATTGGCAAAATCGTTATCGGTGTGGATAATCCGTTGGGTTCAGTGCCTGAACCAGTTGCAGGTGGTATGGATGCAAAAGCTGACGGTGAAGAATGCGCCAAACAGATGAGTGCGGAATGTGTACCATGAAAGAAATACGACGGATGCTTGTCTGTGGTTCATCATGTATGATGTCAATTATCACATCCTCCTGACATCAAAGCGGCCAAAGGAACCACGCTCCCTCAAATGTCTGTCGACAGATACAAATGTTCGGTTATTTGGCAAACGTCTATTCGGAAAGCGTTCTTGGTAGAGTCTTCTTGCTTCCACAGCATTTCCGTCCGCAAGACCATACTTTAGGTGCACTGGAATACGTGTACATGACTTTTTTTTACGTAAATCGTAATGCGTATGTCAAAGCACGCAAACGTTCTGAAATTGATATTCCTAGTGGATGTAAAGTAATGGAAACAAGCGTACACAACTAATGGAACAACCCTAAAGTAGGTTTAAATGGACCAAACCACTCAACCTAGTGTTGGGTCGAAACGCTGGAACTGCTAAAATATCGTCCGCTAACTACCGTGCTTCCCTACTCTATGATATTGGATTACTCGCAAACAAATCGTTTCCAGACAAAGTGCTATAGAACATTTTCGTCTTCTTTTGACCTGAAGAATATGTCACTAAATTTATTGTACATAATTTTGAAACACCCTGTAGAAGTGTTTCTCATATAGGGATTAAATGCCGGGTCCGTCTGCCTTCGGAGATTCGTTCTCTGCTACCTTACTTTTTATTTCCAAGAGCTCTTCGGACTTTTTGTCTTTAAAATATACCAATAAATATGCAAAAACCTTATTAATAATTACTCAATTTCGTATATGTTCGTATATGGGCCATTGGAGTTCATTTATAGTTCTCCCAAGTGCTTTTTTTTTTTTATCTTTATTGTAGCTCTACCATTAGTTAGCTTAAAAATTATAATTTCAGGAGCTTTGTTTGTTTTATTTGTTTTATTTTAATTGCTTTATTTGCTTTTTGTTTTAATTTATTTACATTCGCTGTAGCCGGTTTTATGTTATTTATTCACTTGTTATTTATTAACTACGTTTTATATTTCCATGTTGTATTTTGCAGTGCCCTCCTGGTCTAACCCGTTGGTTTGTACATACTGGCCTCGTAGGGCACTATTGTAATCAGTGGCGGATCTAGAACTTGGTCAAGGGGGGCGCCAAGAGGGGGGGGGGGATAATCAGATGGTTTGGCTAATATGTTATCTTTATATATAAAAATTCAGGTTCAGGGTGCTTCTGTAAACGTACTAAAAACTTTTGAACCACTTATCCTATCCGATTGAGCTCATATTCGCACCAAATGTTCGTTAGGTCTAGAGTAAGGTTTACATGTCTCCAAATTGAGTGGGAAGGGGTAAAAATCATATATCTTGGTTTATGTTTGTTTGTTTACTCAAGAGATGGCGCCAGGTTTTGTTTATCTTATTTATATATAGACCTTTCCCTTGAAACTGAAACTGGAGTAACTACGAAGAAGCAGGGCAGCAAAAAAGCTTCCGTTTTCCTCCGGATATGTAGTACTGTTTGCATGAAACTCCAGTTTCGGTTTCAGGGGAAAGGTCTATATAAAAATTCAGAGTGCGTCTGTAAATGTTTTAAAACTTATGAACCACTTATCCTTTTGAGCTCATATTTGCACCAGATGTTCATTAGGTTCAGGGTAAGGTTTCCTTGTGGCGAGTGTCAGGTTGGCTCAAAGGGTAAAGGGTAAAAATAATCTTTTGCTTGATCTGTCTGTCTGACATGAGCCTACAATATGCGCGGACCAAAAATGTATGTCAGGTCCTAACAATGCAAGGCAAAGTTTCCGCAACAATAGTTCATAAAAAAAAATCACTTGGGCTGCGGCATTGTCTTTAGATAGTACATGGCACGATCTATAGATATACATGGTCATCGGGCTCCATTTTAAAATGAAGCTAAAGTTTCTAGCTCCCAATAGGACGGGAACTCTATTGAAAAGTGGCGCTACAAGTACAATCGGCCCAAAAACGCCTGCAGCGCCGACAGAAACTTTACTTTCATTTTTAGTTTCAATGAAAAACCTCTATCGCAGGTCACGGTCGGCCCTGGTGCGATCTATGCGGCACCTGGCGCGATCTGTTTTCCTTAGCTTCTCGAAACAATGAAAAATGGCCGAAGCTCGATGACCATGAATATATATAGACCGTGGTACATGGTCATCCAACTTCACTAAAAAATGAAGCTAAAGTTTCTAGCTCCCAATAGGGCGGAACTCCTTTGAAAATTGGCGCTGCATGTACAATCGCACTAAAGACGTACGTATGCAGCGCCTTTTTTGTAGTGAGTTAGATATTTTAATTTCATTTTCAGTTTCAGTGCAGCCGGAATTATGGACTTAATACTAACAAAATTAGAGTATTCTACAACATTTTAAATAAATAATTGATAAACCAACTATTGAATGCATTACATAGCTCACTATTAATTTTGGGCATCAACTAAATAAATAAAATAAATAAATATACAAGTTAGAAAATCCAGATCACGCTAGGTGCTGCATAGATCGCAGAAAGTCCATTCCGATCTTTGCGGCTCCTAGCGTGATCTGAATTCCCTAGCTTCTCTAAACAATGGAAAATGGCGGGAGTTGAATGACTCCCTAATGTCACATAGTAATGTGACAGTTGAGCTTCCCGATGTCCCCAGCCAATCAAATCGTCTGGGGAGCAATGTCGGTTTGCGAGTGCTGCCATCTCTCGACAGCACCTGCAAAGATCAAACCAAGGAGCGTCCTACGCTCGCGCAGGCGGAAGCAAGCGCGAGCCGAAAGCGGAAGCGTCGCAAAAATGAGCGCGGCGTTCGAATTGGTTTTCGGGAGGAGGAGAACTTGAGGAGAGAGAGCGGGGCCTCGAGACGTGAAGGTCGAAAAGGAGGAGCTCCGGACTTTAGGAAGAGAGGAAACGTTGCAAGCACGGCCAGTCGGGCGAGGGCAGACGTGAGCCGACGAAAACTGTGCAACAGCGTGCAGTGCGACCGAGTGGAACCAATTCGGAAAAGTGAGGATAAGACTTTTTGCATGTTAACTGTTGACAGTACTTTTTATCCCGAAGGATTTAACAGCGGGCCTAAGAAGAAGCCCGAATTCGCCGGCGAAGAAGCCACGTCGACGAAAGCGGTACGGAAGCCCTGCGGAGCCAACAGAGCCAGGCTCGACGTGCTGTTCAAAGAAGTCAGCGAAATTAACATTTCAAGGGTGTTGGTCCTAGTACTCAACGTTCCCAGCACTATTTCGAGAATATGGAACGAGAAGGAGACGGACAATGGAGCTGAAGACGAAGCGGTCATTTGTATAGCGCCATGGTCGATTTTAGGACTACTTCAAGACCAGCTCGGCAGCATCTATTCGTACACTAGGTAAGCAAACAAAGGCTTACACATAGCTTTCTCTCTCTCTCTCTCTCTCTCTCTCTCTCTCTCTCTCTCTCTCTCTCCATGCTGCGTATGCTAAGCAAAAAGAAATAAATAAAAAGGGATTTAAAATTACCGACCGCGTAATTTTGTTTCATGCTAGTAGCAGCGCGTAAATTCTTTTCATTTGGCGCGTCAGGCAATTACATATGTAATATTAACCCTTCTTGTGCTCTTTTTTTTCTCTTACAGTTACGTACGGATGTGCATCCGTGACGTATGAGAGCGTCGGCCGACAAACGCCAAAAAGGTCTCAGGTTCGACCAGAGGTTGAAAAGAATTATAGGAAAGGCTTTATTATCCGATTTCAAAGCAAGCAACTTGGACATAAAGACTCGTGAAGCAGCAGTTCTCGTTTCCAGTTCTAAATTATAATTTGGACAGTATTCGTTAATTTTTTTTATTAGTACGCGGTTAAAGTTCTTTTAACTATTGTTTAACCGCGTGCGAATTAATTGAGCTGTTCGCTCCGATACATTTGCTATCAAATTTGATACTTTGTAGCTTTTCTGTTTATTACCGCATTTGGGTGAATTTCCTACGTGTTAGTAGGAGTTCACCCCTTTATTCAGTAAGGTCGGCACTCTTCCCGGATTAGGAAGTTTATTTATTAATTATTTTGTTGTTTCCTGGGGAAGGGTGTCACCATGGATAACTTTCTGTATCAATTTCATTAATGTTTAAATAAATTCATTTATTCTATGCACAAAGATATGTTAATTTACTCTGGTCACGTGGTTTAGTCATTTCCACTGCGCAACTCCATTTTTTACGTGACACCTAATATCTAAAGACAATGGCTGTGGTCATGGATGAAGAAATACAGGATGGAAAACTGCATTGTTTAGAGCGTCAGTTTTTTTTTTACTGGCCCTCTCTGGCCATTTGCGTGGGCATTACTCTCTGTATAGCAGACGACCACACTTTTCCTTATTGGCCTCGATGGCTCAATGGCTGCGTGATGGCCCTTAGATGTGGCTTCGATCCTTGCCGAGGACGACGAGGATTTTTTCATGGGGAAAATCCTGTGATCACGCGCGCAAGAAAGTGGAGAGCAGCGAAGTCAACGTTTAGAAGCAGACAGATTACGACACAGACAGGCAAGGCAACGTTTAACTAATGCAAACAGAGGTCTTCATGTATTAGTAGAACAAAGAATTCAAGTAAGACGGCCATTAATTGAGTACTACACAATCCAGAAATTGAGTACTCATTATATTCAAAAATAATTATTGGAGATATGTGTTGCGTCATGCATTAAAATTTTAAAATGAAACTCCTGGAATGTGTTGCGGTGCCGGAAAAGTTGTTTTACCAGAATTGCATCTACCGCCTGAACTATTAAATTCTTTACTAATAGGTGATACTGCCGATTCCAAATTGTTTCTACGAAAAATACGGAAATTAAATTCTTGCTTCCAAATGACCTCACTTAGCGCTACGAAAATCATTAGTGGTCGTCATTTCGATACCACATTCAAAATTCAAGGATAAGTGTTTCGTGATATCGGCTCTTTACTTCCATTGCCAAATCAAGATCCAAAATTCTTGCAAACTTATTTCATGGGAGACGAAGCAGAGCAAGTTAACATTAGCTGCCATTACAATTGTATTGAAAAAATTACAGAAAGGGCCATTGTTGCATCTCTAGAAACGATGTTAAATGAAAGAAATCAGCTCATACAATTATTCAAACATACTTCGGAAAGAATGCAAATTGATAATTACATGGTCGGGATCAAAGCCGGCAAAAGTCCAGCTAGGCAACACACAGGTCGGTTTAATGCTCCAAATATTAATGAAGTGGCCAAGCGAGATAGCAAAATTATGCGTCGCGAAAATACCGTATAAACCGTAAATGATATTCATCGTTTATATGATGCTCTGCAATATCCAGTTATTTTCTGGGAAGGAGAGGACGGCTATCATATTAATATCCAACAACGTAATCCTTCAACAGGTACAATAAAAATTTACATTAATATTTTCAACATAAGTTTACATAAGTTTTTTTTTCGTTATGAGAAATTTTTCGTACAAAAACGAAAAAAAATTGACGTCACTCCTGTTAAATTTAGACGTTTTTCGTACGTTATGAAAAAAATACACGAAACATTTTTCGATCTCGGTGTCAAATGTCGGTTGTTCATGCGCAGTTTGTGCATAACGAGAACATCCAGCCAAATATCCGCCATCTTAGTTCTCTCGCTTAGTCAAATGCCTACTTGTGGTTTGTTATCCGCCAACATGAGCCAGTTATCATCCTCAATGATCTACTTATGGGAAAATGGAACCCTTGTGAGTACTTTTTACTCCGCCTAGAGTAATACAGAGAGTACACTAACTTCAGCCGTATTTTGTAACGTAAAAAA
>JAHWFO010007424.1:23753-54290 GCA_023313115.1 Rhysida immarginata
TATTTTTTATAGATCTGGCATGCTAAACAAGAAAAACGTGATCAAAAACGCTACTAACATCTAAATATTAATTAAATTTGATTTTAAAAACGCGAAATCCACGCTCTATTTGAAAACGATTTATGATTAGTTTTCTTCGATTTAAGAATCAGGTTGAATCGGGGTCACATTTCATATCGTCGATTTACATTTGTCGAACTTTCTTTATTTAACAGAAAAATTACCATGACCGATCCAGGATATATAAAAGGGAATCTGATAATTTGCTGAATATTTATTTATTTATTTATTTATTTATTTATTTATTTATTTCAAAGGGGCTAACGTGGTAATTACAAAAGTGCCCAACAAGGGCCGGTATGGTCCGAGGACCGACGAATTAGGACTCTGTGGGCACAAGTTCAGTCAATGAATAATCAATATTGTTATGTTAGTAAGCACCAACAAAAAACAACAGCAATGACAAAAACTGTCGTCTTCAAAGGCCTGCAGCGGCGCAGACTTATAAAGAAAAATATGATGAAATTTTCAAATAAACAACTTAAGATTATACAATAAATTAACTAATCTGAATATTAAAAGATTAAAACCGACAATTCAGAATTGTTTAAATGAAAAACTAGACTATATATTCAGAATTCAGTGCAAACGGCCAAATAATCTAAATATTAGAAATCAAGGAACCGACAATACATGTGGATATAACTGATATCAAACTATAACAACATATTAATAAGTACGGACTTCTAAGAGTAATCCAGCCAAAACCCCTACCCGTTAAAACCCCCAGGTACAAAACCCCAGACACAAAAGAGGACATAACCCACAAATGAGGCCTTAATTTTTATGATTTTTTTATACAAACCTCAATTCCATAAAAGTTGGGACAATATGAAAAATGCAAATAAAATAAGATTGAGGAAATATATATTAGCAAAATTAAAAATAATAAACCATTAAGGAATGACATAACCAAGTACCGAAAGGTTAAACTAATCGCGGAACCAATGAACCATAATGGTTTCACTAAACTAGGTTCCTTGAAACCAATTTCGACTATCATTAATTTTACGTTATAACCATTTATGACACATCATTCCAAGTTGTTTGATGCATTACATGCCGTATTTTAGCATTGAAATTCCAAGGAACCATAATGGACTAAACCAGGTTCCTTGAAACCAATTTGGACTATCATTAATTTTACGTTATATTCATTCATGACGCCTCATTCCAAGTCGTTTGATATATTACATACCGTATTTTAGCATTGAAAGTTCCAATGAACCATAAGGGTTCCGTTAAACCAGGTTCCTTGAAACCAATTTCGACTATCATTAACTTTACATTATATTCATTCATGACACATCATTCCAAGTCGTTTGATATATTACGTGCCATATTTTAGAATTGAATATTTTTGAGGGTGTTTGTCATAAGGGTACTATTAGAGCACGTGTCATCGTTTCGATTTCAACCATTTTCAAAATGGTTCATTCCCGGCACCATATTTATTAATTGGCGAAAATAGTAATTTATACCTGCTTCTATCTCGTCATTACGATTTGTTTGATATATTACTTAATATGTCTCTCCATTGAAAATTGTTAGGTGGGGTCGTGAAGGTACCATTTGTGCACGTGTTATTGAACCGATTTAGATAATATTTGTGATTGATCCGTGCCATGTACCATATTCATCGACTGACGAAAATAGTAGTGATAACCGCATCTATCTCGTCATTACGATTTGTTTGATATATTACTCAATATATCTTCCCATTGAAAATTGCTAGGCGGGAAAATAGAGGTACCATTTGTGCACGTGTCAATGCACCGATTTAGATAATATTTGTAACTGGTTCGTGCCATGAACCATATTCATCCACTGACGAAAACAGATTTTGAAAATATTTCATAGCCTCGGAGGAGTTAGAGTTACAGACAGACGGACAGACACGTTTCCCCACCCTGATAACATAAAGCACCTTTCGGTACTTAATAAATGCGATTGAAGTGACTGAAGTAAAATATATACAATTTATAAATACCGATCTTTTTTGGTCGTATAAAAATTATTTAATGAAATTTCTGTTGGCAACATGCACCATTATAGTTGGGACAGAAGGAAAAGACCGAACCAGAAGCCATATAAGTGACATGAATGTTCTCGAAATTTCTGGAGAACATTACGTCATAACTTTTCCCTCTTTAAATGCAAACTGCAATGTGCAGCCAGTAATTTATACGACAACATGGGTAGAGGCAAGGCAGTGGAGCTGGATGTGCCCAATAGAATAATCCAACAATTTAGAAGCAAAGTATCTCAGCATGAAATAGCCAGGAATCTTGGACTTTCGTCATCTACGGTTCATAGCATTAATAGATACAGGGTAAGTGGAAATACCCTGCAAAACGAAAGGTGTTTCTAAACGACTGCAGGAAGGTAGGCCCCTGGTTCGCCCATGCACCCCCTCTCCAGTGGCGAGGTATTTTGTGGTCCGATGAATCTACATTTATGGTTGTTGTTGTTGGCGAAAATCGTCAGCGTGTACTTAGGACCAAAGAGGAAAAGGACAATCCTGCCTGTTGCTGACTTGCTGTACAGAAGCCAGCTTCAATAATGTTCTGGGGCTGCTCGAGTGTCAATGGATTGCGAAACTTGCACATCTGGAACAGCACGATTAATGGACAAGCATATATTGGAATTTTAGAACCTATGTTGCCTTCTTGGCGACGTCTTTTAGGAACCCGTTCGCATTACAGGACAGTGGCTATAGAATAGACGAATTCCGGTGTTAAAATTGCTTGCCTGCAGTCCCAATTTTTCCGAATTATCAAGAGGAAGTTATGTCAACGACGACCCTGAACAGTTCAACAGCAGAAAACTTTCGTAAAGCAGGAATGGCAACGAATTCCTGTAGTAACGGTACAGAAAATGGTATCATCTGTTTCAAAAAACAATCTGAACCTAATGTAAGCTCAAATCTGGATGCGAGAAGAGTTTCCTTTATACATCAAATGTTATAGTTTTGTTTAAAAATTGTACAGGGTGAGTGAAAAGTCGCAGTACACCCTGTTTTTTTAGAAAACCTAGCAGGAATTGGGAAATCTGAATATTCCAGTAAGGTATGGGTGAGCTGGTCTCTGTTTTACGGTATGTACCGAACATGGCAGCCATCTTGAATCTAAGTCAATTTTTTTAAAAGGAAAGGGGGTCGTGTGATATATCAAATAACATTAGCATGTTCTGACAATTTCATTGCTGTAAACAGATTTGAAGTAGCAGTTATGGTTCAAAAGTTACAACACATTTTGTTTGGAATTACAGGCTGGATTGTTCTCCATAAAGGTTTACAGTCATTTAAAGTGTTCAACATGGTATCCTTCTTGGTCTAGGCACATTTGAAGGCACTGAATCCAAACGTCATGGACTCGTAGAAGGATTTCCGCAGAGATGCGGGCACACGCTTCTTCAATGCGTTGCTGGAGATGGTGTCTGTTTTTGATTTTCTCTGACCCCACAGATAAAGTCAAGTGGTGTGAGATCAAGTGATCTGAGTGGCCATTCCACAGCACCACGTCGGCCAATCCAATGACCAGGAAATTGAACATCTAACCACTGAACAAGATACCGTGTGCAATATCTTGTCGATGTTGCTCTAGGGCCCACGTGCAAAACTGCATACGTCTGTCTGGGACATCCTCTTCTAGGTGCTGGAGTGTCTGAATCTTGAATGGATGCCATTGATGAGCATGAAGGATTCGTACGATCGATGACTGGCTGATTCCACGTTCTGCTGACAAACGTCGTGTGCTGCGTTGTGGGCTCTTGACGAAGGACGCCAAACCACTGTTGAGGTTGTCTCCTCAGTAGTACTTATTGGAAGGCCACTCCGTGCCTTGTCAACAACAGTTCCAGTTTCTCGGAATATCTTAATTAAGCATCTGATAGTGTTGTGTGAAATTGGAGGTCTTTCTGGGTGCCGGTTGTTAAAATCTGCAGCTATGACACGGAAACTTCGTTCTCCAGACATCAAAATGACCTCAATTCTCTCCTCCGTGGTCAAAGCCGTCTTCAGTTACCTGCTACAAAATGAAACAAAATGTGCTGTAACTTTGGAACCATAACTGCTACTTCAAATCTGTTTACAGGAATGAAATTGTCAGAAAATGCTGATGTTACTTGATATATCACACGACTCCCTTTCCATTTAAAAAATTTTTTCGGGGCTGTGTTGGGACACGACCGCTAGTTAAGACGTAGAATACGTCTTGTGGCTACATGGCGAATAAGAAACCCTTTTGTACTACACAATTTTAAAACTTTAATTTCTAACATAAAATGTTCAACATACTTGCAATATATCTTAATTTTTAACCAGATTCGTTATTTTTAACCGAACCTTAATTATAAGTCATTCACAACTTACAAATCAGTGGTCTGTGATAAGAGAAATATGATACAAATGTCAACAGACTAGAATCAATATCAAATCTGTAGTACTGCAACCCAATGTAGTAGGTGATTCGATAGGCATGTAATCTAAATTGAAACGTCTCTTCACAAAGCCAAGAGCTGTATGTTTAATATAGCATCTACATTGAAGTCTTCAAATGTTATAATTTACACATCAGTATCCACCTCCATGTTATCTTTGATAGGTGTAGTTGTTGGTGAATATTTCATCATCGCACTAAACAACAACATTGCCATATCAGATATCGAACATTAGGATGATTTTAAACAATGCCTAGTATAAATCTCAACACACTTTAACCATACAAATATTACCGATACCAGCGTCAATCAGTCATTTATAGTTTGACCAGTCTATCAGTGTATGTTCGCATTCGGTTAAAGAGTTAATATTTCTGAAGATCGCAACACCGCCTGCTATCCTATAACTAACCATGTTTGGTGAGTGCATCGGATCTAATATAACCAGATTGATTACTTGTGTCCAAATTCATTCGAATCCATCTACACTGTCATATCAATAAATTATGACCAGCACCCCTTCAAGGCACACGCATGGTTCGCCCCAACAACGATTACACTTTGCAAAATTTGCATAACAGGCTGAGAAAGCTTTAAAGCTGGTGCATCAAACGGCAGGTGCACGAGCCTCAAGATGGGTAAACGTCCGGATTTAACGGACATCCTAAAAGAGGTCATAGTAGAATATCGCAGCAAGGGTGGCACTATCTCCGAAACGGCGCGATTTGTGAACTGTTCACGGTCCGCTGTAGTGAAGGTGTATAAAGAGTGGACAGCAGGGACAGAAATCGCATCCCAACACCATCACTGTAAAGGCTCAGAAGCCATCGACCAACGGGGTGAGCGGCGCCTACGACGACTCGTTAAAGGTGACAGGAGAGCCACAGTCCATCAACCGACCACCAGATTCAACAGTGGTGCCAACAGATGTGTATCCGACATTACCGTTGAACGTACCCTGCTACGGATGGGCCTGAACAGTCGACGCATGGATGCTGCACTAGACTTTGCACGTGAGCACAGCCATTGGACCACAGACGAATGGGCTAAAGTCGCCTTCTTCGACGAGTCAAGGCTTTTGTTCCATAAGATTGACGGGCGATAGCGAGTGCGTCATGAATGCCATGAAAAGAGATTGCAGGAGGCTATTGTGGGCCGGAAACAGGCCGATGGGGATTGTGTGCATGTGTGGGGGATCTTCTGTTGGGAGCAGTTAGGTCCCCTGATTCGTCTAGCGGGCAATTTGATTGCCGGTGGATATTTCTCAATCCTAACGGACCAGATGCACCCGTACATGCTCACGATGTTCCCCCAATGTGATGGTGTGTTCCAGCAGAACAATGCACCCTTCCATAAGGTACGTCTCCTTCTGGATTGATTCGAGGAACACTCTACTAATTTTCGAGTGCTCCAATGGCCCGCTAATTCGCCGGACATCAATCCAATTGATCATCTGTGGGAGCACTTATGACTCTCGAAACTCTGTGGACAGCGCTTCAAGCGGAATGGATTGCCATACCAGGGGACACATACCGCGCACTTCTTGCGTCCATGCCACGAAACCCAGCAGCGGCGAAGGGTGGCTACTCCCATTACTAAGCGGGTGGTCATAAGTAAGTGATATGACAGTGTATACATCTTCTAATTTATCGACATAGTCTCCATCGACATAGTCTCCATCGACATTGAGGCATTTGTCGTAGCGTGCAATTAGTTTGAAGAAAGAGTAGTAGCAGGCAAGCGTGCCCGAGGCTATCTGAATTTGTGTGAGTCTTGCTGCGTGTGGATCTTTTTTGTCGTCCAAAAGCACAACAACCTTCACTCAAGAGCTCCGGTCTTTTTCGTCGAATGGCGGACATGAGTTTGGTGGGCGTGTCGCAGTAGCGTGCCGCATTGATGGTCCCTTGATGGAGGAAATCAATGAGAATTACACCATTCGCGTCCCAGAACACTGTTGCCATATCTTCTCCTCCTGGATTAATTCAAGGAATACTCTACTGACTTTTGAGTGCTCCCTTGGCCCGCTAATTCGCCGAACATGAATCCAATCGAACATGTGTGGGAGCACCTTGAACACCATGTATGGCAGCTGGACCCTCCACCTATGACTCGAAGCTCTTTGGACAGCGCTTCAATCGGAATGGACTGTCATACCATCGGACATATACGGCCCACTTCTTGCGTCCATGCCACGACGCCTAGCCGCTGTTATAGTGGCGAAGGGTGGCTACTCTCATTACTAAGCGGATAGTCATAATTCAGTGATATGACAGTGTATATGTACAGGTTCACCTGCATTCATGCAAGTCTCACTTATTGCGAAGTAATCAGATGTATTAAGTACTTTGCATGCGCTACTAAATAATGTGCATTGAGATTGGTAACTATAACGTTTAAAATATTCTGTTGTTCAATGGAATCCTCATCAATGTTGTAGCTAGCAGTATCGTTGTTTGTATTTTTAATAGAAATTTTTTTTACGCTTTGGTGAATGTTAGCAGCATGTGCGATTACAATCTCATGTATTCGTCTCTGAACTTTTTCATCGAAGGTGCTTGACTATCTGGAGTGAGATAGCAATTACAGTAGTCTTTTCAGTTAGTTAAATATAATCCATCTATGGTTACTCTATTCAATCCAAACATTAACAGTTGATTTTATTCTGATATGTCATAATCATATTAGATACGATCAAATGTAGCACCTTGGGATTGAGTGCCGTGAACTCAGTGGTTGGCACCAATGGGAACTGTTCACATTTACATGATCGTGCCACCTAAATTGATGTTCGCTGTACGTTTAATGATCGCTGTCCATTTCAAAGCATCATTTATGTTGTCTTTGAACTTGGAAATCAAAGGTGGCTTACATTTGATTCGTGCCCATTTCTTCATTTAGCAACTATAACATTAAACGACAGATGCATTGTTTTTGCTGATGTTGTAGATGTTGTTCACGGGTTTCTTTCTTTTCGAACTCATAACCATAACCTACTACACTCATCTCTTTCACATGTTGTACAGGAGTGAACACAGGAACAATAAACAACATTAGAAAAATGATTTCGAACATTTTCGGATTTCCTCAATAGACTTACAATGGGAACAATAAATAACTATAACTCGGAAACTCCTCGATGTCTGCCGCTGATATTTGTCACGCAATTATCCAAAAACCTCGTCATTGTTTCATACAAAATTAGCTTCCTTTTTTACGGTCCCTTGTGAGTACACCGATCGCACCGTTTACAAATCCATCGTCCACATCGACGACGAGTCAATAGCCAAGCCTCCAATTCGACAATAGCCATCTTGGGTAGTTTTGTTCTTGCTGGATCTAATTCAGTTTTGCGGCCATAACCGTTAAGTTTATTATTGGCAATAACAACTTATTACACATGATATCATTCTTGTTGGGAGCATCAACGCTGTTGTTGCTATGAAACAGCCTAACTATATCGGAAAAATTTTCCATGCACCATTATTTACTTTTAAATCTTCTCTTAATCAGCTGCTTTCTCCTGAAGAAGCAATCTTTCACCATTGCCGATCTTGATCAGTATAGTTGAGAATATTTCATTACTCTAGCACATCACTCGTGACAAGTGAAATGAATTGTCGATGATATTGGGCATCACTCGTCTGAACTGACCATACTTATCTCATCAATTATTACACATTTCATAGAAAGGAATTGGCGATATTATTGTTATAGGACCTTAGGAGTCAATCCACTGACTCTTTTGCTCTGCGGTGTGATTCTAAATACAGAGTGTATAGATTCTAAACAGTGCAGAATGTTCCCGTTCAAGTTCACTGCAGCCTTACCAGTGGACCCACAGACTATATAAGCATTACGAATTCTATTCTGCCGTTGTCCGAATCAATTTAAGGTTTAATATTTCCATGATTAATTTCTATCGTAAATATTTTGCCATTGCCAGCAGTATGGGCCAAAGTATGAATTCTATCGCGTGTGCATATTCTGGGTATGAATTCTAAGCCCAACTCTCTCTGTTCACATTATTCTGCAGATGTTTGGACATCACATTGCTACACTTTCTTTCAAGTGCGATGGCCTTGCCGGTCTCGTATTCGAATTCATCGTTGTTCTCATAACCCGCGTCGCCAACAACACTTCGCATGTACTCATCTTTCATTTTGTTCTCTTTGCAAGTTGTTTGCAATGTCGTCGTCTTTCTTGCACAGTTCTCTAAGTTCTTCCATCAATCCATCTATATCTGTTGCTTTCGCATTCTTTCCTTTTGGCTAAAATGATCGCCTTGTTCGGTTCGTACAATTGGATGAATTTGTGTACATCTAACACATCAACAACTTCATTGCGAAATGGATAGAACAATGTAATCATTTCAGGCTTGTAATTGATTGTGTCATCTGTACTATAATGACGGTATCTATATGCCCACATTTCTGCATCTATATGCATTGACGTTTGAACTAAAAATGTCATAGACTCCAAAGTTTTCATTGTCAGTCACGTCTTTGTTCTTTATGAAGTTTTCATCTAAATCCTCTTTGTTCATCACTGCACGTCTCTTTTTAGCTTTGTGTATCTGTTCTGGCAAAACGGTCGAAATTTTGGCGACTAGTCTACACATGTGGCTCATCAAATGGTTGACGCATCAGATACTACATCCCGCGTCTTAGGCACACTTCTGCAGCGTGTCTAATAGTTCTAAATTTGTTCTACAATGAGTGCACAGCAAGAAATCATTCACATTGGAATGATGAAACTGATGGAGCAAACATATCACATCACTGTTATGTGGGCGCCTAAAGTCGTTCTCAAACTAAAATCTGTTATAAACATTACATTAATATCCAAATTCATTATTAATGAATACAAAAAGAAATATGAATTCAGTCTCCCAAATTTTCGCATATATGTCGCTCCTTACTTAAATCATATCTGATGAAGATGCTGTTAATGTTGACGGTTATGGCTCGTTATGGACTTCCACTAGTTGAATTCTATCACACCATGTTGATACGTTTTTTATATCATCAGATATGTTATTGGCGTCGAACTTTGTTATTGGCGCATTCGTATCGAGCTATAGTTCATCTTAGCGGCGCGGCGCCTTAACTTTGAGGCGTTCCTGTTGAGCCCATTGACGCTCAACATCGGACATCCGGGTGTTTTTGGATTCCCCATCTCTCGATCTATATTCCTGTGACGGTCTCTATAATTTTTTTCGTGTTTATTAGGCATAATATTTGCGAAATTTCCGCACTTCGAAGGCCGATATCTTAGATACTATTAAACATTGAGGTTTTAATTTTAAGCCATTTTATAAAGCGCAGAAAGATAAAACAAATGATACCTCAAACGTCGTGATAGCACAAAGGAAGCCGGTGCTAGACTAATTTAATATCCGCATAGAGCAGATTTTCTGACTCAACTTTGCACTGCGATTGCGTCAGCCAATGAGGTTAGCACGAAATCAGTGATGGTCTAGAACATGATTTGTTCTATACTGTATCAAATGCGATATCGACCATTCTTCTATCATTAATAGTTTTCACGTTATTAAAGTTTTCGTGATCAACACTTTTCGTGACATCAACGATTTAAGGGTAGCATCCCCCTCGAAAAGGCAAAATTGAAAACTTGAGAGAAAATTGTCATCACCCTTTTACTATATGATTTCTATGAACCTAAATTTTAAATTAAATTAACAAAAACATTAATTTTTAATTTTTTTGTATTAAAAAAACAGCATTTTTGTGTTAAAAAAAGCCCAAATTATCATAAAATTCTTGTCAACTTTATGATGAAGTTATTAGTCCAATTGAGTTGAAATTTTTTTCTGATTTCTATTTAATGCGTATTACATTCTGAACTAGAATTATTGAATTAGCTCTATCCATTCAGGTGGGGGGGGGGGGGAATGAATATATCTCTACCATTTTTAGTCACGTTATCTTGCTTAATACATATTTCAAACTCAAACCAAAAAAGTATTAATTTTCACATATCAATGATTCTAGTTCATTATGTTCCTTGATTATGTATGAAAAAACTGGAAAAAAAATTTCATGATATGTTAATTCTTTAAAAAGATATTACGCCAAGACTGATGGTGATAATGTGAAAATAAGAAAGCTGAGCAAATTAGGTTTAAAATTGAAATATCAATCTATTTTTGTTTTCATCAATTACTAAAAACCAACAGCTACGTAGTCCTTATTTTCGATTTTCACTGATATCATATCCACAATTAATAAAGCACTGAGGACAGGGAAATTGATTAATAAATGTCGAAAACAGTTCACAGTCAATAAATCTGTATCAACTGATATTAGTTTCAGAATTCAACTCACTCCTGCATAAACTGCTGTGAATACCTGATGCGCTTAGCTTCCTGAAAGACGTAATTTTTTCAGTAGCGTTTTCATCTGTATCGGCGGCACCTTCTTCGTAAGATTTATTCCATGAAATCGTCTTGTCTTTGGCCCATCGCTTCTTCTACCTGGCATTATTAATTATTTTATAGTTTATAAAATGATTAATAAACTAAAGGTGATGTTTGGAACTGAAATTGATCACAAGGTAACAAAGATGACTGAATTAAGAAGAAAGACGCTAATGGAGGCAGCCATATTGCTAGTTCACGCACATTTTATAAACTGCTTTCTGATTGGCTGATACCATGCATAGCTATAACATGCAATGCTATCAACAGCCAATAAAATTACTTGTTTCATTGATTTAGAAACATTGAAATAAAGTTATAGAGCTCCCTTTTCTTGACCTAGCACAGTTTAATTTTTTTTAAACGGATAATTAGAACTCAAGTTATAGCAATTTTAATTTTATGCATATATAAAGGGCTCTTAAACAGAAATACCGACGCAAATAAATTAACTAATATCTTAATTTCTAATTAACGTTCAGCTATAAAAATTTCAGCATGGATTCACAAAAACCTGAAAATGCTAAAAACGAAAAAATTTTTTTCAATTATTCGACAAAATTCTAATTTTTCGAAGGGGATGCTACCCTTAAGCGTGGCATCCTAGTCTCGAAACATAAGACGTATTCTGCGTCAAAAATGGCATGGACTAGTAGAACTAATTAAAGCAATACCAGAATTTCTGGCCATATTCAGTTTCCTTTTTACCAAATTCTGTATATATTAACAGAAAAAAAAACAATAAATAGAAAAATAGCCGAAACTGTGGATATCTTATATACGAGGGTGGGCTGAAAAGTAATGCCTCCATGACTGTAACTTTTTTATTTTTTAACCGATTTTCAAAATTTTTTTTGTATCTGATACTCCCATTTCTCGTCTATGTAATGCGCTATTCACTTTTCGACATAGTCCCCATCCCTTTCCACGTATTGTACCAACGCGTGACTAGTCGGGTGAACCCGTCGGAGAGGAATTCCGGGGTTGTTGCCGACACCAAGACCGAACGGCAGGTTTCACCTCGTCGTCAGAACGCAACTCATGCCCCTTAAGGTGCTCTTTCCTCTTTGGGAAGTGGTGAAAGTCGCAAAGTGCAAAGTCTTTCTTTTTTGAACTGCAGTTTTTCATCTTTGAACTGTAGGCGCTGCAACCCCCTCTGATGTGTGGCGTTATCGTGCTGCAGAAGAGGATCCAAAGCTGCCATTCAATCCTCGTGTCGACGACAACCCCGGAATTCCTCTCCGACGGGTTCACCCGACTAGTCACGCGTTGGTACAATGCGTGGAAAGGGATGGGGACTATGTCGAAAAGTGAATAGTGCATTACATAGAGGAGAAATGGGAGTATCAGATACAAAAAGAATTTTGAAAATCTGTTAAAAAATAAAAGAGTTACAGCCATGGAGGCATTACTTTTCAGCCCACCCTCGTAGATTATGAGATGCTTATTTTTTGTGGATATTGTCATTATTTTCGAATATTTTGACGCTTGCTGTACATAGAAAATCTTTACAGGAGGTCATATGAGAGGAATCAACAGATGATTCTTCCCCTTGCTCTGTTGAATTGATCAAGAAAAATGGAAAGTGGTCTATAATGGATCTTAATTCAAAAATTAAGAAAATTTAATTCAGAAAATAAATCTAACATACAGTTTTCACTTTAGATCTATTAACTCAGTTTCCAATGGACTCTTATAGAATAAAATCAACTACTTTGAGAATTTTACACAAAGTGGGAAGTGCGCGAAGTTTGGCGATTTATCAATAAATTAATATCTCAAAAAAAAACTGAAGCATTGCAGTTTCTTCCCTTAGGAATTAGCAAGAAATGTAATGTAATCCGAGGCAATATGTTCTCATTCATCAGCAATCACAGCAGGTAAAGTTCCATTGATGATCGTTAAGCTATCTAAAGGATTTCAGAAGCAATTTCGTTTTGTCTAGTGGCGGACGAACAAACCCCTCTAATGAGCTTAACGCTTCCCCCCCCCTCCCACGCTGCGCAGCCCATTCATCAATCAGTCCATTAAACACGGAGTTTTCAACAACACCGACCCGAGACCAGTGAAGACCCTCCACCCCTTCAAAACTTATTTTCTCGTCCTTAATTGATGAGCCCCATCCGGAAAGAAAAAATAAAATACCTCGAAAAAAATCTTACGTAATTGATATAGATGGCCTAATCCATTACAGCAAAGTGTACAATAAGAAGTTCAACATTTTTAAGATAAAACAGGACAGAAATAAAATGAGAAAACGATATCACTTTGTTGCGGGGTTGTTAATGAGTGAAAAAAATTTAAACTCGAAAAGAACCGACTCTGTGCCCTAAGTTAATCACTTAAGATCCTCTTAACATAAAAGGATAAATAAATAAAAATAAATAATTAGATGACAAATAGACTGTACTTTCGCTGAATATCGTATCAGTTCTAAGAGATTTTAGCACTGGGCCCTGTACACCAAAGTCTATTCGTTTTAGGGCCGAAAACTTCAAACCCAGTATTTGAGAGATCTTGACGTTTTACGGTCTCCTGATACCGAAAACATCGATATGTCAATAATGGGTGAGTGTGTTTGTCCGTCTGCCTGTTTGAGGATTGTTTGGAGCGAAGACAGCTGAACGAAATAAAAAAAACACCAAAAAAATAGAAAAAAAACCCCAACAACAACTCGAAACTTAAGTCTCTTATGAGTTAAAGATGTGCTGAATAGTTTTTGAACCAAATCGGGAAGAGGAAGTGGCACTTTATAGGGAGCCTCAAACCATATTTGATAAGATCTCGAGAATTATGGCGAATACTGTGATCCTACAAAACTGATGAATTTCATCAATTCTTGTCATAATGACTTATTTTCTGAATAGAAAGATTAGTATCAGTGCGGAATATAGTCACTGAAACGTTATAAAGGGTGGCTAAAAAGTTTTTCCAGCATTACAAAATTTTATTACAACAAGGGTGTTGTGCCCGGCGCAACCGAGCAGAGGCAATAAGCAACAGTAAACACCCATAGATTATACGAAATGAAATAACTCGCATGTCCAGGATACTGCCTTTGCATAGCAATTCTGCATGTACAATTGAATGGGGGGGGGGGGGGTTGACAATTTGAAGTCACATTTAGATCCAGGCTTGACGATCGTCCGCCCATTAATTGAAGTGCTGCGATTCCACTCGTTGCCGTTGCCAGGAAAAATGATTTAAGGGTTTCTCCAGGACCGTCCAAGAAAAGTAGTCTCCTTTTTGATTTCTCGTTGCATGCCGCATTTAATATGCCATTGTACACAGTGAGTTGTTATTCATTTAAGAGCGATGCAGTTGTTATCCACCAACTCTTGCAGTCTTGCCCGGGGGTATGCAGTCTCTAGCGATACCAGTGGATTTGAATCGATACCAGCGAACTGATGTAATTGAGGCATCTCTGAATAATCCTTGAGTCGGCGTTCATTGTTCGTCAAATATTGGTCCAAATCTCTTAAGGTGAGATACAGAACTTGAAGATTGGTTGCGTCTGAATTGAGTTGTTAGTTTTTTTTTTGCGACCAACCACACAGCTTTAATTCTAAGAGTTCCTTTATAAAAAACTTTTGTAATGTTGGAATGACTTTTTGGCCGTCCTATATGGACGTAGCATACATATTTCATCGGTAAGTTACACCCTTCTCTTTCACTGTCTACGCAATTTCTTTCTATCTCGTTTTTATTTTTGTGGATTTACTGTAAACTAAAAACTTAGACCCCTCTTGCCAGGGATAATAAAAGTTAGTTAGATCTATCGCAGTTTCATGCAGATTACGATTAAGCAACCCTCTGTGTTTTCGCTGAAGAAGAGTAACCAATCTTCTACCTCTATTAGTTACCGTTCGTACTTCCCACTACGGAAAACGCAATTCTTCGCTTCCGTTCTTCATTTTCATCACCTACTTAGCCTGTAAAGTCTACAATATTTGCGATCCCTCTTTGGGTTAACGGATTTTCACATTGGACAAGCTGTTGAATGACCTGTGGTGTTCGGCTTGTGGAAACTCGAGGATTTTAATTGCTACGGCATCTATGCTGAAGAAGAATTGACGCCATTTTCTCCAACCGATGAAATTGTCGGCATTTTTCCCTGAACCAGTCTAGCATTCAGACGGGAGAGACTGCTGTTTCTGGCCAGTTGGGATTAACCCTTCCCGGGATTTTCCTTTTCCGTTCAGTACTGCCGATATGCCTTTCTTCGAAACAAAGAAATTTCGTTTTTTACATGCGCTAATAACACTGGCCAACAAAAAATAACTTTTTAAAAACTTTTATAATGTTAAGAGTTGATTCTTATGCTTTTATTGTGCTGAATTCGTATCTGACCTCAGTTTTCTTCTATCACTCACAAATTTTTTTGTTTTTCAATGTGACATTTTAAATAATTCACAGTTGGAGTCTGATAAATTTTCTTGTGGCCCAAAAATATAGTAGATACTTTAACACTGCAGCCGATTCTCTTCACACCTATTACTTTAACATTGCAGTCTCTATATGCTTAACTTGGAAACGAGACGTGATTGGATAAAACTTAAAAGCATATAACGATTCAGTACACAAGAAGGCAAATTCACTCAAAACTTTTTTTCACCGTTGGCCTGTGTTATAGCAGAATATGTGTAATTAGCGTCGGAAAGGAATTTACCCTTCCCAGTAAGGTCGATTTTCGGAATGCACCCTTCCTTCGAATGAAACAACAATGCGGAAAAAATAGCATCATTTCACGTGTTTTCTTTCACGAGCATGTGCACGTGACCCGCAGCATTCACGCAATAAATCGTTATTAAAGTTTATAATCAACAATCTGTATTATTATATTCTCTTTGAGTTATAAAAGATGTTCGAAGTGGCCTCCTTGGGAATCAATGAAAGCTTTCACTCGTTCGAATGTTCCAGCCTGTACCAGAATAACGTCACAGGTTACATTGAGACGCTTTTCAAGTGTCTCCACATCAGGAACTGGCTCCGCGTACAAAGCATTTTTGAGGTGCCCCCACAAGTAAAAGTCAAGGAAGTTTAAGTCCGGTGAACGAGCGGGCCATACTAAACTCTCCTTGTCCTATCCATCGTCCGCAGAGTTGTTGAGGTATCATCGAATATTAATAAGGAAGTGGGCTGGCGCTCCATCATGCACATTCTCAAGCAAAGTGTTCTGCAAAAATTCCAGATACGTCTGTCCGTTCAGGCGTCCTGGAAGAACAAATGGACAAAATAAGTGGTTGCTAATATACACACTGTCATGCGTACAATTATTGCCACTTCAATGGAAACTATGGATTTCCGAGCATATGTTGATATAAACTTTTTTGTTATCAATACTTTTCTCGTTAGAATTTATAGTTAGTTTTTTTTCCAAATTTACTAGGGAATTTTAAGATAAGTGATTGTATGAGAGGGCCATCCTTACTTTAAAAAATGATATTGTCAATATCAACAAGTTTTACAACTACGCCCGCGATTTGGATATCCTTTCCTTTATACATGTAATCTATGAAGTATTTATTAACTAAAGACAGTAATAATTCAATATTCATAGCTTATCCTAGGTGTTCTAATATGTTAGTCATACAATGCCAAATTTTCCTGTTAATACCAAGCAAACCAAACCAAACCAAATTTTCCTGGGCAAACCCAATGCGAGCACAAAATTCCATTGCGAGCATTTCAAAAGAATTCTTTTCGGTTTTTTTAATATTTATTTTTTCATCGATGAAACAGTTTCAATGTTTTCTATAAAACAGGAGACTAAAAGTAATATACAAGTTGGGCCCCCCTTCTCCAAAGATCAGGAAATTAAATTTTTTTTTTTACGAGGGGTGACTAAAAAAGTAATGGCTTACATTCATTTTTCTTCAACAGGTTTCATGAGCTTTTTTGTTTTAGCAGCAAGCTATCACCAATCTGGCTTTGGTATTTTTGAAAGAACACAATAAAATGGCTCGCCAGTACGTTTTAAGCAGACGATGCTGCTGCTTCATTGCCTTTGTTCTACTTCTTAAAGTACTAACAGTTGTCAGAGCACAGCGAGAGAAATAATTGTAGATGTAGACAGGTATTTCGAAGAAGAAAAAATTAATGGATGTTCAGTAGATATCAGTTTAAAAATGCAACCCTAGCGTTCAATGAACTTTGGACAACTACAGAATTTTGGATAAGTACAACGAAACTAATTGTAAACAAATGAAAATTACTTTATTGAGTGCACAGATATTTAGTACAACTGTGATATAGCATTTTAACATAAAAAAACGAGAAAATTAAATAAGCGACTTATTGTAATGTTCCGTTTTCAACACGTTGCAATGAACTTCGTACACCGTACCGTTTATTGCACATTACCACTGAGTGGCGTCATCTTTCTACTGGAATTTTGTCCCGTTTTTCGGAAATACACGCCTGCAACTGCTGCAGTGTTCGAGGCTTCCGCTGTCTGACTTTTCGCTTTAAAATGCGCCATACATTTTCAATGGGTGACAGATCTGGGCTGCAGGTAGACCAGTCAAGCATCCTGAAACGCTGTTGTTGTAGCCAAGCCTTGGTGTTCCGAGCAGCAAGAGGCTTCGCGTTGTCCTGCTGAAAGATGCTTGATCTTCTATTGAACAACTTTTTGGCGGGATGGACGCAGATGCTGTTGAAGAATGTTTATATAGGCAGCAGAGTTAATAGTGCCCTCGCAAAAGTGAAGCGATCCTGTCTCGGCATGATCATGCAGCCCCACACGATTAGCGATGCAGGCTTCTGAACTTTCCTCTGGTAACAGTCAGGATGATTACTTTCGTGCTTGGTCCTTAGCACCTTGCGATCGTTGTTGCCATACATCCCTGCAAACGTGGACTCGTCGGACCACAGAACACTATTCCACTGAGCAAGGGTCCGCTTTAGATGGGTTCTGGCCCATGCTACCCGGCGACAGTGCTCATAAATGGCTTCCTCTTTGTAGCGTATAAGTAATAGTTGCATCTTCTGATGTAACGGCGGACTGTGCTTTCGGATATGGGTATATGAAAATATTCTCGAGCCCAAACAGTCATTTCACTATTGGAAGCATGCCTGTTTTCACAATGTAACGTCGAAATACTCGTAAGTCCCTAACATTCAATAATCGCTGCTTGCCTGGTGCAGTCCCTGGTTCTGTTTTCCCGATTTCTCTGAAACGCTTGATGATCCCATTAACAGTAGAGAGAGAGTGGAACTGATAATTCATGGGCAATAGCTCGCTGGGATTTGTTATTCTGGAACTGCTGTATAATTTTTTGTCGTATACACGTTTCTATTGACTCACCACGTCCCATGCTTCAAAACAACACGAATACTGTGCTCTGTCGCATGGACGGTGCTTTTAAAGCCTGATGCAAAGCATTCTGGGCGTTTCTACAGCCTTCAGGAAAGTTCTATATGCTACGGCGACCCCTTGTGTACGAAGTTCTTTGAAACCTGTTGACAACGCAATTTTACATAAATTTGAATAAATTATTTCACACCATTAAATCGATTCTAAATCGATGTTGATATTATTATGTATACTCAGTAAATCTGTTTTCATTAGCCTGCAATCCTCTGTATGCACTTTTCACTGTGTTTTTAGCCAAATTACTTGGTGTCCGAAGTTTATTGACGCTAGGTTTGTATTTTTTTAGAATTTCGTACAGAATGAAGGGTGATCTTGGAATGAGGTTAAGACTGAGTCGCTCTGTATCCATGGCATTGGAAGTGATTGGCATGTGTCTTCCTAAAATCGCCCAAGTATAGAACACCAAGTTTGTGTGACAAAGAGTTGGACGACCTGTTAGCAACCAGTAAAAAAAGTCGACGAAGTAATTCGGAAAAACCAGCGCAAAAACATGTAAACACTAGGTCCTGGAAGAGCTGAGGAAGCTAAAACTGAATAGATTATTGATTCACCACTCATTATCCAGATTTATTGTCTGCGATTTCCATATTTCCTGTAAAAGCACGATAATTCCGATGATGAAATTCAGAAGATAGTTAAGAGCTGGCTGATGAAGCAGAAAGTGGAATTCTTCCGTAATGGCTTGACTGAAAGCGTAGCTTACGACTATGCTAAAAAATGAATGTAGATACTTAAAATGCAAATTCAAACTTACTGAATTCTTATTCATTAAAATTTTCTTATCCAGTCACAACTCGTTTTTTTAGACACATTACTTTTCATTCAACCCTCGTAATTCCCTTGGCATACTGTATCAACAGCCGCCGATTACAAGATTTCATATATTTCTCTAATGAGGATTCAGTACTGTCTGCAGTTCTGTCTTTATCTCAGCAATGATCTCAAACGAAGCCATTTGAACCGGAGATTCATCTTGGGAGATATGAATCAGATCTGAGAGAACAGCGTTCGGCGAGCACTTTTCTACTTCCGCCTGAGAAGAAAACGTGTTCGGCAACCAACGAATCTGTCAGATTCTGAGCTCAGATGCTCAGCAAGCTTTTCTTTATCTGACTGCTCAGAATGAACATGGCGGCGCCCACTGCGATGCGAATCTATCAAAGAAGCTGCGAGAGCTTCATCATGGCGATGCCCAGTGTACCCTTTCCTTCCTGGCCTTATGGAAAACTCTTATCGGGATAGAATATTATGCGTGCTCAGTTGCTCACTTGATGTTAATTTGTATTTCATATAAACTAAAATTAGTAGATCCGCCGTTTCTTCTCAATATTTGAAAAGCCAGTAAAGCCATTTCTTTCCGAGATAAAAGAGCGTTCGGCAACGGTCACTCAGAAGCTCAGAAAAGCGGTCAGATCTGAGTACCGCCGAATGCGCCTAATGTCTCTTTTGTTGTCAGAAGTTTGGGCACAAATTTATGCGGCGATGCGCCTTATATTCAAATGGTACAACAGAAGGTACTGAACGAGTCCCACATGGATGGCCTTCTAACAAACATTATGAATTATTAGGACCGATAGGTACTTATATTTTCACAATGTGCGTCCGTCCGTCCGTCTGTCTGTCTATTGGTGGTCTATCGTTCGAACGCTTACGAATTTGTGTCTTCCGTTTTTGTGGTAGACAAAACGACATCCTGAGTTAGTTGGTGGAAAATATTAGTGAAATACTTCCGGTTCAAAAGGTCACAATTAACACATGGGACCACGTTTTTGTCTATACAATTCCTTTGATATTGGTCATTTAAGTTCTCTATACAATTGATCCATGCAGTTCTATATTCGCCATTCGATAGCTAAGGCAGAAAAGGCTTGTGAATTAAGTGAAGACACGTGATGGTAAAAATCAGTCAAAATTGGTTCAATGGTAAGTCTTGTAATAATATCATTATGGAACCAATGGAAACTTTAAATGCTAAGATATGGCATATAATACCGGATGGGCAAGAAGTAACGTGAGGTGTTCAGAGCTCGCTAGCGGGAATTCTATTAGGCCAAATGCAGTACATTTTGGTGTATATACTTAGTGGAACATGCAGTTTCAATTTCTGCAAAAAAATTAGTACCAAAAGCCGCCATAGGGGGCGCTTATTTCAAGAAAACAATGAATACCTAATTTTAATTTTTTGAGAGTGTTGTGTTTACCTACAAGTGTAATTATCCCGGGCAACGCCGGGTACCTTTGGTAGTAAAAAATCTTAATTAAAATTCGAAAAAATTTTTTCTAAATGCTCACCATGAATGCACTTTTCCAAATATGCCACTGCTAGTCTAAATAATTTCTTAGTCACGTAATCTTACTTTAGATGTACACTTGATGTTGTTGCAATTCCCATTCTTCTCTCGATGTCTTGAAGCAGCACTTGACCATTCATTACTTTGTGTAGTCTAGCGGTCGACGATTCTTCCATGTGCTCTATACAGCACGGAGCTAAAGGAGATATCCTCTGTCATCTTTCCACTCTTTCTCAATAGTCTGCTAACTCTCCATTATCTCCAGTTACTGATCATTTTTAAATATTTTAAAGAAAGTGCTAAGTACTAAGAACTCTCTTTTCTAAGAAAAGCCTGAATAACAGGAATTTTATGCATTCTTACAATTTGAAACTTATCTATATTGCACAAACTTTGCCTTGCATTGTTGGTCTGAGGTATACCGTATATTGTTGGTCCATGCAGAGTGTTTGTGAATTGCGTGCTGATACCATTGTTGATACCTATTGTTGTACAAAATTTGCCTTGCATTGTTGGTCATGAGATATTTCTCATTATGCTGCCTTCATATAACCATGAATATCGATTTTTTAATCGATATTTATTATTTTTCCGAAATCTGAGGTAGACAGTGACCTTCTTCATGCTTTGAAGGTCAAGTATGCAAAATTTCATCAAGATCGGAATAAAACTGTATATTTGTTTGTTTTATAAAAAACAAACAACCCCACAAACAAATCCACAAACCCACAAACAAACATCCTTCTTTATATATATAGAAGACTAGCAGAGGACCGGGCGTTGCCCGGGATAATTATGCTTGTAGGTTAACAGAACAACCTCAAAAAGCTAAATTAAACCTCCAAATTGGTTAAATAATAACTCAATCAATACAATATAGAGCGAAGGTAAATTCTAAGATAAATCCGAAAGACAGGAATTTACCTCTTTACTGAAAAAATCCATCCTAGATGATATACCGGGACTTGATTTACCGCCAAAAAAATTTTTAAAGGCTCACAAGGATGGACGTCTCCAAGGATGCCTTCTAGTCTAAATAATTTTTTACTCACGTAATCTTACTTTAGATGTACACTTGATGTTGTAGCAATTTCCTTTCTTCTTTCGATGTCTTGAAGCAAAAATTGGCTATTCATTACTTTGTGTAGTCTAGCGGTCGACGATTCTTCTATTTACTTGCTTACCATTTGCTCAATACAGCACGGAGCTAAAGGAGTGCTTCCTCTATCGTCTTTCACTCTTTCTCAATAGTCTGCTAACTCATTATCTCCAGTTACTGATCATTTTTAAAGATTTTCAAGAAATTGTTAAGTACTAAGAATTCTCTTTTCTAAGAAAAGCCTGAATAACAGGAATTCTATGCATTGTTGGTCATGAGACATATTGTTGATCCTTGCATAGTGTTGGTGCATTGCGTGTTGAAACCATTGTTGATACCTATTGTTACACAAACGTTTATTTGCATTGTTGGTCATGAGATATTTCTCATTAATATGCCCTGCCATAACCATGAATATCGATTTTTTATCAATAATTATTACTTTTTCGAAATCTGAGGTAGATCTTCCTCATGCTTTGAAGGTCATGTATGCGAAATTTCATCAAGATCGGAATAAAACTGTAGATTTGTATAAAAAACAAACAAACCCACAAACAAACCCACATCCAAGAAGAAGAAGAAAAAGAAGATAGATAGATAGATAGATAGATAGAAGAAGAAAAAGATAGATAGATAAAGAATTAAAGACTGTGTGGTAAGTCCGTATAAAGAAGCTGAGGTTTCGGATAGAGGATATCCTTGTCAAAGCAAGGAGGATAATAGAGAATTAGATATATTATTTATTAATTTTATTCCAGGACTCTTGTCACGTAGTAATTTGAATAAGTACGCAGTGGAATTGCGTGTGAGATAAATAAGACCTAGTCAGGGTAGATTTTAAATGATAAAAGATTTTAATTAAAGAATTACTGCACTCTCCATTGAAACTTTCGGGAACTTTCTATTCATTTTGAACTAAGCATTTCCGTTAGAACTTCGCCTTGCATTAACAATCAGAGGCTTCCATAGCAACCTCATCTAACCCTAACAACCAAAGGCGTCTTTTGGAAACAACCGCTTTTCTTAAAATACTATCGTTCCCGGACATTTCGGTTACCTAACTTGTTAGTTATTGAGCTTGTTGTTGGTCGTCCCAAAGTAATCGTCGCCCTCAACCATCAGCATTTCCTGAGTCTCTGCAGGTTTACTTTTCAGTTTGAAGCCAAATTTTATGAAAATTTTTGGCTTTTTAAAAAACGCCTTTTCACATAAGGGAAAATAGGTGGAACCGTCAAAATAAGTCGCGAGCGACCAGCTTGTAAATCTGGGCTGCGACCATATCTTGTGTTGGTTCTTTGGACATTGCTTTACAAAGTCATCGTTATCTGTTAATTAACGTATCACAAATGGTTCTTTCGTGTCATTGAAATTCTTTGAATTTTTGAATAGCATCTCGTATATCAGAGTAAAATATTTATTTCTCAAAAGAGTATTAACACGAAAAAAGAAATAAATTTCAAGATTTATTCAAATAGAAACAGATTCTTAGAAAACGATTCTTAAAGATTAATCTAGCATTGACAACTTTTCCACTCTCATGATAACTTTATCTCGTCCTAGTCAATTAAAGACAGATATTAACTAATTATTGCTAGCTAACATACAATAGCGTAGAAGCTGTCAAGGGAAAAAAAATAATCTGCAATTATTGCTATTTTAATTAAAATTATAAGAAAAACAATCGATCAAGGTTTAATAAGATTATAATAACAATTAATCATTTGTAAATAACCAAAAAGGTAAATAGAAAAACATTAAGTGATAGTGAAGTTTACGGCTCTTGGAAGCAGCATGGTCTGTTTTTTTTTTTTTTTTTTTTTTTTAAGTTCACGCACCCTTAGCAGGTTAATTGCGTAAAATGAATATCACTGAAAACCTGTTCTGTCAGTAGACATTCATCTATTATCGATTCAACAGAAAATTAGAAAAGTTCACTTTTGAGGTCCAATTAAATTAAAATGGAGGGAACGAATAAAAGAACAATTAACGTTATACAGGAAATGAAAACGATTATTAGCGCTGCAATTTTTTTTAGTAAAAATAAAAACCAGATGTAGAAAAAGTTCCAAGAAAAATGAAATGAAGATTTCAATCATTACCAGTCAAATCATTATTAGTCAAATAAATAAAGGGAATTCTTCATTTAAAAATTCAAAAAGAAGCATGCGTAAAAGCATGGCCTATTTTATCTTCAAGGCCTGTTCATTTCAGCTTTTTCCTTTCTTATATAGAGTTTTAATGCTATGTGTTAATCAGTTGTTGACAGCTGTTGGTATTCATAGGGCGTGTTCAGCTAACACCCCCTAAAGAGAAGGCTTACGCACGTAAACGTTATATATTGTTACATTATCATAAGAAGTCTTAATTTAGAAATCTACCTCGCCCTTATTAAATCTTCACTTACATACGGTCTGCAATTTTGAGGCTCAACTAACAAAACCAATCTAAAGCGATTACATCGTATTCAGAAACGGTTTGTCCACATTTTGTTCAAATTAAAAAAATCCGATCCGGTCTCGCATCTCTTTCCCATAGTAGGCATCAATTCTGTTTATTATTTTTTGAGACACAACTTTTGAGGCACAGTTGAACAATGAAGGAAAGCAGGCTTTCTCTTATTATTGTAGGCTATGTCAGTATACATGCAAAGAGCGACATCGGATAAACAACCAAAACGAATGGCTTTATATTCTTTTTACCAATGACGTATATTAAAGATAGACTCCGAATCCTATTGTTAACAGCGGCAAAAAGTGAAGCAAATTGAGCCATGATAGCTCTGGGCAGGAGTGAGCCGTGAAGTAATCAGCTGTCTGGCTGCTTTGTTTTTGAAGATTTTGGGCCTAAGGAATAATTAATTCAAAACCATTCCTCAAAGTTAAATTGCGTACAACTGTACAAACAGACAAAAAAAGGATCAGGAATCATTTTCCACAAAAATAAACCAAAAATACGTAACTAAAATGAAAATACGTAACTGAAAGACAATCGAAACGAAATTGAAATTGAAACCATGATCGAAAATTGTTTATAAAATATAATAAAATACTTCAAATACAAAGCAAACAAAAAGATAAACTTATCACTCCGTGATCGGCGTGTGAAAGATTTATTAATCAGCTACTCTCGTGTTTAGCCATGTGTTTTGTATCATCTTCACTCACTTTCAGCCATGACAGTTCTGGGCATGAAGCATCCCAATTTGCTTCAAGTTACATCAATAGGATTCGGAGTCTTTCAATATACGTCATTGATTTTTACAATGATGGTTTGACGCATTGTTCGGTTGACAATTGTTTATAATCGTTGTTATAACATTATTATTAGATTTCAATATCAAGCACGGTCTAGAATACAACGGCCGAAGGCTACATTGTTAATCCACCAATCACGAGTTATGAGAACGGAAGCAGACACCAACGATTAATGAAGAGTCGATTATTATTATTGGTTGGGGAAACCAAACTTGGATCAAGTCCGGAAGCCAATCCCAGAAGTCAGTACTCTAATGCAAGGGAGGGAAAGTTACGCACTCGTGAGAGTATTGATGTTTGGGTGTAGGAACTTCCTTACTATGTGACAGGTGTTTAGAATTGTGGCTTTCTGTAAGGTTTTGTATAAGTGTGGGTTTAAATTTAGTGTTGACAGGCTTTTGTGTAGCGAGTGTGGAATAACCCCAGTGGCAGAAACAACGATAGGGACAATGTGTACTCTGTTAACACCCCAAAGGCGTTTTATTTCGTGTGCAAGATTCGTATATTTAGTGAAATTGTCAGTGTATGTCTTTTGTAAATTGTGTGTTGGGGATGGAGATATCAATTGTGTAAGTCACTTTGTTTTGCTTATCTACTAGTGTAGTGCCTGGTCTGTTATGAGGGATAATTTTGTCAGTGATTATAGCTCTGTCAAAATATAGTTTATGTGTGGTGTTTTCTAAGACAATGTCTGGGATATATTTATAGTATGGAGTATGAATGTCCCTTAGCTTGTGTATCTTAGTTAGATGTTGATGTATGATATTGGCTACCTGGTTATGTCTGTGTAAATAATCTGTCTGCGTGAGTATTTTGCAACTGGATATGACGTGTTGGATGGTTTCCTCTGTGATATGGTATTTCCTGCAAGACCCATCAGTTGAATCTTTGATAATGTTTTCTGTAGCTTTGAGTGTTATTAACCTAGTCTTGTATGGCAATCATGGTTCCTTCAGTTTCCCCAAAGAGACTCAGCTTCACTCAACCAAAAATTCGACGCTTTTTTGTCGACGTGCGGCTGTTTGAGATCAGAAGGATGTCTACCGCGGAGTTGCTTTCTAAGCCATGATTGACTTTTAGTGCATGTTGTAGGAATGTTAAGGGTGTTCTGCACGCTGTTCAGATTCAAAGGTGTATATTTTGTATCAGCCATGCAGACTGCTTTTTGTAATTGTGATGTGTGTTGTTGAGAGTAAAAGAATTCTCTGAGTGACTGAGTCTGTTTCTGGTATAGATCTATTCTATCAATAAGACCTCTGCCTCCCTCTGAACAAGCAGGGCGAGTCTTTCATAGTTGCGTGTGGATGGTGCTTTCTGTGCTTTGTAAGTAGTTAACGTTGTTTCCTTTCAAGTCCCTCAAGATCTGTGTGTGTCCACTGTATGACTCCAAATGAGTAGGAGAGTATTGGCGTGGCATAAGTATTGATGGCCTTGATTAAATTTCTGGAATTTAAATGCGTTTAATGTATTGTCTCTAGCCTATGAAGATAATGTTTAGTGAGTGTATTCTTTATGTGTTTGTGCTCCAGAAGCTAGGCTTGCTTAAATCCTAGATATTTGTAAAATTCGTCATTTTCCATAGCAGCAATGTGATCTGGTTCATCTAATGTGAAGCCCCCTTCCCTGAGTACTCCATTTTCGATGTGAATGGTTTTGCATTTGTCCAACCCAAATTGCATGTGTATGTTTTTGAAAAAGTTTGCGTTGTGACCACCCCCGCGTGGGAGGGGCCTACTCGAAGACCCAAGGCAAAGCCAACTCCGACGCGGGTGGGGCCGAGGGTTTGAGACTTGTGTAAGGCTAGAAATACCAATCAAGGAACACGTAAATTAAAAATAGAACTACTATTTTTATTATTCGGAAACCTCTTTTACACCTATTAAATAAAACAATGTAACAGCGCAATTATGCAGCTTGAAAATCCCAAAACAATAAAATATTCCCAAAAGATATAATCATTAGTTCCCAATTAACTTTAAGAATTACCATTATGAGCACAACTCGTAATCATTCCCTCTATTCCCCTTTAACCTAGCTTTAGGATCCCGGGACAGTGCTGTAACCTTAAACTCAACAATACCCCTTATCTTCCACTAACTATGCATTAGCACATAAATAATCATTAAACTATAATGCCTACTCTGCATTACACAATAATTATCTAATTATAATGCATCAGAATATGTATCAGAGGCCATGCTCTCTGTTGATAACTAATCAGCTAACACCTTGCAGTAGGTCACATGACCCCAGACACGAGTGAGCAAGGAGAGCGTCGCGCCTCCCTTTTAAATTATCCCCTGACCAAATGACCATTGCATTGTGACTGCATCATGGTCAGGAGGACCAAACCACAGGGAGAGAGGCAGTAACCCTTTTTATACTGACTTGAACTCAACTACTAACGCAATTCTCCACCCGTGAAATACTGCAAGCCAAGCTCCTACTGCGCTCTTACTACGCACTTATTACAACGAAGTGCAACTAACAAGCCAGAAGCTACAGAGAACATGCACTCAGAAAACTATCACTTAAAAACATAAGCTTATATCGTAATGATAATACAATTTAAGCGTCGTTTTCCGTTACACTAGGCATTAACAAGACAGGTAATTATCAAAAAAGAAATGAGAAGATAAATTACTGTCCGCTGAAACGCTTTAAAACAGCGTTAAACACCAACACTGACGCAGTTCGAACGCAACAACCCTCTCATGGCACTTATAAAAATACAATAATGGAATCATCTCAGCAAAACTAGAAGACTTCCAGCAACGTTGAATTCTTGACATAGCAGAAACGACCTGTCCTTACTCTTGCTGCTTGGAACGCTGTCCCATCGCAAAGTTCAATACTGACTTTTAACGGTATGGCTCCGGGGGAAAAAGGACTCTCTCGGCGATAAAAAAACATGAATAAACAAACTGGCTTAACTTCTATTAGCTAAAAGTTAATGTTTATCGCATATTAGTAAGCTAGTCCAATGCATTCACCCGATAAAATCAACGATTTCATCGTTATGGCGGCCTCTCCTATCGCTGACATTTTTATAAGCGTCCTATTTTTTTCGAACGAACAAGCGTGAAGCTTCTCGTCGCTTTTTCAATATAAATCTCTCTTCTCTAATAAAACAAACACGTAGTAAGATTGTCAACATTCTCGGAAACGACTTATTACAACAAACAAGAGCTATTACGTACAGTGCAATTGTTGCCGACTCCGACAGTTCGCTCAAGTAAGTTAACAATTCCCCCATTAACAAATGATAATTTAAACTGAAAACTCAAAATATTACATGCTACATAAGATTTGCTTAACTAAATACGTTTTGGGTTCAGTGTAAAGCCCTATTTAAACATAAAAAGCAACCCAACATGCAATAAACAAACGCCTGTTATAAAAATATACGGGCTGATAACCCGCTTAGCTAGGGTCGTTTAGTGCGCGCACAAAATAAGAGTTAGTGCGCAGAAGCGCGAGTTTCATAAATACGTTAAAGCGTGCACTAAATGCACGAATGCGTTTAGTGCGCGCAAATCGAACACGCTCTCAGTCGAACTAAACTAGGCCCTGCGATTTTTGAAATGGATAAAAATGTCAACGCCTCTATTTTTGTGTTGCTTACGAAATTTTTTGTGCTGAAAACTTAATGCGCCGCCCCATACATCCAAAGAATATAACACTAATGTTGTCGACCAGATATAGCCCTGTGTGATTTTTTTCCTATTTCCCTGACTCGTTGAAGACGTTTTGAGTGCATAGAATAAAATTCACAGAAGGTGCTGAAGGCCAAATCGACAAGTTGTCTATAAGAAGTTGTTCGACGACTACATTAATCGTTGGCATCAGTGTGTCGTATCAAATAGGTCCTATTTTGAAGGGGACAAAATAAATTTGGATGAATAAAAGATTTACGGTATTTAAGTAAGAAATTCACGGTATTTATTTGACTGAAGATACAGGGTAGCCTAAAGCTTCCCGTACTTACTGAATTTATTGTACAAACACATCAGTATTTACAGCGATAATATATAGAATGTCTCACTAAAGTGAACCAATAGTCAACTTCTAAAATACAAATCTGACAGAGTACTTTCAAAGGAAGAATTATTGTACTTTTATGTGAACGGTTTTTATATGTATGCCATTTATAAAGAAGTCGATTTTGAAATGTGCAGTATTTAGGAACAATTTCTGTTTAAATCCAAACATGCCACATTTTTCACACTGCTTATCTCCTATACGGTTGCATCTATTAGAAAATCACTAAGAATGAAACATAACTCAAATATTGTGCACAATCTGAAAATGCCTTTAAAAATAGGGGTTTCCGTTGCACATTTCAAAGTTGACTTCCATATTAGAAAACGGCAAGACACCCTGACACCCTGTATATTGAATTTAAGAAGTAAAGATGTGTACTTACTATTGAAAAGAAATTTTAAAGGAATGTTTAATAAATCTTCGAAATGACCATCATTTTGTAAAGGCAGAGCGCAACATGCCTGCGCCAATTTTGAGATAAACGTTTCAAGATGACAGGAATGACGTCTTCTACCGTTTCAAGACGAGCAATTTTCAGCTCATCTAGGAAAGTCAGGGATATCGAAAGTTTTTCAAAATTTTCAAATTTGGTTGCCCTAAAAGTTCGCGTGCCTTGACCTTGAAGAATTCAAAATTGTGTAGAGAAATTTGGTCATCTCTGACCTTTTCAGTGGGGGATTTAGAGAAACAAAGTGTATGCAAGTAATCCTCACAAAATCAATGAGCAATTATTCGAACGGTACACGATGTCACTCCTGTCATCTTGAAACGTCTATCTCAAAATTGAGCTATGCCTCCAGAAAAATGGCTGTCGTTTCGAGCATTAATCAAATGCCTCTGCATATTCCTTTTCAAATGTACTTATATAAGTTTTTTCATAAATTCAATATACGAGGGTGGGCTGAAAAGTAATGCCTCCATGGCTGTAACTTTTTTATTTTTTAACCGATTTTCAAAATTCTTTTTATATCTGATACTCACATTTGTCCTCTATGTAATGCACTATTCACTTTTCGACATAGTCCCCATCCCTTTCCACGCATTATACCAACGCGTGACTAGTCGGGTGAACCCGTCGGAGGGGAATTCCGGGGTTGTTGTCGACACCAAGACCGAACGGCAGGTTTCACCTCGTCGTCAGAACGCAACTCATGCCCCTTAAGGTGCTCTTTCCTCTTTGGGAAGTGGTGAAAGTCGCAAGATGCAAAAAGTCTTTCATTTTTGAACTGCAGTTTTTCACCTTTGAACTGTAGGCGCTGCAACCCCCTCTGATGTGTGGCGTTATCGTGCTGCAGAAGAGGATCCAAAGCTGACATTCAATCTTCGTGTCGACGACAACCCTGGAATTCCTCTCCGACGGGTTCACCCAACTAGTCACGCGTTGGTACAATGCGTGGAAAGGGATGGGGACTATATCGAAAAGTGAATAGTGTATTACATAGAGGAGAAATGTGAGTATCAGCCCACCCTCGTATATTACCTATAACTATTGATATTTGTACAATAAATGCAGGAAGACTGAGGAACTTTAAGATACT
>JAHWFO010007424.1:79290-131577 GCA_023313115.1 Rhysida immarginata
TTCCACGTGTTCTCCTTGGTTCCTGCCGAATGATGAGAGCTTTGCTCTCGAAAAGCGCTTCCAGGTTGTATTTTTCCGTTATTTTTGTTTTTGTTATATTCTTTATTACTTTTGTTGTGGTAAAAGAGCCCTTCTTTATACTTAACTATGAAATACAATGAATAAATGTCGCTTTTTATATTTTGAAAGATGAAGATCAGGTACAATCTCAATCTCAATGCTCAGTTGCATGTAAAGGATGTCCCACAAAAGACTCCCTTATTTTAAGAGTAAATCTCTCGGAAACGGAGATCGATAGAAGAATGAAGCAAGTGAAATGTTTAACCGAAAGCCGTGCAGAAAATTCAAAATTAGTTACTAATGTTGCCGACAAGCGGCTGTAGTCGCAGTACGGAGTCTGAGAAATAGGCTATAAAATTTCCTTTGCAAGCAGCCTTTGCAATCATGTCATAATCGATTTAAAATGTACACCTTGCGCAGCACAGAGATGGCGCAAAGGAAGAAAGAAATTTTCAGTCATTTTCTGTAGTATGTCGACAGAAATGGACGCACAACCCTCACAGAAAAACTCTTCAAGCTCGTCCAGTGTTGCAGGTTTGTTCTGGAAAACATTATTCTTCAATGTGCCCCACAAAAACTAGTCGCAGGGAGTATGGAGTCCAATCACGCCTGTCCCAGTTCAAACCAATGAACTATTTCTCAAGAAAGACAAAAGTTGCTGGGATACTCTGTGGTCGGCCCCCATCTTGCATGAACACGATGTACACTATATGATCAAAAATATCCGGACACCCCTCACATGATAATGACTTGCACATCATTTAAATAGCTTCCCACACCTTCAGACACAACTCTGCTTGGACATTGGCAAGAATGGGTCGTTCGGCAGAGCTCAGTGAGTTCCAACGTGGAACCATCGTTGGATGTCACCTATGCGGCATGTCCGTGTGTGACATTTCCAGGCTTCTTCAGATACCCAAGTCAACAGTAGGCGATGTCATTATGAAATGGAAGACCCGGGGATCAACAACAGTTCAACAACGAACCGGTAGACCCAAGAAACTAACGGGCAGAGACCGTCGAGTGCTTCGTCGTGTCACCCGCAGCAACCGGAAGTCCTCGGCGGAAAAAATTGCCACAGAGTTTCGAAACGCCTCTGCAAATGATGCCAGTACCATGACAATTCGTCGGGAACTGCACACGATGGGATTCCATGGCCGTGCTGCTGCCCACAAGCCCCACATCAGCAGGGTCAACGCCAAGCGACGTCTGGAGTGGTGCAAAGCCCACAGAAACTGGATAATGGACCAATGGAAACGTGTAATGTGGACAGACGAATCTCGCTACACACTCTGGCAATCCGATGGACGAGTTTGGGTTTGGCGCATACCTGGAGAACGCTTCTTACCTGAGTGCACAGAGCCCACAGTCAAGTTCGGAGGAGGAGGAGTCATGGTGTGGGGCTCATTTTCATGGTACGGACTGGGCCAGCTCGTTCCTGTGCAAGGAATCATGAACTCCGACCGTTATCTGAATGTTTTGGACAACTGTGCACTTCCAACGTTGTGGCAATTTTTCGGAAACGGGCCATTTCTCTACCAACACGACAATGCTCCGTGCCACAAAGCGAGGCGTGTACAGCAGTGGTTTGCGGACTCAGGGGTCGAAGAAATGGGTTGGCCGACACAAAGTCCCGACCTCAATCCTATAGAGAGTCTGTGGGATGAATTGGAAAGACGCTTGCGGGCCAAATCGCATCGGCCAACTTCTGTACCTGAACTGATTCTCGCTCTTCGGGAGGAATGGAGGAACATTCCGGAAAGTACCTACCAACATTTGGTGGAAAGTCTTCCCCGAAGGGTGGAAGCTGTGATTCGGGCAAAGGGATGTGCAACGCCCTATTGATTTCCATGAAATCGTGGCTACAGCGCAAACGTGCACGTGTCCGGATATTTGTGATCATATAGTGTATAGAGTCAATATTCCAACTCTTTTAAAGTGGCGACAAACTGTTCCAAAACCGCAAGGTACCGTACAGTAGTGATCGTTTCTCGCAAAAAAAAACGGGCCTATGATCCCTTTGCTGGATACTGCAGCCCAAACGGTAACTTTTAGGAGATGTAGTGGTCGTGTTTGAAAGAGTATATTTCAGATTTTGTTTGTTTTTAAAAGAAAAGTTACATGTATCCTTTATATTTCAATATCTCTAGTGACTTGTGGTGCTCTTTAATACAATTTTTTTTATACCCAAGAGTGATCCGATAATGATCTAAGTTTGTGTTAGGCAGGAAAGAAAAGTCTGTTGTCTTGGTATACAGAAGAGATAGAATTAAGATAGGGAAAAAATTGGGAGGAGAAAAAAATTGGGGAAAAAAACCCTGTAAATTGATAAAAAATGTAACGGCTTTAAATGAAATGCAAGGGGCTTGTAAAGAGTTTTCCCTGAATGAATTCCGTCGTCGTTCGTTCAATGGGTTTATTCAAGCTCGGGCGCTGGCGAAACCGGCTCAATCAGATATCGTGTAATCTCGTCGAGGAAGTGAAGTAAACGTGATCTCGTTGGAAAAAGATGATTAAATTTTTCCCTTAGCGTATCCTACTCTAAAACTGCAGATGTAAGCATACAGAGGTAGAGGGGAAGAAAGGTGATGGAGGAAGCGGGAGCGAATGAAATCGCTCCAGATAAAAATAGGAAAAAAATTATTTCGTGTTTAAATATGGAAACACTGCTTCCTGTGTTTAGTTGCAAGTTGTAAATTGACAACAGAAAGGAATGAGAACGGGGAATGTGGTTGGAACAAATTCTTAATATTTTTAATAAAGTGGCAAATTGAAATATCAGAACATTCGGCACAAAAGAGAAAGCGCTGTACAAGAACAGATGGCTACCTAGAAAGTAAGTTCCAAATTTCAATATTGGCGCTGCTTTTCGTGATTGTGCACATTCGTGCTAAACGTGCTGATTTGCTGCCATCGTATTGGCGCCAAATTTGTTCTATGACTCGTTTTCTGAATGCGAAGGACATTGAATCGTTTGAAATCCACTATCAATTTTTTTTTTTTAATTTTTATTTTTAAATTTTTTATTTAATTTCAGATTCTTCGAACCTGGTCACTAGACAAAACCAGGACGAGGAGATCATCATTAATCGATAAAAAACAAACAAAAACACAACCAAAAGGAGGGGAAGCATAAAGGCGGACCTGTCTAGTAGCCTCCCCTCCAGGAACACAAACAAAAAAAAGTATAAATAAACAAAAAAAGAAGAAATTAGTTAAAAAAAAAACAACACCAGGGTGCAACGAAACTAACCAGGTAGATAACCGTACTTTAAATTGAAGCAATGAGTTAGAAGATCGAATTTCTGATGGAAGTTGGGACCAGATTTTAGGGCCAGTATATAACAATTGTGATCTGGCATAATTACGGGTTATTAATGGTAATCCAATATTCCTTGTGAGATAAGACGAAGGAAATTTTAAGTAACTATAATAGCAACCAGATGTAATTAAATTATTCTTTGATTTAAAAAAATAAAGAGCAATCTGTTTTACAAATATTAAGCGAATTGGGAGAAGCTTATGAACTTTCATTTGAGTGTTTATTTGTTCCGTCCTTATATTATTTTTAAAAAAATTATTCTCAAAACTTTACGTTGTAAAGCAATCAGAAGGTTAATATCAGTAATATTACCTCTTCCCCAAAACAGAATACCAAAACATAACAATGAGTGCAACAGGGCAAAGTACTATAACATGATTAATATACAGGTATTGGACATTGAAACTGAAACACCTGGTAGAAATCCAAAATCTTTATTTAATAAGGTGTTGGGGCACTGTGGGCAGCCAGCACAGCAGCAATACGTCTTGGGAAGGATCAGTAGAGGTCCTGCACAGTTTGCACCCCAAACCATTACTGATCCACCCATTACTGATCCACCTCCGTGTTTGACTGTGCCTGCCAAGCAGTCAGGGTTGTAGGCATCAGAGGGGCTCCTCCAGACGAATACCCTCCCTGTTGTTTGGAAGACAGTGTAGCTGGACTCATCCGAGAATATGACGCGTTTGAGGTCATCCAGCGTCCAGGTTTTATGCGTTCGGTACCACTGAACCCGCTTGGAGGCATTTGTACTACTAATGAAAGGCTTCGGTATAGCAACCCTGCTATGGATGTTGGATTTATGCAGGTAACGACGGATTGTCTTCGTGCACACAGGTTCCTGGAGGTGTGTATTCATTTCTGCTGCGGTGGTTTTCCGCTTTCGTGCAACAATCCTGGTCAATGTCCTGACGTCTCTTTCCGACAACTTCCGTTTTCTCCTGCAGTTGCTCCTCCTGGACGTGGTTCGTCCTTCCTGTTCATATGCACACATCACCCTGGATACTGTAGCACGTGAGACATCACAAAGTGTGGCAGTTTTGGACACAGATGCACCTGCTAGACGCGCGCCAACAATCTGCCCTCCTTTGAAGTCGGATATGTCTCCCATTATAGCGCTCTGCACAGACAATTTGAAGCTTACTATCGAACTTTTCTACTGGAGTGACTACCAAGAACTCTGACACGTAATTCATTGATATGCATACGATTAATTACCTAGCAGAAGGTTCTATTCAGCCCTGAGGGTATCCAGTGCTATTTGCGAAGGTGTTTCAGTTTCAATGTCCAATACCTGTATTTCTTGGAAAAAAACGAACTGCAAAAATCAGACCTATCCTTTGTGATAATTTTTTAGCTAATTCTATAATATGTTTACTCCAGCTAAGATCCGAAGATACCCATAAACCAAAGTACTTAAAATCGTTAACTTTTTCAAGCAAGGTATTTTGATAAACGGCTACTCGATTATCAAGTAAACCAATTTTATTACGCTGGACAAATTGGACCCATTTTGATTTCTCAGTACTTATTTTAAGCCCATTTACTGCAGACCATGTTGAAACTTGTTGCAAAGCTAAGTTTATCTTTGTTAACGCCATATCTAACGAATGATCAGATATTATAATCACAACGTCATCTGCATACAGTATAGATTTAAAAGAAATGTTAGTGCTAAAATCGTTTATAAAAGTATTAAACAAAAATGTGTGAGCTTTATTACAAACAAGCGATGAGCGGTTCAATCGTGGCCGTTTTAATGAAGGACATGAAAATATGCATCATGAAGAAGAGAGCGGTCGACTATCTTTAGTGAATGATGATTACAGTCTGTTCAAACATGTGAATTCCTTCGTTTGTGGAAAGCTGTTCCCCACCAATAACCAGATCTAACAAACCGTTGGATTGTGTCGCAGGCGACAGCTTTCCATGATGACAAGGGAAAACAACACATGGTGCAACGCTACAAGTGCCTCAACGATGGAAAAGCAGTGTAAGATGCGATCCTTAGATACCAGCAAGTACCTCTGCTAATGTTTTCTTGTTTTTTTAATGTCTTGTTAGAAATTATTTTCTGGATAACCCTCATATTACATATGACATTTGTGTTCTGTTGTTATTATTTTATGAATTAGTTTATTACCCAATCTTTTGATCACTTGTAGATAACAACCTTTCCACAAGTCCAAAATAGTTCGGAAATACTTCTTTCAAGTAGAACTAGTTATTTTTAATAATAATAATAATAATAATAATAATAATAATAATAATAATAATAATCAAGGCCATCAATGCTTATGCCACGCCAATACTCTCCTACTCCTTTGGAGTCATACAGTGGACACATACAGATCTTGAGGGACTTGAAAGGAAACAACGTAAACTGCTTACAAAGCACAGAAAGCATCATCCACACGCAGCTATTGAAAGACTCACCCTGCCTCGTTCAGAGGGAGGCAGAGATCTTATTGACATCACAAATCTAGACCAGAAACAGACTCAGTCACTCAGAGAATTCTTTCACTCTAAACAACACACATCACCATTACACAAAGCAGTCTGCATGGCTGATACAAAATACACACCTCTGAATCTGAACAGCATGCAGAACACCCATAACATTCCTACAACATGCACTAAACTTCAATCAATGACTCGGAAAGCAACTCGGAGTGAAGGGAGTCTCTTTGGGGAAACTGAAGGAACCATGATTGCCATACAAGACTAGGTTATTGACATTAAAAGCTACAGAAAACATATTATCAAAGATTCGACTGACGGGTCTTGCAGGAAATGCCATATCGCAGAGGAAACCATCCAACACGTCATATCCAGTTGCAAAATACTCACGCAGACAGATTATTTACGCAGACATAACCAGGTAGCCAATATCATACATCAACATCTAGCTAAGATACACAAGCTAAGGGACATTCATAAATATATCCCAGACATTGTCTTAGAAAACACCACACATAAAGTATATTTTAACAGAGCTATAATCACTGACAAAACTATCCCTCATAACAGACCAGACATTACACTAGTAGATAAGCAAAACGAAGTGACTTACATAATTGATATCTCCATCCCCAACACACACAATTTACAAAAGACATACACTGACAAAATCACTAAATATACGGATCTTGCACATGAAATAAAACGCCTTTGGGGAGTTAACAGAGTACACATTGTTCCTGTCGTTCTTTCTGCCACTGGGGTTATTCCACACTCGCTACACAAAAGCCTGTCAACACTAAATTTAAATCCACACTTATACAAAACCTTACTGAAAGCCACAATTCTAAACACCTGTCACATAGTAAGTAAATTCCTACACCCAAACATCAATACCCCCACGAGTGCATAACTTTCCCTCCCTCGCATTTTGGGTCCGCATCTGGGATTGGCTTCCGGACTTGATCCGAGTTTGGCTTCCCCAAACAATAATAATAATAATAATAATAATAATAATACTGTGCTAATTATAATATGGTGGTGGAGGGAGTCATGGTAAAATTAGAAAATGTGTATAAAAGAGGCGAGTAATAAGTTTTTTTCCCTGACGAGTGCTTTTGACCAATATCTCTAAGTAGTTATAGGAGTTATTTTGACCTTAAAAAAGGCTTTTTACATCTTGCCTTAACCTATCCTTTCGCTGTCGTAATTATGAGAAACCGTGTGGGCTACGAGATATGTAACCTGAGTAATTGAGTAGTCATGCCTCGACAAAGTGATCGACACGTGCGCGTGCCATGTCAACAATGCTTACAATACTAACAGAAAGTAACATTGTATTCATTCTTGACTCGTCATTATGAATAGATTTATATGATACGTAGCCAACGAGAGGACAAGCCCCGGGCCAACACCACCTAAAGAGAAAGCCTGAGCGCGGAAACGTCATACATTGTTATAACGTCATAGGTAGTCATCTTTAATCGCATTTCTACCAATAATAAGCCCTAAATTATGACTAGGTATGATGATGTAACAATGTAGGAAATTTTCGCGCTCAGGTTTTGAGTAGAGGTGGTGTTGCCCGGGCGCGGAAAAGTCACCTGACCACAGTGGTCCGGCCAACAATCCAAGCTTCATTGCTTCCAACAAACGAAAAAATATTGATTGTTAAAATTCAAGATGGAAGCAATGAAGGTTACATTGTTACTCAGGTTACATTGTTTACTATGGTCAGGCGACTTTTTCCGCGCCGAGGCTTGTCTTTCTCGTTGGTTGATATGATATGCATTTATTGTCATGTGGTAAAACAAATGAGCAAAGACGGAACGCAAGGTTAAAAAGAACGAAAATGACAGCTTTATTTCATTGAATACAGTGAAAGCTAATAAAGACTAAAGTCGAAAACCAATGCGGAAAACAAAAGTCTAACTTGAATAAAACCAAGTGGTGATTTCCTTACGAAGATCTATCGTTAGTGAATCTATGACGAAACGTGTGACTGCAGTCACTATGAAGGCACCTCGAGAAGAAGCAGAATGCAATGAATGGGCAATTCAGCAGAGCACAGTCAAGCTCCAGGATTGAAGCACGCCGAAGCTGAATGCAAAGAAAACTAAAATGACTCGTCGTTTCACACTCGAGGCAATTTCAAACACACATATATTTGAAGCACATCACCACAAGCCGGGGTGCTAACGCGCAATGGGATATTACAACACACCCTGATCCATACACACACAAATACTGTACACCTGAATTCGGAACGGAACCCAACACACACAAGTATTGAGGAACAACACTCGGTTCATTTATCCCGTCACACCAATAAAAGACAAAACGCACGACGGATTGCAATTCGTTGCACTTGTAGAAAGGGGACGTACGATGTTAGCCCAGTAGACGACTATTTGCGCCCACAGGTACGTTCTGTCCCAAAGAAGAACAAGAATATAACTCGTAAAATGTTTCTCAAATATGCTGAAAAGAAGAATATAAATATTTGTTGTTTAATATTAGAGTAATATTTTATATACAGCAATGGCGAAAACTGCATGTCAATTTACGTATTCTATTGCAGCGTTCACACAAATCTTTCCAAACACGCGCGAAATGGGAAATGTTTTAAACTACTTCGCCTATGTTCTTTCCACTGCTAGAGCTATTCATCCCTTCTTAAACATAGTTGCAGAGCATTGTCTGGAAAAATCTTGTAAGCATTCCAAGGAGCTTTACCTGTAACGCAGATGTGATTTTAAATTTCAATATTTCACTTTTACTTGCAGTTGATTTAAATAAACAATGGAAATACATTTGATTCTATCCACACTCACATCATTTTTAAATATAGGCCTAACTTTAATTAGCCATTTTTAACAATAGGCCTAACATTAATTAGCCATTTTTAACAATAGGCCAAACATTATATAGTCATTTTAACTATAGGCCTAACAGCACTGAATTTAAAACGAAATGAGCACATGCTTCGACAAAGCTTCATAACGGGCACGTGCTCCAAGCTGCCATCAACAATGGTTAAGTGATAAACAAAAAGTGACACTGTATTCACTTATGACTCGTCGGTACGAATCGATTGACATATTACATGCCCTAAGTTCATATCACGGCCTACGAGATGCCCTTTACTATCTCGTAGGCCGTGGTTCATATTCTTAACATTAGTGCACGTGCCTGAAGGGGCCCACGAGAGCTCATCAAAAGTTGATATATCGCAGATGAGTTCTTCCATTTTCATGTTATCATGCAAACGATGGCTGGCCGGACACAAAAAGATATTGATTATGCTTGTATTCTTATATAAAGCTAAAGCTCGTAGTAAGGGCTCATTTTAGTAGCGGGATTTTCCGTTAAAAGGCCCACCCAAATACAGACCCAGATGGGCCTGTATTTGGATTTTCTTTCCAAATAGAAGCCCATGGGCCTTTATTTGGGGACAAATTATAATATTTATCAGCTTTGCCGGTAGATGTCTTTCCAATATGAACTGCGTGCGCTCGTCTTTATTCCTTGTCAGAACGTTTAACCCTAAACATGGAATCAAATTGTTCTATTGTTGCAATGTTTAAATAAAATAACTTTTCCTTACTCAAATAAATATTATGTCAAAACAAACCTGTTTCCGTTGAGAAGCCCATGGGCTTCTATTTGGGGCCAACATGAGAACCTTAAAATGCTGAAAACCAAATAAAGCCCATGGGCTTCTTAACGGAAAATCCCGGTACTTTTTGGGAGTCATTTTCTCGGAGATAGCATTTCGAAGATCCAAACGAATATCATATTCGTCTTGTGTTCGTCATTCCCGTTCGAATGACATATTACATGCCTTATATTGCCAATAAAAAATTTTAAGGGGTGGGGGGGCGGCTCAATAGTCACGTGACTGTTAGACCGATGTTAATCACAAACTAATCAGGTGAGCTCAGGAAGGGTCTTTATCGAAGAGCGAAAGCAGAATTTGAAAAAGTTAAAGCAATCTCGAGTAATCGTCGGACATACAGACAGACAGACGGAAAGACAGACAGACACACAAACAGAGCGAAAGGGCATTGACATTAAAGCATGTACAGAACTGTTATGGGAAAGGGCATTGTCATTAAAGCATTTTTGAAAAAGTCTAAAGCCTCCATTTTATGAAGAGATCTTTAAGGAATACAGCTCCAATTCAAAGTATTAGAATCATGAGTAGATTTCGGTTTGCTTAGAAGTCATCGTGTTATTTTGCGCGTAGATATTGAAAATACTGTAGTTTCTTTGAGTTATAATATGTCTAAGAATCTCAGCTTTAAATGTTCAAATTAAATATTCAATAAAAATTTAACTTTCATTTAAGAGAAAAAAGAATTGAAATCACCTAATTAGAATCTGAAGTTTTATTGGTTCAAAATATTAGAATCATCATCTAAATGCATTCAAAACTTATACTATTAAATCAAAAAACACAATTCTATACATCAATATTTAGTGGCATCCCCTTTTGCTTTGATTCCAGCTCGTAATCGATTTTGCATGTTACCGACAAGCTGTGCGCAATGTTGTTTTGTAATACAGGACCATATCTTTTTTAAACCCTCAATAAGTTCACGTTTATTGGTTGGAACTTCAACTTGAAGCCTCTTTTTCATTATGTCCCACAAATTCTCGATGGGGTTTGAATCGGGTGAATTTGAAGGCCAAGATAGCACATCTTAGTGTCTTTGCGGTGTGACTGGACGCACCATCCTGCTGGAACAAAATGTTTTCTTCACATAAATCTTCAGCAGAAGGCAACATGAAATGTTCAAAAATTTCCTGATACACATTCGCATTTACTCGACAGTTTAGTATGCAAAGTTTTCCCACGCCATCTCCTGTCACACACCCCCATACCATCACCGACGTGGCAAATTTAACTGAACGTTTCATACACTCTTTTTGAAACGCTTCTTCACGCAAACGCCACACACGCGGTCCTTGGTTTCCATGGCAAACACAGAATATAGATTCATCAGAGAACATAACACGGTTCCAATCATCTTGACCCCATAGAAGTCGTTCTTTGCACCACCTCATGTGAGCTCGCATTTGCTTCTTTGAAAGAAGTGGTTTTGTCTTAGGCACTCGAGACTGGAACTTCATTGCATGCAGTCGTCTTAAAGTTGTTGAGCAAGATACATGCACTCCACACTGGATCCAAAGTACATGAAGATGTTTGATACTCTAGAAGCGATTTTCTCTAACCTTCTGTCGTCTCCAGGCGTTGTCGACAATTTTCTTCCACTATTGCGGCGGTTGTTCGTGTGTGAATTACCATTCCGATACTTTTTCAAGACTTTACATACAGTTGCTTGTGAACATTGGACTTGTGCAGCAATTTTTCATTGTGTCAACTTCTGTTGATAAAGAGCGATGATAACGTCTTCAGTAGCTGCCGAAATATCAGCTTTCCGACCCATTTCGCGAATGAGATGCAATGAAATTATAACATCTTGAGTGACTTTTATAACGGAGAATGTTAATTTATTCATCCCTCAATTTGCATAATCTCTCGACAAGCCATTTGAAGATCATCAGACAATGATTCTAATATTTTGAACCAATAAAACTTCAGATTCTAATTGGGTGATTTCAATTTTTTTTTTCTCTTAAATGAAAGTTAAATTTTTATTGAATATTTAATTTGAACATTTAAAGCTGAGGTTCTTAGACATATTATAACTCAAAGAAACTACAGTATTTTCAATATCTACGCGCAAAATAACACGATGACTTCTAAGCAAACCGAAATCTACTCACGATTCTAATATTTTGATTTGGAGCTGTACAAAACATGAAAAGTTTTACAGAAAATGGAAGTATGCAATAGAATATTTCCAATCGGCGTTAGTGGTCAGTCACTTCTATCGTAAAAATATTATGACTCATGGAGAATTTAAAATGGAGAATTCTTGCTTCTTAAAGCTATGATAACAATAAGAAACAATACAACCTTCGCCAAAAAATATTAGACATCCTTAAGGCTAAATTCACACTACGATGGATTTCGCGATGAAAGATATTGTATATGAGTAGCTTAAAAACTCTAAAATTGAATAGTACGTCATTGTTTCATCGACGTCACGTGTTCAAGGCAGACGCAAGACTTACGTAACTATCTTCGCTATGCAAATAATCTCCACGTCTCGCAAATGAGGAGACAATGAGATTTTGCTCATAAGGAGCAGCCTCATGAGGAAAAATTTGAGAGAACCGATTCAGATACAGAGCGGAAAAGTTGGCGGAACCCGCTGAAACATCATCGAAGCGTTTGGAATTGGTCTACCCAATCTACCTCGGCCGAACGAACTTTCTCGTGCAAGCCAACTGTATATGATGATGCCCGCTCCAAGGTATTGGTTCAGCCAACCAGAAATGACATCATTTTTCAAGCCCAGCCGGTCACTGATTAGATTGTTTGGTTCGTTAGGTTTTTTGTGCGTGTCAATATAAAGATCATTTTGTGCCTTTTCACATCATTACTATCCTAAAAAATAATTAAATTCACAATCTTAAGATAATTCTATGTGACTGTCGTTACTCATTCATTGGACAACCCGACGGCTTTGAGAACTGGGAAGGGAAACTCCCGAGAAATTGTGAAATAAATAGTACATTAACGCTCCTAGTGGATGAGTTGAATCGTAACGAAGCGAACGTGAATGTACAGGGTTGTGCATAACCTTTTGCTAGGGGTCTGGAAAATAAACAAAACTAAGTGGAATGTTCTGCGGTTGATAATCAAAAAGTACGTTTATTTCTGCTTTTATCACATCAATATTTAGTGTGGCCACCACCTGCTTCTCGAACAGCACGCATCCGTGCATGTGTAATTTCTTGTGCAACGTTGACACAGCTGCGACGTCTTTTGCCACTGTTATTAGCAATGATGTTTTTGCTTTCCTGTGATAATTTCTCGGTCCTACCCTCAGCAAATTCGGCATGACAGTTATCATAACCTTTCTTCCAATTGTCCGTCACCCATCTATCCGATCGGTTTAACTTGTTCGCAACCCATTTGCGATTAATAAAAGACGCACCTGCTTCCATTGCCTCTCGATATGCATTTGCACGAACTCTATCCATGAAACGCTGCTCTTCACTGTCATTTATTAAACCAGCCATATTTGTTTGATACCAATAGACGCACAATGAACTACTCTCTGTCGAAGCGTCATAAGAGTGTGCTACAACGCTGCGGTTTAAGTCGCAGCCCCCTAGCAAAAGGTTATGCACAACCCCGTATTGCACGTCACCATGACGTTAAATAAAAGTCAATGAAAGGAAAGTTACTTCTCCTGCCATTAACTGGTCTGTGGTCAGAAATTAAAATGACACTTAGTCTTATTTGTGGTAGAGCGATCGCCAAGGGAACAATGTGTTACAAAGTGCCTCTAATTTCTGTCTTCCAATTGTGTAACTCTTCATACACCGAAAATTTTGTTCGTAACGCCTAACATCGACATGGAGAGCACAGGAAAGGCTAGTTTGCAACATTCGAACAGAAGGGAAATATAAAAAAAAATCTTCTAGGGGAGGAACAGCGGAGGGCATTGCCGCATGGCAGCAATTATTATGATAACTGTATCCGGATGCTGTATTTAATTCACCGATTTAGCAATGGATGTGTTACGAGCTTTGCCTCCAATTATACTTTTTCCATACTCCTGCGCTCTTGGGCACTGCGCCTTATATGACACCATTCTTGAAGTGTCTATGGCAATCAGCTCAAGATGACAATCATCTCATCTATAATTCGCGTAAGCCAGTTGATGTCGACTTCGTTCTCTGTTATCTTCTTGCCAGTTCGTACATCGTACGATCGAGCGGAGCTGGCTCAACATACGCTCAGGGTACCATATTTTAGGATGGGGGGGGATGGCGCATTATTATTATTGATGACTATTATTGTTGTAAGACACATAATTTTACAGTGAGCGCAATAGGCATCCCTCTACCGGACGGCAAAATTCCTAGTACAACCCTAGTGTCAATGAACTTCGGACACGTACAGAATTTTGGATAAGTACAACGAAACTAATTGTAAACAAATGAAAATTACTTTATTGATTGCACAGAGCTTTAGTACAACTGTCATATAGCATTTTAACAGAAAAAAGAAAACGAGAAAATTAAATAAGCGACTTTTTGTAATGTTCCGTTTTCAACACGTTGCAATGAACTTCGTACACCGTACCGTTTATTGCACATTACCACTGAGTGGCGTCACCTTTCCGATGAATGACGCTCCGAAGTCGTTGAGGCATGCTGGACACTAACTTCTGCGTTGTTTCTACTGGAATTTTGTCCCTCTCTTCGGAAATACACGCCCGCAACTGCTGCAGTGTTCGAGGCTTCCGCTCTCTGACTTTTCGCTTTAAAATGCGCCATACATCTTCAATGGGTTGCAGGCAGGCCAGTCAAGCACCTTGAAACGCTGCTGTTGTAGCCAAGCCTTGGTGTTCCGAGCAGCATGAGGCTTCGCGTTGTCCTGCTGAAAGATGCTTGGTCTTCTGTTGAACAGCTTTTGGCGGGATGGACGCAGATGCTGTTGAAGAATGTTTATATAGGCAGCAGAGTTAATAGTGCCCTCGCAAAAGTGAAGCGATCCTGTCCCGGCTGCACTCATGCAGCCCCACACTATCAGCGATGCAGGCTTCTGAACTTTCCTCTGATAACAGTCGGGATGATTACTTTCGTGCTTGGTCCTTACCACCTTGCGACCGTTGTTGCCATACATCACTGCAAAGGTGGACTCGTCGGACCACAGAACACTATTCCACTGAGCAAGGGTCCACTTTAGATGGGTTCTGGACCATGCTACCCGGCGACGCTTAGCTACAGTGCTCATAAATGGCTTCCTCTTTGTAGCGTATAAGTAATAGTTGCATCTTCTGATGTAACGGTGGACTGTGCTTTCGGATATGGGTATATGAAAATATTCTCGAGCCCAAACAGTCATTTTACTTATGGGAGCATGCGTGTTTTTCACAATGTAACGTCGAAATACTCGTAAGTCCCTAACATACAATAATCGCTGCTTACCTGGTGCAGTCCCTGGTTCTGTTTTCCCGATTTCTCTGAAACGCTTTATGATCCCATTAGAGTAGAGAGTGGAACTGATAATTCATGGGCAGTAGCTCGCTGGGATTCGTTATTCTGGAACTGCTGTATAATTTATTGCTGTATACACGTTTCTGCTGGATACCAAGTCCCATGGCTCAAAACAAAACGAATACTGAGCTCTGTGACGTGGACGTTGCTTTTAAAGCCTGATGCAAAGCATTCTGGGCGTTTCTACAGCCTTCAGTAAAGTTCTATATGCTGGCGACCCCTTGTGTATGAAGTTCTTTGAAACCTGTTGACAACGCAATTTTACATAAATTTGAATAAATTATTTCACACGATTAAATCGATTCTAAATCGATGTTGATATTGTTCCATGTACACTGAGTAAATCTATTTTCATTAGCCTGCAATCCTCTGTATGCACTTTTCACTGTGTTTTTAGCCAAATTACGTGGTGTCCGAAGTTTATTGACGCTAGGGTTGTATGTTTCAACAACTAGTGTCGGGTGAGACGGATGTCAAGGGTTCGGAGCTGATATCACGGAGGTGTGAATCTTAAAATTAAAGTGAAACCTCTTCAGCAACTGATCAATTAGAATTATAAAATGACTCCTTTTATTTCTCATCAAGGACTTAAATATTCATCTTGGCTCAATCTACATATGAATAATCAGATGTATGTTAATCTATTCAGTGCATGGAATCTAATCTTTATCTAATATAGTAACATCAGTAGAGGGCCCTCACCGAACTTAAGAAACTATATTACTAATGTTTATCACATTAGCGCAATAAACAACAACATGTGCCAGATTCTGCAACTAATATCTATGTGCATCAGTTCAAACACACCTGAGTTATACAGGCCGGTCCTAATACCGGGATAACGCTACTATGCTATTTTTCACTAACACACCGGAAGTGCTTATTACACCCACAAAATGGACGCATACCCGCGCCGCACGGACCTTTTGATTAAGTAACGCATAAGAGGAGGTCCGTGGTAACATCTTGTTAGCACTCCAGCGTATTTGTGGATCAATATAGCAGCATTAAACGCTCTTCGGTGGACGTGGTCAATTAACTTTTGCTCGGCAAGAGCGGCAGACACGCCCACGCGGACACAAACTGCAACTCCCTGTGAAATAATATTTGGATTACGGACTCAAGTTTAGTTACATCATCACGGCTTCTCCATAATACTAAACATGCATGCTACGCAAATACTGTAATTCATTATCTATAATACAGACATAGTATAGCATTATTATAACCAAGACAGCGCAACCTCATTACTAAATGTTCAATTACGCAGTTTCTCACTACTATGTTATAACCACAGTCTCCGTGATACACGACCACTGTTCCTGTTAAAGTTTACGTATTTTGCTCTATTTTCTGTAACTAAAACTGTACTTTTCTTCGCATAAAACAGCAGACTTTGTTGGACATACAACACATTCATTTGCAATCGCCCACTGAGAATAAACTAACAAAACATCTCCGGCGTTCCCACCATTTTTGTCACTTTTTTTTTTACGTCCATTCGCAGCGGTTGCTCACAGCCAAAAAACAAATTATCCTCACTTAAAAAATGCAAGAAAACCCAACAATAAAAAAAAATCCGAGATCGCACAGTTTCTCGGAAAATATCCCAGAAACAATGCTTTCTCGGTAACAATGGCGATTCCTGTTGCACGACCATCGTCGCAAAGAGCAATCGCCAACAATTACTTAAAAAATAACCACAGCCTTTTAAAAATTAACCAAATCAAACATCTTAAAATATATTATTTCTGAATAATGAAATAAATATCAAGACACAAGAGAAATAAAGAGAGAAACAATTCTTACAAAAGTATAAAACAAAAAACTACCCATAGTTCTATAACTAAGAATCAGACAAACCCCTACACGTTCTCCGCCGGATCCATGTGACACTCACTGACATGGAATGTCACAAAACATCTGCCTACAGCCCAGAATTGTCACCATGCGATTACCACATCTTTGGGCCGCTGAAGGAAGATATTGCAAGAGAAACGTTTTAATTCGGACGAAAAGGTGATGGATGCAGTGAAAGACTTTTTCAGAGCAATCACAATCCATCTATGTCAAAAGAAGTGACCTGCTGTATAAATGATGGGACCAATGCCTCAACAAACATGGCGATTACTTTTCAAATAAAGGTATTACATATCCAAGCAGTCTCCATTTTTCATTTGAGTACCCTTAGTTATAAGTCAATCAGTAAGATAGCGTTTTGTTTATTTTTTCTTTACACATGTACATAAATATTTGAATTACTAAACTTATATTTTATTTGTTTTTCTAGTACGTACCTTTCTGTCCGAAATTATCTCAACTGCACCTATTAAACGTAAGTGACTTTTGACAAAAACAAACACTAATTTTAAATAGTCTCATTTTGCTACCACCTCTTGTAATGCAAGTGTCACTTTATTTTTGTAATACGCTGAGTAAGAGAGACAGTAGTAGACGTAGAGTGACAAAAGCACATAAGTTGAATAGAATTGGAATCAGAATCACAGATAGGTAAATTTCTAGTTACTAATATCTTCTATATCTATCTATATATATAAAGAAGGATGTTTGTGGGTGGGTCTGTGGGTCTGTGTGTATGTTTTTTATACAAATCTACAGTTTTATTCCGATCTTGATAAAATTTCGCATACATGACCTTCAAAGCATGAGGAAGGTCACTGTCTACCTCAGATTTCGGAAAAATAATAAATATCGATAAAAAATCGATATTTATGGTTATAGCAAGGCATATTATTGAGAAATATCTCATGACCAACAATGCAAGGCAAAGTTTGTACAACAATAGGTATCAACAATGGTATCAGCACGCAATTCACAAACACACTGCATGAACCAACAATATATATCTCATGACCAACAATGCAAAGCAAAGTTTGTGCAACAATAGGCCCACTGTGTTCGCATCAACAATGGTGTCAACGCGCAATTCACCAATAAGGCAGGGATCAACAATATATATATATATCTCAAGACCAACAATGAAAGGAAAAGTTTGTGTAAGCGTAATTATCCCGGGCAACGCCGGGTAACTCTTCTAGTATATATATAAAGAAGGATGTTTGTGGGTCTGTATGTTTTTTATACAAATCTACAGTTTTATTCCGATCTTGATGAAATTTCGCATACATGACCTTCAAAGCATGAGGAAGGTCACTGTCTACTTCAGATTTCGAAAAAATAATAATTATTGATAAAAAATCGATATTCATGGTTATGGCAGGGCATATTAATGAGAAACATCGCATGACCAACAATGCAAGACTAAGTTTTTGCAACAATGGTATCAACACGCAATTCACAAACACTGTGCACGGACCAACAATATATATCTCATGACCAACAATGCAAATAAAAGTTTGTGCGACAATAGGTATCAACAATGGTTTCAACACGCAATTCACCAATAACAATGAGCTCAAAATGATGATGCAATGATAAAGCAATCTTTTCCAAGAATTATAACAATGAACATAAAATGATGATGCAATATGGATAAGTTTCAATTTGTAACAATGCATAGAATTCCTGTTATTCAGGTTTTTCTTAGAAAAGAGAGTTCTTAGTACTTAACAATTTCTTGAAAATCTTTAAAAATGATCAGTAGCTGGAGATAATGAAGAGTTAGCTGACTATTGAGAAAGAGTGGAAAGACGACAGAGAAAGCAAACCTTTAGCTCCGTGCTGTATTGAGCAAATGGGAAGCAAGTAAATAGAAGAATTGGCGACCGCTAGACTACCCAAAGTGATGAAAGGCCAAATTTTGCTTCAACACAACGAGAGAAGAGTGGAAATTGCAACAACAAGTGTACATCTGAAGTAAGATTACCTGAGTAAGAAATTATTGGAGCGGTCCATCCATTGTGAGCCTTTAAAAAATTTTTTTTCGAATTTTCATTAACAATTTTTACTGTATTAATTCTAAGCATTTTCATGTGTTTATTTTTAAGATATTGCAAAATTTAATTTAATTTTTTGAGATTGTTCTGTTTACATCCATGTGTAATTATCCCGGGCAACGCCGGGTACCTCTTCTAGTATATTATATTTTCTAAGTTTTTACTATCTGCATAGAAAAGAAAAAAATTCGTCTTAAACCAAGCTCACAATTACAGGGGCAATATCTAATATAATCAACTTAACAACGGCGAGGGAAGGGGCATCTATTTTCCAAGCACAATGATAAAGGATGCAGGGGTATTACTTTTAAATCACCTTGGTGAAGCCATTAAAAACATCCATCACTACATCTCCTTGCTTAAGCAATGGTATGCCAACAATGGGATGACACTTAATGAATCCAAGACCCGTTTACTTAAAATCACCAACAGCAACACTAAGCATTCCGATGCCCAGAAAATCTTAGGCGTATTATTTGACAACAAGTTATCCATTAAACCCTGCATTGAAGATCTTGTCATGCAACTGAGCCACCTTAGATATCTTGTCAAGCGCCTAAAAAAAAGACCTTGAATAGGAGAGAGATCACCATAATAATAAAAAGTTTGGTGATTTCTAAATTATTTTATGGTCCTCTGCCTCCCGATTCTTATTAACGAGGATAAAGGATGCATACAACTCAATACTACGAGTGGCTTATTCAATTCCCCGCTACACTTCCGTTACCCCATCAGGCAAAGCTAATGATATATTAACTCTTCCTGGTCTAATATAATTGGCCAAGTTCAAAGAACTATACAGGGCCTTGTATGATCCTCACCACCCGGCACACTTTATTTTTCAATGGATAAATAAGAACTATAACACCCGAGTAACCTGTAAATTTAAATTGGAACCTCCCTATATCCTCCCGTCAACACTAAAGAAGGCCTTTCCTTATAACACTATCGAGGACTGGAACCTCCTTCCATATGAAATAAGGGCAACAATATTAAACTGTAAACTGCCAAATTGCAGTAACCATAAGATCCACTTAACCAATATGTAAAAAACAACCAATTGTAATTACGATTTATGTTCCTTGTACCCCAGAGGGGTGCTATAATTTCAAATAAATAAATAAATAAATCTATAGAAACAACAAACAACGATATCTTATCTTACATATCTCGTATTGTCAAAACGCATTTTTAGTTCTATATTCTCAGCGGACCGCCACGAGCTAAGCTTTTTCTCTCTCTCCTTCGGGCGTCTTCACATACATCGGCAAAACCGGAGCCGTTGACGGCGACGGCACCGGATGCAATGTAATCAAATTTCACACATAGCCCGGTCTGGCAACCGACACCGGCAAACGCAGTCGGTGTTGAATTCGACAAATCGGATGCCGAGCCCATCGCCGAATTGTCGTTTTCAATATTTCCTTAGGGCGTTTTCACACACATACACATCGGCAAAACTAAGCTAGTGACAGTGCTTTTGCTGGCTAATGGCTCCTTTCATTCTCTTGGTAGATTTTTAGTTGTGGTGAAAGAAAAATGTGCATTGCATTCAACAAACCTTCCTGGACTATTGTAGCTTAGAAGGAACTTTAATGGAAGAAAAAAAAAACTTCTTGTCTACATATGTAGTGTGTATAAAAATAATCGAAGACGTCGGTGCAAGAAGGGGAGAGCTCCACATTTTAAAAATTTTCAGGAATCACAAAAAACGTTTTAAAGATTCATTTTTAAAGATTTTGTCTTTATGTTTAATATTATGTTAGAATTTGCCTCTGTGAAAACAATTTCAATGACATTTTAATAAAATATAACGTTACCTATGAAACAATTTCAATTAATTGATATGTATTGGAGATGTCCCGTTCTTGCTCCTTTCCTTTAATACTGTATCTTACGGAATATTGGTTGGAGATATCGCGTTCTTGTACAGAATGAAAGATAATATTTTTCTTCATATATTTCAATGTAAAACACAAATGAGCTGTCCCCTTCTTGCACCGAGGTCTTCAATTATTTAGTGGAGAATAGGTTTTTCTTCCATTATGTTCTTTTTCCACAGTGTTTGTGTTTGTTTGGTTTCTAATTAGAAGGAGGTATCGAAACGAATACTGATTTTATCTTTAACTGATTTTATTTTTCATAGTCAGCTATTTTATCCCATAAACAGGGTTTACTTTCAAAAAGTTCTATTAATTTCACAACATCGTACTTTAATAATTGCTCATTTTCGCAATGAGAGAAATTTATGTAACTAATCCATGTTATGGTTATAGCATGCTTTCACAATACATGATTTTTATTTCGGTATGAACTACATCATCAAGGAATGAATGATAATGAGCATTTTAAAAATAGAAAGTCCCAAAATAAAATGTTATAAAATTAATAGAACTTCACTAAAATGTTCGCGTCGCATTTTTAAAATATGAGGTTTTTAATTAATATATTGACTTGCTTTGACTTAATTGAAAACAGGGTGTTTCAAAATTAAGTACAATAAATTTAGTGACATATTCTTCAGGTCAAAAGAAGACGAAAATGTTCTATAGCACTTTGTCTGGAAACGATTTGTTTGCGAGTAATCCAATATCATAGAGTAGGGAAGCACGGTAGTTAGCGGACGATATTTTAGCAGTTCCAGCGTTTCGACCCAACACTAGGTTGAGTGGTTTGTTCCATTTAAACCTACTTTAGGGTTGTTCCATTAGTTGTGTACGGTTGTTTCCATTACTGTACATCCACTAGGAATATCAATTTCAGAACGTTTGCGTGCTTTGACATACGCATTACGATTTACGTAAAAAAAAAAAAAAGTCATGTACACGTATTCCAGTGCAGACTACACTGACATGCACCTAATGTATAGTCTTGCGGACGGAAATGCTGTGGAAGCAAGAAGACTCTACCAAGAACGCTTTCCGAATAGACGTTTGCCAAATAACCGAACATTTGTATCTGTCGACAGACATTTGAGGGAGCGTGGTTCCTTTGGCCGTCAAACAGGACAAGGGCGGCCTGTAGCACATTCTCCGGATGAGGAGGATGTGATAATTGACATCATACATGATGAACCACAGACAAGCACCCGTCGTATTTCTTCCATGGTACACATTCGGCACTCATCTGTTTGGCGCATTCTTCACCGTCAGCTTTTGCATCCATACCACCTGCAACTGGTTCAGGCACTGAACCCAACGGACTATCCACACCGACAACGATTTTGCCAATGGATACAACGTCCTCATGCTGCAGACCCTAGTTGTCTCAGCCAGATACTTTTCAGGGACGAAGCAACCTTCACCCGGATAGGAATCGTAAATTCTCACAAGCGCATGTTACCAGAGCTCGAGCGCATCAAGAGCGTTTCTCCGTGAACATTTGGTGTGGAATTGTCGGAAATAACTTAATTGGCCCTTATGTGTTGCCGCCACGATTGACTGGGCGAACGTATCTTTTGTTTCTGCAGAATGCATTGCCAGAATTACTGGATTATGTTCCTCTTTTGATAAGATCTAACATGTGGTTCATGCATGATGGCGCTCCAGCACACCTTAATGCTGCATACACGAATCGGTGGATAGGTCGAGGTGGACCGGTAGACTGGCCTGCAAGATCACCCGACCTTAATCCCTTGGACTTTTTTCTGTGGGGGTCATGTGAAAACGATCGTCTACAGCACAGAAGTTCCTAACATTATGGATCTGCGACAACGAATTGAAAATGCATGCCAAACCGTTCGTAATTCTGGCGACGAACTCTTCCATGACATCAGACGGTCGCTCATGCAACGAGCCGAGGCGTGCGTGCGAGCTGGTGGCGGACACTTTGAACAATTCCTGTAATTTGGAGCCACGGGTTTAGTTGGCAGTGTCGCGTAAATAAATCGTTTCCAGACAAAGTGCTATAGAACATTTTCGTCTTCTTTTGACCTGAAGAATATGTCACTAAATTTATTGTACATAATTTTGAAACACCCTGTATATTATAACAAATATGTCCAAAGATAAATTTGTCATAGCAATGTTTTTGGATTACTCTAAGGCGTTCGACTCACTTCTTCATAACCTTCTGCTACACAAATTAGCCAAATTTTATAATATTCGGTGTCTACCGCTCCAATGGATTGCCAGTTTTTTAAAAGATAGACCTTTTTAACAAATCCTCGTCCACCATAACGCGTAACGTCGGCGTTCCCCAAGGCTCCATACTTTCTCCCCTTCTCTTCAATTTATTTATTAACGATCTCCCCTCGACTTTAGCTCCTCTATCCTCGATCCTTACGCTGACTTTACTCTTTCCGCGATTCAACACTCGTTTAATACTGTACTTAACAAATTATTAAGTTGGAACAGCCAAAATCACCTCCACTTAAATCTTGAGAAAACCACTTATATAAACTTCCACCAACGTAACAAAAAGCTTGACTTAGTTAATTTTACCTTACGCTATAATACAAAGGAACTCATTCCTACTATATTTTATAAATTTCTTGGAATTCATCTTTCTTATAATCTTTCTTGGGATGCCCATATCAATGACTTATCTTACTTTAAACTATCGGCTCGGTCTTTACTCACGACTTCATCTTCTGCCTAAAAACATTCAATCATCACTTATTTTGCTACTCTATTTTGCTCTCATTCAATCATCACTTATTTACGGCCTTGAATTTTGGATTCACGAAGTGAAGGACAGATTCACGTCAAGAAAGAAAACAGAGATCTAAGTCGAGATAATAACTTTATTATCGAAACATATCATGAGCATACACAAGAAACCTTCTTGATATATGACTATTCAATGAACCGCCTTCAGCTTCTATAACTGTTTCAATGCGAGATCGAAACCGTCGACATGCGCGAATCAAATGGATAGTTCATATTGGTCAATACTCGAACAATGGCAACTTTCAATTCATCTTTGGTGTTATGGGGGTGTACATTGACCTCTCTCTCCACAACGCTCCATACGTAGTAATCCAACGGATTCAGGTCAGGGGAGTTAGGAGGCCAAAGGTTAGAGGTTACGTGATCATGGAAGTTGTCGGCCATCCATTCATGTTTCACGCGAAACTTGTGTGCTCTTCGCATAACATACGAGTGATATCTGATGTCTTCATGGACAACATTTCTGATTGTTCCTTCCGACACATGGAGATCTTTGGCAAGTTACCTAATGGATGTTCTGGGATTATCATCGATGGCCTGCTGCATTTGCTGAATAAATTCAGGTGTTCTGATGATGTCAGAGTGTAAGGCATGCTTTTTACGCTTTTCTACTAGTCCACCATTGCCATATTCGGTCTCCAACTCCTTCCGCACTTTGTGAATGAATGATCTTGCGACCTTTAGAAATCGTGATATCTCTAAATCGCTTTGTTCCGCCTTTATTGCCACGATTACTGCATGTCTCTTTATGATTTGTGTTACTTCATGGTCCGCCATTTTGCTTTCCGGAAACGGAAAGGAGATAACTTACTATAGTGCAGCAGTAACAAAACGAAGGTGTGTCCTCAAATGCTTTAAGCACCCTGTAAAGCAAAGAAGGCAAAGTTCAGTCAGTTGCTCTTCTAGGGCGAAACAGCGTCCTTGGAATGGATAGCAAACTTTTGCTTTATAAGATGGTTATACGAACAATTCTTCTTTATTGTATGCCTGCCTGGGCTACAATATGCAAATCCAAATGGAAGAATCTCCAAACCTCCTAAAACGTTACCCTGAGGCTATCGCTCAACTTGACAGGAGAGTCGCAACAAATATTTCTATTGCTGAAGATTTCCATATACCTCCAATTGGTAAATATGTCCAGGAGTCGCTGAAGAAGTTGCTTCCGGAGATTAAGGACCATCAGAATCCTCTGGGAGATATTCTGCAGATATTCTGAAGCATCCATTCACCTTTAGAAGTTTCCTCAGGCATCACAGGCCTCGTCATGTCCTGGACATCAATTTCGACGACATCCAAAAGGCCATCTTTCCCGAATACTGGATCTCATAACTCCTCGTGCCCCTCATCAATCAACTATCAACTTATTCGTCCTTATAGAAAAGGACCCAATCTTATCCACTGGATGGCTTAACTAGGTTTCATCTGGCTTCTTGCCTAGTTCAGTGTACTTCCCCTGGTTACTTCCTGGATGAGTATGGCAGTGAAAGCGTTGCTTTCGGACCGCTCGTTTCGTTTTCCCTGCTCTGTTCGATTGTCGTTTGTCATTGTAATTCTGTAGTCGTTCATAGTTCCTCAGGATGAGATGATACTCGATACGCGTTGAACACTTAATAAAGACGCTACCATATTGCTATTCTGGACCATATCTTGTTTTATTTATCAAGTCAGCAATATAGATAAAAATGCAACTACAACTGTTTATTCACTGCATTTTAACTCAGAATATTTCACTCATTCACTTGATGGATTAAGATTACTTAAGATTAAGGGAGCTATTCCAAATAAATTTGCGTTGCGAAATCGACCAAAACGAATGATTAAAACTAAAGAAATGTCTTCTCAAAATTTTATAAATTGCATCATTACTTCTATTTAGTATTTCGTTAATTAATATTAAAATTTGATATAAATGATATTCAATATAAATCATTAATTTTAACATATAACTTTTATAATAAATTTTATTTATTGAAATGAAAATAAATGCAAACGCTCCGACACTGATCACGTTTATTGCAATGCATGCAATGAAAATAATAACATTTTATTTGAGAAAAACCAAGAGAGCTGGTTTAAGAATCTCCTTTCAAACACCGAGCTTATGACGACGTCAAGACCACTCTTAAGGAAATATTTAGGAGAATTTAACAATACGGGTCAGAGAAAGAAACTTTTAAAGCAAGAATCATTAAGATGAAAACGGCTTATTTCCTGACCAAAGATACCTATAACAAGTCAAATCATTCAAAACTAAACGTCGGCACTAAACAACAGTAATACACCCAGAAGCACTTTATACAGCAAAATGTCTAACCCTGAACGCAAGAATGGGAAGTAGCTGACAGCAAAATATTAATTTAATATTAGGTCTAATAAAGACGTATTAAAGACAGCCTGCTCCAGTGCGCTCTCCACGTTAGGGGAGCCTCATTGAGACAGGTGGAGAAATTCAAGTATCTCGGGATTGCATTCACGAGTGATGAACGGCAGGAGAAAGAATTGGATGCTCGGATCGGTGCAGCAAGCTGTGTCATACGCGAACTGTGGCGATCCTTGGTAACGAAACGCGAGCTGGGTAACAAGCCAAGCTCTCCGTCTTCTCACCTATGGTCAAGAGGCTTGGGTAATGACCGAAAGAGTGCGATCGCGGGTACAAGCGGCCGAAATGAGATTTCTGAGAAGTGTAGCAGGTGTTACTACTAGATAAGAGTGCACAGCAGCACAATAAGGGAATCTTTAGGTGTTGAGCCGCTACTTCTCCGCATTGAGAGATCTCAGTTGCGCTGGTATGGCCACGTGATACGGATGCCGCAAACTGGTCTTCCTAGGCAGTTATTTTCCAAGCCGGTGGCTAGACTACATGGAGAATCTGGGCTCGAGTCGCTTGGGTATTACCAGGGAGGACATGCACCTGATGGCGGAAGATCGCGACCACTGGAAATCCTTCATAGGGCTGCTGCCCCCGCGACCCTAACGGATAAGCGGGTTTGAAAAGTAAGTAAGTAAAGACGTATTCTATAATACGCCACAACAATGAAATACACACATACTGAAAACCGTACTGATATTGTATCATTAGGAAAAGAAGAATAGTTTTATATGGAGATCTTTTAAGTATAAACCCCAGTAGGCTCACAGGAAGAATTTTCAAATACGAGATGCTATCCAAAATTTCCCGAAATTGTTTTATTCTGACCGAACCGTAAAATGTACGAAGTTTTGCCGACAGATGGTGACAGGATTCGGGCTATTTTGAGGAGAGATTGAACCTCTTCAGTCCTCACCTGAGATGCTAATTTGTGACACCGGCTTCAATTTTATTTGAACTGTTTCATTGTAAAAATAAAGCTTTGCTCACTTCGTGTCATTGTCCACTGGGCTATCTATTCAAAATAATAAATTAGGAATTTATGGGTACGCCTCAGCTGTAATTGTGCCAAGCGGTGTTATCCTGGGTCCACGTAATTTTGAGTTTGAGTTGTTTTTGTTACTCTGTGTTGGTTCTGTTGCCATTCATGATATTAAGGCTGAACAAAACTGCGGCTGAAACACACGGACTGTTGAAGAAAGCTTTTGGTGGACAAGCTTTAGGCCAAACCAAACGTTTGATAGGTTTAAGTGTTTCAATGATGGTCGGAGTCTGTGGATGACGACAAGCAGTAACGTGGAAATTATTTTAAAGCTTGTAGAGTTGCGCAATGGAAAATCGTAAAGCAAGTATACAGAAGGCGTGAATGTATAGTATAAATATTTATTTCAAAAATTAACTTAATTAAATAAGTAATTAAAACCTTAAACCTACCGGAATCTACCGATTTGAATCTACCGGAAATCTAGGAGTGCAACCAGGCCGGGGACGCAAACGAATCAGGCAGCAACGCGTTGAAGAAGTTGCAACTGCTGTTGTGGAACAGGAGATGACTACTGTGCAGGGTACCAGCAATGCACACGCAACAGCACGCCAAACAGATATCCCATATTCGACGGTGAGGAAAATATTGCATAAGATATTGACATTTTATCCCTATAAACTCACACCTGTTCAACAATTGCTTCCTGGAGATGAACGTACCCGAACTGACTTTTCGTTGAGATTTTTAGCACGCATGGAAGTGGATGATGCATGGCCATGGCAAATTTTATGGAGTGATGAGGCACATTTTTATTTGAATGGTGATATCAATACCCACAACTGCCGTATTTGGGCTGCATCAAATCCACAAGTGTGTCTGCCAACTCCTATGCATTCACCGAAACTAACAATATGGTGCGGCTTTACTGCTTCTTTCATCATCGGCCCGTACTTTTTTGAAGAAACCGGTGACTTGTTCCGTCAATTCTGCCAGGTATGCCGATATGCTTGAGAATTTTGTGATACCACGATTGCAGAAAAAGGGTTGTCTGGATTCTACCATTTTTATGCAGGATGGTGCGCCACCACACATCGGACGTCAGGTGCAGCAGATCTTGCGAGAACGTTTTTCAGACAACAGAATAATTAGTCCTGCATTTCCCATTGTATGGCCACCCAGGTCGCCTGATCTCAACCCTTGTGATTTTTGGTTATGGGGATATTTGAAAAGCCTTGTGTATCAAGCACATGTTCCTGACCTCTCAACCTTAAAGGATCAAATAACGTTACATATCAGACTAATTAATGCGTAGAAAATGTCGTGTAGCGCATGCAGCTATTGGAACAGCACACTGGTGGTCATATTGAAACACATTCGGAATTAAAAATGAAACATTGTTTATTGTTGTTACTAAAGTTGGTTTGTACGGTATTTGTTCATTTGACAATTAGGTATTCATTGTTTTCTTGAAAAAAGCGCCCCCTATGGCGACTTTTGGTACTATTTTTTTTTTTTGCAGAAATCGAAACTGCATGTTCCACTAAGTATATACACCAAAATGTACTGCATTTGGCCTAATAGAATATGCTCACCTGGTATATTAATTGGAATAATTCGGTAATTCGAGTTGTTTCTTTGTACAGATAATGGGCATCCCATCTTGTGTGAAAATATAAAACGCTCCAAGTTTGATCATTTCAAAATAATAACAAGAAAAAAGGGATAAGTAGTTAAACCATGTGTTATACATTTGGCGCCTAATTGAGAAATTTGTTGTCACTTTAGGGCCTATATTCCATTAAGATTTTCATCGAGTGATGGCGGCTTAACAGCTCAATATATCCGAGTTGAAGTAGTTTGCGCGAGCATAAATGCCGTAAGTGGAGCATTAAATGTGAGAGAAAAAAGATCTTATCCATTTACTCGTTCGCTTTTCATTCACTTGCTCCCATTTGTCTTTCACGCAGCCAGAACCATTAAGCATAAGACATTTGTGCTTTCCTAATGAATAACGGCTATTCAAGCTTATCGCTTCTTCTTTTGCTTTCCTTCTGCACACGGACTGCTGAAGCCAAAATATCAATTCGATTCTTTTTTTACCTTGCGAGGCGGCGCCTTTCTCATGCTGCACCACGCGCACACTCTTAATTGCTAAGAATCGACTATTGGCCACGTTGCCTAAATAGGGAAAAAGAAAGTAATGGAGAACATACAAAAAAGCCAACAAATTGGACGGAGTTAGGAGAACAGGAAAGAATGTTAATGAGAATGAACGTGTTGGAAAAAGCAAACTACGAAATTTAAAGCAAACATCTTATCGACTTATTCAGGGAACCTCATTTCTTTATGTTATTGGCTGTTCTTTAATGAAGCAAATATCAGATTTGAAATTTAACATTTTTTACCAGGTAAAATTTATGTTAATAACTGTTCAAAAGGAATATTAATTTAGAATTTGTTTCGTAAAATATAAAACGGAAAAGATCCAGGTTTAGATATACAAGTAATTTAACAAAGATGTAGGTACGAGGAGCTTATTCATGCACGCAAATACCGGTACCATTCGAATAAATTCATCAATAATAGCAACATTTAACATTATCTATTCTATTCATAACATATAAACTTCTCACTTACCAATCAGAATTGCACAATTTAGTTTTCATTTAAATACATAGGCTAGATATTCTGAAATATAAGCTCCTTTTGTTTCTACTATCCTATAAAATGTTATTTTCACACCCCAATTAATCCAGGCTTGCTTATATCCCTTAAGAGAACGGTCATATATGAAATTCTCTCCTAAGTCATCAGTTAAACTGAGTTGTGTTAATATATTTCAAAATTAATTTCATAGAAACCATATAAGATGGAAACAAACTCATTTAAAAAGAAAAATACGATGTGGATAATATCATCAGTAGAACCCAAAAATTATGTCAAGAGGAAAGAAGAGTAAAACTAAAAAATATATAAAATATAACTGACCTTATGATCTGTGGATACTTGTGTATAGATGAAGGAAGGATGCCACTTTTCCACAAGAGAATTTTAATAATCTTCATAAATGTATACATTTCAACTACCAGGTAGTCATCATCAGTATGAGTCGAGGTAACAAACAAGGAGAAGGTTTATATAGGAGTAAGAAGCCAATAGGGCGCAAAAGAAATTGCCACTCAAGAGTGATTGGTCCAACTTAGCGGACCTAGGAGAGAGCTCTACAGAGTTTTAGCAGAAAATACAGAATCCAAAAAAACAAAAAGGAAGGGGACAAGAGAAAAGGGGCCAAGAAAACCGTTATTTAGCATGGGCTAACAATGTGTCCCATCGTGATAGATCAAGAGGTCCAGCATCATGATTCAGGAGTTTTTGTTCTTCGCACTTCATAATCTCCAGGGACTCCAAGAAATTAAGTCTTTTGTAGTCATCAGCCACATGTAGAATGTTGAAGTTTTCTGTCTTCATGAAGTGTCCAGTATTAATTATATGTTCAGCATAAGCTGATTTTTCTGGTCTATGGTTTCTTACGTTGTCAAAATGTTCCTTTATTCTGGTTTCAATTCTTCTGCGGGTTTGTCAGATACATTTGTGGTCACAAGTGCCACACGTGATTTCGTATATCCCGGATTTCTCTGTTGTCTGGATTTTATCCTTGGTATTGCCTAAGAGTCTTCTCAACGTTTGGCTACTTCTATGAAGACCAAACAATCCTAGGATTTTCTCCAGGCCTCTAGTTAACCTCCTGTTATATGGGAGGCAAAAATATTTCTCCCTGTCCCGAGTTCCATGAGTAAGGGTTGTGGCTTCCGTAAGTTTCAACATGAAGTTATACCTCTTAATTAATTTATCAACGGTTTCATTATTGAAACCATTGGCAGCAGCAGCTTCTTTGATCAAGCGGAATTCCATGTTCCTTTTCTCTCACGTCATAGGGATGCTCAATGCTCGGTGAATCATGTGGTTATACGCAGCCAGCTTGTGGCCAAAACAGTGTAATTGCTGTTTATAATAGGCTGGTACGTAGTTAGGCTTCCTGTAGATACTGAAGGCAAGTTTACTTCCCTCTCTATGCACCAGCAGATCCAAGAAAGGGAGTGAATTATTGCTTTTACTCTCCACAGCGAAAGATATAGAGGGGCATAGGCCATTGACGTCATCTTTTAATTGATCAATATGGTCGATATAACAGACAGTAAAAATGTCATCGACATACCTATATCAGACGTTGGGAAAGTAATTAAAATTGGTAAGGCTAAATTTTCCAGATGATTGAGAAACAAGTTGGCTAAGAAAGGGCTCAAACTGTCATATCGAAACATGGAATTCCGCCTGATCAAAGAAGCTGCTGCTGCCAATGGTTTCAATAATGAAACCGTTGATAAATTAATTAAGAGGCATAACTTCATGTTGAAACTTACGGAAGCCACAACCCTTACTCACGGAACTCGGGACAGGAAGAAATATTTTTGCCTGCCATATAACAGGAGGTTAACTAGAGGCCTGGAGAAAATCCTAGGATTGTTTGGTCTTCACAGAAGTAGCCAAACGTTGAGAAGACTCTTAGGCAATACCAAGGATAAAATCCAGACAACAGAGAAATCCGGGATATACGAAATCACGTATGGCACTTGTGACCACAAATATATCGGACAAACCCGCAGAAGAATTGAAACCAATAAAGGAACATTTCGACTACGTAAGAAACCATAGACCAGAAAAATCAGCTTATGCTGAACATATAATTAATACTGGACACGTTATGAAGACACCATTCTACATGTGGCTGATGACTACAAAAGACTTAATCTCTTGGAGTCCCTGAAGATTATGAAGTGCGAAGAACAAAAACTCCTGAATGATGATGCTGGACCTCTTGATCTATCACGATGGGACACATTGTTAGCCCATGCTAAATAACGGTTTTCTTGGCCCCTTTTCTCTTTTCCCCTTCCTTTTGTTTTTTTTTTTTGTTTGGATTTTTCTTCTGTATTTTCTGTTAAAACTCTGTAGAGCTGTCTCCTAGGTCCGCTAAGTTGGATCAACCACTCTTGAGTGGCAATTTCTTTTGCGGCCTATTGGCTTCTTTCTCCTATATAAACCTTCTCCTTGTTTGTTACCTCGACTCATACTGATGATGACTACCTGGTAGTTGAAATGTATACATTTATGAAGATTATTAAAATTCTTTTGTGGAAAAGTGGCATCCTTCCTTCATCTATGAAAGAAGAGTATTTTCCTCTTCGAAATTGGTTGATTGACCAATCAAACGTATTACAGTGCGTCTAAGGAGTTGGTGTTTCCAAGCTAACAGTCCTCAAAAAGTTACGACTATTTCCAAGCTAACACCCTCTCTTTATTGAATCGTTTTATTAATTTTTAGCACATTCTCGTAGAAAAGTGCTTACGTGATCGGATTTACAGCTGTCCATCCATCCGTCCGTCCGTCTGTAGACACAATTCCAACAATGCATTGCGTTGCAATAGAGAGAGTGCGTGTAGTGACTAGCTGGAAGAGACGAATTATCTTCACATTGGGAAACACGCGTATCGAGCACATCGGGTGCTCTAAACGTTAATGAGATGGTGCGCTTGCAGGATGCACGTGAATGACGATTATTGAAAGGGCATAACGGTCTCTAAACCAAAAGAATTTTTATTCGTAGAGAGCTTATGATTTATTATTATTATACGATAACTTGAAAACGAATTAACTTTTTTCACCAATCCATTAATATGGGACAGTGCACTAACAAGTTCGAAGGTGAGATAGCCGGAATAGCTACAATAGCACGTGCTCTAATGGTACCCGAATACCCCCCTTAAAAATTTCCAATAACCAGATAAAAAAAGGACAAATAATCAGCCTGTCTCAGTCCACTGTAGGACATAGGCCTCCCCCACGGGGCAATATTTGGTCTAATCTCCCACGCTTAGCAGACGATTTGGGAGATGCATTTTTGAGCTTTTGCCAGCTTTTTACGACTGCTACAAGGTGGTAGTAGCAGCCGGGACCGTCGGCTTAACGTGTCCTCCAAAGCACGGGGGGGGGGGGGGGGGCAAGATCTCGCTTTACTAAATGGTCACCCATCCAGTGGCTAGCCATACTAGGTGATGATTAACTTCAGAGGTGTCTTGCTCTGCGAAAGCCTCCCAGCCCAAGGCCTCCACAATAACCAGATATGGCATAAAATATATCAAAAAACAAATCGTCATAACGTGTCATGAATATGAGAAACTATTGGTACGTGGTCCAATAATGCCATATGGTACCACTGGAGCTTTCAATGCTAAGATATAGCGTGTAATACGAGGCCTGTGAGAAAAGTATCCGACCTTATTTTTTTTTGCGAAAACCTGATGGATTTGGATCGCGCGCGCTTGCATGAGCCGACCTTGAACCTTTGTGCGTATGCGTGAATTATTTCCCGCCTCTCAATAGCATCAGTTGCTGGCAATCAGCATTAGAGGGAGGTAGTGTGTCGTGCTCTCGTCGGTTTTTGATTTGAAGGAAAATGACGGAACGACTGGAGCAGCGTTACTGCATCAAATTTTGCCAGAAACTGATCGACAGCCAGGTGGAAACCATCCGGAAGATTCAGACGGCTTTCGGTGACGATGCTATGGGCATCACACAGATTAAGGACTGGTACAACCGGTCGGCCATCAGCATACCGAAATGACCAGGTCATTGCCAAAGTGAACGCTGTGGTGATGCGGGACCGTCGTGTGACTACCCGAGAAGTTGCGGAAGAGGTGGGCATCAGTATGTTTTCGGCACATTCCATTCTGACCGAAGATTTGGCCATGAAGAGAGTGGCGGCGAAATTCGTGCCGAAGCTGCTAACGGCGGAGCAAAAGCAACTTCGTGTTGACGTCGCACAGGACATGCTGGCCTCCGCAAACAATGACCCCAACTTCATGAACACCATAATCACTGGTGACGAGTCCTGGGTGTACGGGTACGACCATAGCATCGTCACCGAAAGCCTCCAAATCAAAAACCGACGAGAGTACAACACACTACCTCCCTCTAATGCTGATTGCCAGCAACTGACGCTATTGAGAGGCGGGAAAAAATTCACGCATACGCACAAAGGTTCAAGGTCGGCTCATACAAGCGCGCGCGATCCAAATCCATCAGGTTTTCGCAAAAAAAAAAAAAAAAGGTCGGATACTTTTCTCACAGGCCTCGTATATCAAACAACATGTAAGGACGTCTCATGACTGAATATAACGCGTAAATAATGATAGGGGGAATTGGTTTAGTAGTAATTGTCCTAATCGTACCATATGGTACCATTTTAAATTTCATATGGCTAGTAGCTAATCGCTTGCTTCAATGGTAGATGATAAAGTAGAAACACTTTAGTAATAGAATATGAAAAAATAATAGATGCTTAAACAGACTGCTTCAAAAATTGCGGCTCACTTCGTTTAACATTATATGGGAATGCCTACAGATTAAAGAACTTTTATTTGTTCACATACATATAAAGAATAACTCCACTCTCCATTTAACCTTTCAGTTCTTTAAATTCTCTCTTTACATTAGTTTACTTTTGTATAGTATAGTACGTTTATGTTCTCTGGTAATTTACAATTTAGTTTTCATTTATATACATTTTCTCTAAAGTATTTTACAATATGGAACAATATCAACATCAATATAGAATCGATTTCATGGTGTGAAATAATTTATTCAAATTTATGTAAAATTGCGTTGTCAGCAGGTTTCAAAGAACTTCGTACACAAGGGGTCGCCAGCATATAGAACTTTCCTGAAGGCTGTAGAAACGCCCAGAATGCTTTGCATCAGGCTATAAAAGCACCGTCCACGCGACAGAGCACAGTATTCGTGTTGTTTTGAACCATGGGACGTGGTAAACCAGTAGGAACGTGTATACGGCAAAAAATTATACAGCAGTTCCAGAATAACAAATCCCAGCGAGCTATTGCCCATGAATTATCAGTTCCACTCTCTCTCTACTGTTAATGGGATCATCAAGCGTTTCAGAGAAATCGGGAAAACAGAACCAGGCAAGCAGCGATTATTGAATGTTAGGGACCTACGAGTATTTCGACGTTACATTGTGAAAAACAGGCATGCTCCCATAAGTGAAATGACTGTTTGGGCTCGAGAATATTTTCATATACCCATATTCGAAAGCACAGTCCGCCGTTACATCAGAGGATGCAACTATTACTCATACGCTACAAAGAGGAAGCCATCTATGAGCACTGTAGCTAAGCGTCACCGGGTAGCATGGGCCAGAACCCATCTAAAGTGGACCCTTGCTCAGTGGAATAGTGTTCTGTGGTCCGACGAGTCCACCTTTGCAGTGATGTATGGCAACAACGGTCGCAAGGTGCTAAGGACCAAGCACGAAAGTAAACATCCCGACTGTTACCAGAGGAAAGTTCAGAAGCCTGCATCGCTGATGGTGTGGGGCTGCACGAGTGCAGCCGGGACAGGATCGCTTCACTTTTGCGAGGGCACTATTAACTCTGCTGCCTATGTAAACATTCTTCAACAGCATCTGCGTCCATCCCGCCAAAAGTTGTTCAATAGAAGACCAAGCATCTTTCAGCAGGACAACGCGGAGCCTCATGCTGCTCGGAACACCAAGGCTTGGCTACAATAGCAGCGTTTCAGGGTGCTTGACAGCGGAAGCCTCGAACACTGCAGCAGTTGCGGGCGTGTATTTCCGAAGAGTGGGAGAAAATTCCAGTAGAAACAACGCCTAAGTTAGTGTCCAGCATGCCTCAACGACTTCGGAGCGTCATTCGTCGGAAAGGTGACGCCACTCATTGGTAATGTGCAATAAACGGTACGGTCTACGAAGTTCATTGCAACGTGTTGAAAACGGAACATTACAAAACGTCGCTTATTTAATTTTCTCGTTTATTTTTTTATGTTAAAATGCTATAACACAGTTGTACTAAAGCTCTGTGCACTCAATAAAGTAATTTTCATTTGTTTACAATTAGTTTCGTTGTACTTAACCAAAATTCTGTAGGTGTCCGAAGTTCATTGACGCTAGGGTTGTAAAATGTAGGTTAATTCTATGTATCCATGTATGATGCTCTAAAAGGAAAATGTGCTCCTTTTATCCGCTTTGGCGGTAAAATCATTCTTGTCTTTAAATATCTATTGATTTTTGTGAAGTATTGTAAATTTGGCATTTATTAAATATCTACTGAACATATTTCGTGCAGAAAGAAAAGTAAATTTGACAACTTCAAGTTTCACCGATCACATACAGAAAGAAGGCTACACGTACAAAGGCTAAGGGCAGACAAAGTACAAATTTAACTGATTATAATCCAATATTTCTCCAATGAAAAGCTCAACGACGCCCCGCTGTCAGGGAGACATGGAGTTAGCAGAGAAACCTCGCTTCTATCCTCCTTCGCTAGCAGTCCCTTCGTGTCGGTTTAGCCAGCCCACTTCTGCAACTGAGCAATAGGTGACTGATCGATTGATCATCGAAGCTCCCATACCAACAGAAGAAACGGCGACTGTTGGACCACACCAAGAGATGAATCACCTAATTTTTGCCTCAAGACATCGAGAGCAGACTGCGATTTGCAACAACAGATTACCAAGTAGTGAATAACCCAACTCAGATTGTTGGAATTGCAGTGCACACAAACACAAACGATTATGTGCATCCATCGCCACCCAAGAAGAGAAAAAGCAATTGAGGCCTCATGGAAGAAATTGAGGCCGTCTATGGAACACCTGATGAAGAGGAGTCGACCACACAACGAAAGACAAGACTTCAGCGCCGTTTTTGAAATCGTGCGATTTTTTTTGACTAAGTAGCCAACAAGATGTAGATGCATTGGCGCTTGGGGAGGTGGGGGTGGAGATGGTGCATTAAATAGAAGCTCTCCATGCAAGATGGTCACTTCACTAAAATATATCCTAGAACCCTGGTAGAGCAAATATATGCAAATTTTTGGATTTGTTTAATTTTTAGATGAACAAATGAATTTTAAAGGTCAATTTTTCTATAATTTCTTATTAGGACCGATAGGTACTTATGTTTTCACAATGTGCGCCGTCCATCCGTCCGTCTGTCTGTCTGTCTGTTGGTGCTCTAGCGTTTGAACGCTTCCGAATTTTCGACTTCCGTTTTCACCATTCGACAACTTAGGGAAAACGAAAGACTGAGTTCGTTGGTGGAAAAAAATCAGCGAACTACTTCCGGTTTAAAAGATCACAAATAATATAGGGGACCGCGTTTTTCACTATAGAATTCCATGTAGAAATGGCCTGTGCACTGCCAAATGCTGTTCTCTTTGGCATTCCATAGCTAAAGCAGAGAAAAGGCTTGTGAATTAAGTGAAAACACGTGATGTTCTTCCTTGATGGGTAATACCAGTCAGAACTTGTTCAAGGGTATGTGGTTTAGTGGTACTATTATGGTCCACTGGAAACTTTCAGTGCTAAGATATGGCTTGTATTATATCAAACAGCTTGAAATAACATGTCATGGTTGAATATTACCGTAAAATTAATGATAGTCGAAACAGGTTCAATGGTATGTGGTTTCATGGAAACATTATGGTTCAGTGGAAACTTTCAAAGATCAGATTTGGCATGTATATCAAACAATTTGGAATGACGTCCCATGAATGAATATAACAAAATTAATTATTTTCGAAATTGGCTCAAACGCACCAGGTTTAATGGAACCATTATGGTTCATTTTAAACTTGCAATGTTAAAAAAACTGCATGCAATATATCCCGCAACTTGGAATGAGGTGACATGAATGAATATAACGTAACATTAATGATAGTCGAAATTGGTAACAAGGCAGCTGGTATAGTGGAACCATTATGGTTCATTGGAACTTTCAATGCTAAAATATGGCATGCAATATATCAAACGACGTGGAATGATGTGTCATGAATGAATACAACGTAAAATTAATGATAATCGAAATTGGTTCCAAGGCAGCTGGTTTGGCGTGTAATTACTTACGCCTTATATTATCAACAGTTAGTGTTAGGCAAATTTGAACAATAGCTAGTAGCTAATCATTCCTTCAATGGTACAAGCTTATGTAGAAAAGCGTTGGCAATAGTTTATGAAGAAACATATGACCCTTACACAGATTTCATTAAATAGGAATGCTAACAAATTAAAGAATTCGTATATGTTCTAATCTATAGAGAATTGCTACTTTCTCCATTTAACTTTTGAGGTAGTTTTATTCAGTTGAACTATACATTACCCTTAGAAGTACGCCTTGCTTAGCAAACAGAGGCTTCCTTAGTAACCTCATCTAATTCTTAAGAACGAAAGGCTTCTTTAGAAATCAAATGCTTTCCTCGAATGCTTTAAAATCCTATCGGTCCTGGGCATTGCCTGGCTTGTTCTGTATATGTTATTAGCAAGTTTTGAATAAATCTGTTTGTAGTAATGAAAGTGTACTATTTTTTTAAATAAGTGGCATTGTCTATTAAAATTTAAAATTAATATACCGGGTGGGCAAGAAATAACGTGAGGTGTTCAGAGCTCGCTAGCGGGAATTCTATTAGGCCAAATGCAGTAGATTTGGTATATATACTTAGTGGAACATGCAGTTTCGATTTCTGCACACAAAAAAAAACAAAAGTCGCCATAGGAGGCGCTTATTTCAAAAAAACAATGAATACCTAATTGTCAAATGAACAAATACCGTACAAACCAACTTTAGTAACAACAATAAACAACGTTTTATTTTTTATTACAAATGTATTACAATATGACCACCAGTGTGCTGTTCCAATAGCTGCATGCGGTACACGACATTTTCTACGGCAGCTCGCAGCATATCTGCATTAATTAGTCTGATATGTAACGTTAAGAGGTCAGGAACATGTGCTTGATACACAAGGCTTTTCAAATATCCCCATAACCAAAAATCACAAGGGTTGAGATCAGGCGACCTGGGTGGCCATACCATGGGAAATGCACGACCAGTTATTCTGTTGTCTGAAAAACGTTCCCGCAAGATCTGCTGCACCTGACGTCCGATGTGCGGTGGCGCACCATCCTGCATAAAAATGGTAGAATCCAGACAACCCTTTTCCTGCAATCGTGGTATCACAAAATTCTCAAGCATATCGGCAAACCTGGCAGAATTGACGGAACAAGTCACCGGTCCACGGGGGGATTTCTTCAAAAAAGTACGGGCCGATGATAAAAGAAGCATAAAGCCGCACCATACTGTTAGTTTCGGTGAATTAATAGGAGTTGGCAGACACACTTGTGGATTTGATGCAGCCCAAATACGGCAGTTGTGGGTATTGATATCACCATTCAAATAAAAATGTGCCTCATCACTCCTTAAAATTTACCATGGCCATGCATCATCCACTTCCATACGTGCTAAAAATTTCAACGAAAAGTCAGTTCGGGTACGTTCATCTCCAGGAAGCAATTGTTGAACAGGTGGGAGTTTATAGGGATAAAATGTCAATATCTTATGCAATATTTTCCTCACCATCGAATATGGGATATCTGTTTGGCGTGCTATTGCGTGTGCACTGCTGGTACCCTGCACAATAGTCATCTCCTGTTCCACAACAGCAGTTGCAACTTCTTCAAGGTGTTGCTGCCTGATTAGTTTGCGTCCCCGGCCTGGTTGCACTCCTAGAGTTCCGGTAGATTCAAATCGTTCAATCATTTTCCGTAGATTAGCTATGCTCATCGGTCCTCTTCGTAACGTTTTCAATCGCCAGAATTCACGAAGGGCAGCACTTGCATTGTCGCTCTTCTGATAAAACAACTTGACTAATAACGCCCGGTCAGGCAGAGTAAGCGTTATCGTCAGGCCATTCGTTCGTGAATGATGGAAAATCCTCAGCCTTGCCTTTTATTGTCATGATTGATCAACACGGAACGCGCTTATGCAAATGTATTCATTGTTTTCTTGAAATAAGCGCCCCCTATGGCGACTTTTGGTATTATTTATTTATTTATTTTTTTTTTGCGGAAATCGAAACTGCATGTTCCACTAAGTTAATATACCAAAATGTACTGCATTTGGCCTAATAGATTTCCCGCTAGCGATCTCTGAACACCTCACGGTACAATAATTTTTCCATTGAAAGTACTCTGTTAGATTTGTATTTCAAAGTTATCTATTGGTTCACTTTAGGTGAGACAACTGTATATAGATAAATTATTTTCCACGTAGTCAAGTTGCGATTTAGCGTGACGAATGAAAAGTTTTTGGATTCTCTCATCATACATCACCGCTGCCATTCCACTCAAAGTAGTAATGACTGCATCTTTGTCACTCTAATTAGAGGCGATCGGAATGAAGCACGTGTTTCTCGAGCGAGTTGGAAAAACAGAAACAAAGGACATGTGATTTTCGCCCGGTCCACAGTGGTCCAAATTCCCGAAAAGCTTGCCAAAATTCAAAAAATCTATTTCGAGTTTTCTAAAATATTATTAATGTTTCCGAAAGAGAACTAAATTCCTCATCGAATGTTACCAATATCTGTTTATATTTTTTATACTTCAATTTCCAATTCAGTTCATAGTTGACCTTCGTACGAAACAATGGTGACAATCCAAAGTAACGGAGATTTTACTTGTCTGGTTCTGTGGGTATATTTTAAAAATGAAGTTTGCAAATCAACTTTTGCATAGTGGATTCTATTCCTGGAAGTATGTGCAATAGAAAAATATAATAACAGAATTTTTACGAGGTGCGTTCAAGTTATAAGGTCTCCAAATTTTTTTCTCTGCAGTGAGAGTAAGTAGAAAGTTCCGGATGCTTTTAAAACTCTGCGGGAAATATTTCGTCTTTACTAACATAGATGACAGCACTATACCGTGAAAGGCGTGATTACCGAGCGCGTTGCCGCGAACGATGTTTCATATACTTAAAATGGCGAAGTTTAGTTTACAAGATCAACGTATATGTTACATATATAGTTTTTAAAAGTTAAATTTAAGTCTTTAAGATATGATATATTTGGATAGAATTAAATTTTCAAGTACACAAATAGTTACGCATTCCAGCTCTAATGAATACCATATCTTAGATTCTACTTTTCTCTTTCGAATAGTTAAAACTTTTGCTGCCTTTATCTGCCTTTTGGTTTTGCGATAAATTTTTATAGGGGTCCGCGCTATTTAGTTCAGCATCGAACGGATCGGATTGTATATTAATATTATTCGTAACACCTACAGTTGTGAATATTATATACAGGGTGTTTTTGTATTGAGTAGAGATTTTTTGGCAGATGATAGAAGAGATCCTTAGAAGTATTTTTTGTCATATGAACATGGGGTCCCCGCAGCTCCGTTTACTTACAATACTGCATTGAACAATCAAATGACACCGGGATGCAGGGTGCGTTGGTAGGTCTAGATTATTTTATTTTTAACAATTAACACAAGCAATCTACTATATGGGGGGTGGCCGTGGCCTGGTTGCCTCGTCACTCGATGGAGTTCAGCAACTTCAAGCGCGGGCAGCTGCTGGTTGGGTGACGGCCAGGGCTTGAGGGCCACCGCTGGCGGGACGGCCATTTGGGGCGCGGCTGTTGGGGGACCTTAGTCTGACCCATTTGCCGATTGACCATAGCTGGTTTTCCAGCAGTTGGTGACAGCCTCTGGTTCGTTTATCCCCAGCAGCTCTTCCATCATGATACCCCCCGTGCTTCAGAGGGCACGTTAAGCCGTCGGTCCCGGCTGCTACTGTCATCTCGTAGCAGTCGTTGTTTACTGGGATGGCGCAAAACTCCCTCGTAGGAGTAGGTGCCGCAGAGTATCGCTTGCGATAATCTACCCTCTGTACTAGATACTAGAATCTACTATATGACTTTTACAGTAATTGTTCGAAATGACCGCCATTTGCTTCATAGCACAATTCGCAACGCCTTATGATGGATTGATGTACGCGTGGAAACAGTTGATTCGCACGGTCGCTGATGTCACCTGCTGCCGCGACAACACGAGCCGCCAATTCTTCTTTGGTATCTACGGGTTCGGAGTACACCATTGATTTTATGCTTCTCTATAAAAAAATCCATCGGTGTGAGATCTGGCGATCTCGGTGGCCAAGCAACTGATAGGCCACGACCAATCCAACGACCAGGATATGTCTCATTTAGGTAATATATAACTGCTCTTGTGTAATGCGAAGGTGCGCCGTCCTGTTGAAACCACATCAAATATCTGGTCATTAGTGGAACATCTTCAAAAAGACCAGGGAGCTCCTTCAGGAAACCAAGGTATGTTTGCCCGTTAAGACGGCATGGTAGGAGATATAGCCCAATCAGGACATTGTGAATCATGCCAGCCCAAACTGAACGAAAAACGATGCTGAAAACTGTTAACATGTGTTGCACATGGGTTGACATGAGACCACATATGACTATTGTAGCTATTGAACATTCCCTCTCGCGTAAACATTGCCTCATCTGTCCACAAAACCATGAAAGGAAAGTTTGGAATCCTATTCTGTTGCTGCATAAACCATTCCGCGAAAGCACGCCGGGGACCATGATCATTGGGACATAATTCCTGCACCTTTCGAAGCTTGAACGGATGTTGCAGGTTGCCATGTAAAATGTTCTATACAGTGATATGACTAGTATTCAGAGCAGCTCCGACCGCACGAGTACTTATCGATGGATTTCGGTTAAAACTTTCCAAAACTTCATCTTCTAATTCAGGAGAGCGTAACCACCGACGACGTCCACACTGATGATTATCATGAGCGAATGCGCCTGTTACTCTTAGACGACGATCTACTGCACCAAATCCTGAGATGATGCACTTCCTTCAGAAGGGAAGTAAAGCCGTTGGTCCCGTGCAGTCGTTTTCCGGCTGCACGTTAAAGAACCCTTGCGAGGCAAAATTTGCGTTCCCTATAACGCCGTCCTGAACCAACCATGGCAGTTGAAAAGGACGTTAATACCAAACAAACCAAACCAAACCATTGAAGCAGCCTAAGATTTTCACCCGCACTTTTCATAGAAGTTCAGCACAGCCCATTATATCAGGTATCCACGGCAGTATCAGTTATCCTTCCCGATACAGGATAACTTCTCATCTAAAAGCAAGTAACTGGGGCTTAGTCAGTCAAAGTGGCGCGCGGTCGCTCCGTTCGTGGTTAAAACCAATCTGTCATTGCAGTAAGCGCAAGCGAATCATGAATACTCATTTTTAAATTTAAAATATATGCAAAGCATTTCGTTTATATCTTTTCGTTTCAAATAACTGATATTTCGTTTGAAATCTTTGATCACGCAGCTCCTTTTTCATTAAATCAAGGAAAGGCCACTTTATTGCAAAACAGTAATATACTGTGTATATCTACACACGTGTAACCAACATCGGGGGACGAAGAGATGATTCCTGGAATCAAACAAGAAAAAATGCCCCTATATGCTATTTAATCCATTTGACGACAATCACTTAGATAATTCGCTTCATCCTAATATCCCTGTTCGTTAAATAAATTCATTTTCTTTGATATTACCCATCGGTAAGAAAATGCTATAAAGTGTATTTGTAGTATTAGATAACTGATTAATTTTTTATAAGAAATGACTTTGGAGAAAAATTACGAAATAACTATATTTCTAGTTCACAAGTTTTCTTTCTAGGAGGTGTTTGATAGAATCGTGACCAACGAGAGAGAAGACCTCCGCATTGAAACGTGATACATTTTTACAACCCTAGCGTCAATGAACTTTGGACGCCTACAGAATTTTGGATAAGTACAACGAAACTAATTGTAAACAAATGAAAATTACTTTATTGAGTGCACAGAGCTTTAGTACAACTGTCATATAGCATTTTAACATAAAAACAAACGAGAAAATTAAATAAGCCACTTTTTGTAATGTTCCGTTTTCAACACGTTGCACATTACCACTGAGTGGCGTCACCTTTCCGACGAATGACGCTCCGAAGTCGTTGAGGCATGCTGGACACTAACTTCTGCGTTGTTTCTACTGGAATTTTGTCCCACTCTTCGGAAATACACGCCCGCAACTGCTGCAGTGTTCGAGGCTTCCGCTGTCTGACTTTTCGCTTTAAAATGCGCCATACATTTTTAATGGGCGACAGATCTGGGCTGCAGGCAGGCCAGTCAAGCACCCTGAAACGCTGCTGTTGTAGCCAAGCCTTGGTGTTCCGAGCAGCATGAGGCTTCGCGTTGTCCTGCTGAAAGATGCTTGGTCTTCTATTGAACAACTTTTGGCGGGATGGACGCAGATGCTGTTGAAGAATGTTTACATAGGCAGCAGAGTTAATAGTGCCCTCGCAAAAGTGAAGCGATCCTGTCCCGGCTGCACTCATGCAGCCCCACACCATCAGCGATGTAGGCTTCTGAACTTTCCTCTGGTAAGAGTCGGGATGATTACTTTCGTGCTTGGTCCTTAGCACCTTGCGACCGTTGTTGCCATACATCACTGCAAAAGTGAACTCGTCGGACCACAGAACATTATTCCACTGAGCAAGGGTCCACTTTAGATGGGTTCTGGCCCATGCTACCCGGCGACGCTTAGCTACAGTGCTCATAAATGGCTTCCTCTTTGTAGCGTATAAGTAATTGTTGCATCTTCTGATGTAACGGCGGACTGTGCTTTCAGATATGGGTATATGAAAATATTCTCGAGCCCAAACAGTCATTTCACTTATGGGAGCATGCCTGTTTTTCACAATGTAACGTCGAAATACTCGTAGGTCCCTAACATTCAATAATCGCTGCTTGCCTGGTGCAGTCCCTGGTTCTGTTTTCCCGATTTCTCTGAAACGCTTGATGATCCCATTAACAGTAGAGAGAGAGTGGAACTGATAATTCATGGGCAATAGCACGCTGGGATTTGTTATTCTGGAACTGCTGTATAATTTTTTGCCGTATACACGTTCCTACTGGTTTACCACGTCCCATGGTTCAAAACAACACGAATACTGTGCTCTGTCGCGTGGACGGTGCTTTTATAGCCTGATGCAAAGCATTCTGGGCGTTTCTACAGCCTTCAGGAAAGTTCTATATGCTGGCGACCCCTTGTGTATGAAGTTCTTTGAAACCTGTTGACAACGCAATTTTACATAATCGATGTTGATATTGTTCCATCTACTCAGTAAATCTATTTTCATTAGCCTGCAATCCTCTGTATGCACTTTTCACTGTGTTTTTAGCCAAATTACTTGGTGTCCGAAGTTTATTGACGCTAGGTTTGTACATAATAATAGATACATTGTTATTTGTGTTTCCACCAATACTAAGCCCTGAATTTGCACAATCTATGATGATGTAATCATGTGTTACGTTTCAAAGCGGAGGCTTTCTCTCTCTCGGTGGTCGCAATAGAACCCGTATTGAAATAATTTAACAAAGGAGAGAGCTTCCTATTGTAACGGAGAAGCAAAAATTAAGCGTGGGCAAAGAAAACCACTTGATAAAACGAAAAAAATCAGTTTCTAAAACATAAACAGGAAATTGTTTAATATTTTTTTACGATATTGACTACTCCTTTCCAAACTAGTCCTTAAAAACTAAGAAACATAAGACAAATCAAGATTAACTGAAAATTAAACCAAACTGCACATTAAAGTGTTAACAATTTGAACTTTTAAGGAAGTCGACGCCAATTAATTATCATTGGCAAAATTCATTCTTGAGTAATAATTGCTCTTGCTTCTTATTCAGGGGGCTGGAATATACCGAAGGTAATGGAGCTCGTGCACATTTCTTTCGACAGAGATAGATGACTAGTACAGGCGCTCCTCCGTCCGTGACGTCATTCTTATTCTTACGAGCGAACAATTCGAGCTGATGAAACCGTCTCTTGCTGCGCACTCCAATTGTTGGGGTCCGAACAGCCAAGAGAAATATCGGCGTGGTTCCAGGAAACGTTTGAAAACGCCAGCCACCGTTCATTTCTGAACCATCTGTTGTCGCCCCGTGACGTCACGCCGAATTCGCTCAAACGAACGAAATGAATCAATAAAAAATTGAAGGGCCAACGTTTTCATCCTTTCTTTATGTTTTGTAATCATTAGAATTTAGCGCTTTTTGAAGAATATACCAGGAACCTAACGTGTATTTCTTCATTAATTGATCAAACACTGAAAGAGGAACAAAAGGATTAGGCAACGAATGATTTATTCTACAGCCTGTCGCATGAAACAAACAGGGGCGAATCTAATTGAATTTACAAATCAATTGTTACAACATTGCTGATTTTCTTTTGTAACAATTCGTAAAATTAATTGAATGCGCTCGCTTCATCTTTCGCTGGACAGAGTAAAATTTATTAGAAAAATTAAAAAATACCGGGTGGGCAAGAAATAACGTGAGGTGTTCAGAGCTCGCTAGCGGGAATTCTATTAAGCCAAATGCAGTACATTTTGGTGTATATACTTAGTGGAACATGCAGTTTCGATTTCTGAAAAAAAAAGTACCAAAAGTGGCCATAGGGGGCGCTTATTTCAAGAAATCAATGAATACCTAATTGTCAAATGAACAAATACCGTACAAACCAACTTTAGTAACAACAATAAACAATGTTTTATTTTTAATTCCAAATGTGTTTCAATATGACCACCAGTGTGCTGTTCCAATAGCTGCATGCGGTACACGACATTTTCTACGGCAGCTCGCAGCATATCTGCATTAATTAGTCTGATATATAACGTTATTTGACCCTTTAACGTTGAGAGGTCAGGAACATGTGCTTGATACAGAAGGCTTTTCAAATATCCCCATAACCAAAAATCACAAGGGTTGAGATTAGGTGACCTGGGTGAACATACCATGGGAAATGCACGACTGAAAAACGTTCTCGCAAGATCTGCTGCACCTGACGTCCGATGTGCGGTGGCGCACCATCCTGCATAAAAATGGTAGAATCCAGACAACTCTTTTCCTGTAATCGTGGTACCACAAAATTGTCAAGCATACCGGCATACCTAACTGGTAGAATTGACGGAACAAGTCACCTTTCCACGGGGACGGATTTCTTCAAAAAATTCGGGCCGATGATGAAAGAAGCAGTAAAGCGGTACCATACTGTTAGCTTCGGTGAATGCATAGGAGTTGGCAGACACACTTGTGGATTTGATGCAGCCCAAATACGGCAGTTGTGGGTATTGATATCACCATTCAAATAAAAATGTGCCTCATCATTCCATACGTGCTAAAAATCTCAACGAAAAGTCAGTTCGGGTACGTTCATCTCCAGGAAGCAATTGTTGAACAGGTGGGAGTTTATAGAGATAAAATGTCAATATCTTATGCAATATTCTCCTCACCGTCGAATATGGGATATCTGTTTGGCGTGCTATTGCCTTTGCACTGCTGGTACCCTGCACATTAGTCATCTCCTATTCCACAACAGCAGTTCCAACTTCTTCAACGTGTTGCTGCCTGATTCGTTTGCGTCCCCGGCCTGGTTGCACTCCTACAGTTCCGGTATATTCAAATCGTTCAATCATTTTCCTTAAGTTAGTTATGCACATCGGTCCTCTTCGTAACGTTTTCAATCGCCGGAATTCACGAAGGGCAGCACTTGCATTGTCGCTCTTCTGATAAAACAACTTGACTAATAACGCCTGGTCAGGCAGAGTAAGCGTCATCGTCAGGCCATTCGTTCGTGAATGATGGGAAATCCTCAGCCTTGCCTTTTATCGTCATGATTGCTCAACACGGAACGCGCTTATGCAAATGTATTCATTGTTTTCTTGAAATAAGCGCCCCCTATGGCGACTTTTGGTACTATTTTTTTTTTGTTGCAGAAATCGAAACCGCATGTTCCACTAAGTATATACACCAAAATATACTGCATTTGGCCTAATAGAATTTCCGCTAGCGAGCTCTGAACAGCTCACGTTATTTCTTGCCCACCCGGTAGATACAGTCAAGCAAACTAAATTCCGAAATAGACGATTAGAGAAATGTCTGAACTGATATCTCATATTTTGGATTAATAACCAAACATGATACCTAAATACAAAATACACCTAATCCGAAATGATACAAAATTACACTGGAATGCCAAAAGTCATGGGATTCCTCTTCAATACTGTGTAGGACCCGTCTTTTACCCGGCGAAGTACAGTAACTCAACGTAGCATGGACTCTTCCAGTAGGCAGAAGTCCTCGAAGAGATGTTCAGCCAAATAAGTTTGATGGGATTGCTGTCTGGCAATCTAGATAGCCTATTCATTCGTTGGAATTGATCAGAATGCTCCTCAAACCAATCGCGTGACATAATGTGTTGTCCTCCGGGAATATCTCATCGTTGTTAGGGTACATGAAGTCCTGGAGGGCTGCAAATGGTCACCAACAAGCTGGACATACCTTCCTGACAACTTGGGTTCATGGCCTTTTGAGGTCTGTGCCACACTCGAACCCTACCATCAGCTTGCACCAACTTGAATCGTGACTCATAGAAACAAGCTATGTGTTTCTAGTTATCTATGGTCCAATGAATACTCTGGTCATCTAAAAACCGATGGCATGCTGTGAGTAAAGGCACTCTTGTCGGTCTTCTGTGCCAAATTTCGCTGCACTGACCTCACAGACTCGTTTCTAGTAGGTCCAGCATTGAATATAGCTGTTAATTGACGTATTGTGGTTCTGTTACGAAGGACCATTCTGCTCAGATTCGTTAGTCATGAGCATTTAGCAGCCGTGGTCGGCCAATACGCTGTTCATGGTAAAAAGTAGGTACTCCTATATGACTGAAATGAGGTACTCCCTGTACACGCTTGACACTGTGGGTCGAGGAATGTTGAATACCCGCATCACTTAAGAAATAGAATGACCTATGCGTCTAGCTCTAACTATCAAACACTGATAATTCAAACACATCGTGGTGCCATAATCGCGTTAAAGATGTTTTAGACGACTGCTAATAGTCGAATTGACAGCACTGATTCCGCTCTCCCTATTTACGCTATCCAAGCGACACTGGAAAATTTGCGTACGACGCTCCCATAACTTTTGGAAATTCAGTGTATATCTATTGATGTGATATTGTTGCAAATGTAATGACAGTTTTATCCAACTCGTGCTGCCAACTCCTCTTCCGAAACCGCATTCTCCAGATGTGCTCAGAAGTACAAATCCAAAGGGTTTAGAGCTCACGGTCAACTGAGTATTTTGGACCCTAGCTCCGCGCGTTGTCGTTCAGAAGTCTGGCCTTTCTGGACATCTTGCCTCGCCGCTTTGACTTGATGGCCTCCGGTAACTTCCGCAAGGGGTCCCGGTAGTACGGTCCCGTGATTGTCTGGCCTTTCCCTCACAATTTGTGGCTCGTCGCAGATGGAGGGGCGTCCGCTCCGAGGTTCGTCTTCGACGGTCTGGCCTCACTGGAAACGTCAACGCCATATGGTTTTCCGACGAGCTGCGCTATGTTGCTTTCGACGCTCTGTATCCTCTAGCAGTCGAGGGATGTCCTTTCCCAGTGGTACCACACATTTTCAAATCAATCGATCTTTCATGTTCATTGTAATGACTTTATGATTTTCCCTCGTATAAGATGAGCATGACACTGTTTTTCACATACTGCTTTCGTTATAGGGGGATCACTTACTTTAGAAGATATGTATTCTCTTTAAACAAATGATTATTAGGGAAAATGAAAGAGTGGCATATTGCATTCATCCTAAGTCATAAATTTATCTACGATGACTTAAAATGACTAGAAATAATCAGTACAAACCATGGTTCAAGAGCGGCAAATATACGATATCGGTATCCGGAATCATAAATCGTACTGTCCTATCACCAGAAGTTTGAGATATGAGTTTAGGTTGGGTCCAAGTTAAATGCTACCCCACATTGGAAATTTCCTAGGGCTCCGTTAGAAAGTATCTCGGAAACGCCAAACATATATACGATATACATCATCTTCTACCAAGTTTTTATGCCAACTTAAATGTGATTATGACGACTCACGTTTCACTTGAACAATGGATTCACATCAAGAAACAGCGGTTCCTCTGTTTCTGTTCCTTGAAGTCAAGCATCCGCAGTTAAAGATACTATTACCAACCAGATACTATTTCTGTACCAAAGCGTGACCAGTCGGGTGAACCCGTCGGAGGGGAATTCCGGGGTTGTTGTCGACACCAAGACCAGACGGCAGGTTTCACCTCGTCGTCAGAACGCAACTCGTGCCCCTTAAGGTGCTCTTTCCTCTTTGGGAAGTGGTGAAAGTCGCAAGGTGCAAAGTCTTTCATTTTTGAACTGCAGTTTTTCATCTTTGAACTGTAGGCGCTGCAACCCCCTCTGATGTGTGGCGTTATCGTGCTGCAGAAGAGGATCCAAAGCTGACATTCAATCCTCGTGTCGACGACAACCCCGGAATTCCTCTCCGACGGGTTCACCCGACTAATCACGCTTTGGTACAATGCGTGGAAAGGGATGGGGACTATGTCGAAAAGTGAATAGTGCATTACATAGAGGAGAAATGTGAGTATCAGATACAAATAGAATTTTGAAAATCGGTTAAAAAATTAAAAAGTTACAGCCATGGAGGCATTACTTTTCAGCCCACCCTCGTAAAATACAAATAACATGCAATGCAATAATAAAAATGCATCGTGCATGTAATTTGTTGCAACGATACTTAATTCCTAAGTATAATGCAGACGCTAAGGCACAGAACAAAATATTAATGCAATTATAATTCTGTAATCAATTACCAAATGATTGATAGGCTATTAATAATTATTTAGCACAATAATCAAAAGCACTTCACAATTGAAGAGAATAATGCACCTTTTTTTAAAATACGAGCAAATAAGTGAATTGCAAAATCAATGATAAACATGATTAACTATCACGTGGAACAACAATTGTGTTTAAACAAATAATAGGTCTTGCTAGGAATAAACACAGTCCAAAGTCTTTACAAATCACGTTAACGGCGTGCGTGCTGAAAAACACAATTAGTTTCACATTCACAAAATACCACGCAATAACCTCACCAAACCTTGAAGGTGAGACAGTCTTAAAATGGTAAAGTTCCAGTCCGAATAAGAAGGCACACTTTAATAAAGAATTACAGCGACGCCTTAATCACAGATACAATTAAGGTCAATGAACCATGTCTTATCCGGAAACTAATTAAGAGTCATATGAGTCCTTGTAATACGCTAAACAAATTTGAGACAATAAAGGAGTAAGCTTTACAAAATAAATATCACAATAAAAAAGGCACTCATGCAGAAGCCAAACACGGCTTGCACTTAAATAGAACTTTTTTTTTTTCCTAATGGCTACAACACAAACTATGCATTAAGCAAAAACGGAGAACTGCGTAGCACGATACGGACAAGAAATTGCGGGAAGTCCTATTAAGGTGAGGCCTAGCTCATGGCGTAAATAAGCAAATAAACTAAACGGCCATAAGCCCCTCACTATCGTGCTATGACGGAGTTCCCTACGACAAAAAAAGATGCACTTACTAAGGTGTAGCTGCAGTCCACTATAGTCCTCGGGAATCCATTCGGAAGCTTTCCAAACTCGGGCCGTGACGACGAGCCGCTCGGCTGACTTTCCTGTCGTTTGGGTGAGCAAATCTCCGCCCTCCTGGCTTCGCTGCACGGCGTGGCTTTTTCCAACTACGCAATACGCCTTGCATCTCGGGAGACCTTTCCCGTTCCGAACTCTCGAGCAATTTGCCTTCCTTTCCGTTCTCCTTTCATATCCCGCGCTCGAATCTTCTCTCGCTCGCTGATTGGCCCGTGGGTGTTGATGTTGTCGGTGAAGCTTTCCGAATGGTAGAATATCCGAGAGTGAAAGCGAGCGATTGCGTCATCGGCTTCATGATGGAGTTTGAATTCCGTGACACTTCATGTATTCTATCCAGTGACTGCGCAATGTGTCTCTGTCTTCTACAGCTTGTTTGAAATAAATATTTGAAACCTGCTCCATCTTTTAGAGTAACCCTCCCTCTAATTTGTGAGTGAGATGAATTAATTAAATAAAAGTGAAGCTTCATCATTACTTTTCACACTCATTAAGTAAAAACGTGAAGGAACACATTTTTCGAGCGTTTTCGTTGATTTTTTAATCTTTTAGAGAGCTGGGGAACGTAAAAATTTCATGAGCTAAATTAAAAATGGATCGTTTATTATGGACGCAAATTTAAGCAGAAGAAAAATGGACATTTTTTGCCCCGAGTAAAACGAAAACTAATATTAATAATAGAAGCGTTGAAAATAGAAATAAGATTTCAACCTAATGGAGTGAATTAATCTGCTCTCTGTCTTTTGTTCTTCTTCTGTCATTTCTTTTCTTCTTTCTTTCTTCTCACTCGTTCTGCTTGCAGATTGTCAGAGCGCAAATTAAAACGCTCTTCATTGTCCT
>JAHWFO010007424.1:136577-156373 GCA_023313115.1 Rhysida immarginata
CACAAGACTTCATCTACATCCTCAATAGACTAAATTTATTTCTACTATCAACAACATCTTCAATAGACTAACTACATCGTTTAAGTTTTCTTCCATCTCACAAGTTTCTTCATCGTTTTTCAAGATTGGTGACTTTATTATTTTGTTTTTATTAAATTTTAATTTTACGATTTTCCACATTAAAAGGAGACTACCCACATTTAAATTTAAAATTACCCATATAGAGAGTTTAGATGAAATTCCTGAAATAAAAGGTAGAAGGTGGTTATAAAATAAATGCGCCTACTCAGAGCCCTCTAGAGTCCAATCTAATGAACCGACAGCAAATTGAGATGTAGGTTATTCAGACCAAGGTGAAAATGTGGCACTGTGGAATGACAAGTGGAGATTTTAAAGCTAGTTTTATTGTTTTAAACAAGCAGGCAAAATATTTGCTTGATTGCAGCATGTGCTCGTTCTCAATATCGACCTTATTAACATAAAGTTTATTCAAATTAGAAAGTCAACATACCCAGAATGGAATGGATTGATCCATTCATTACATCATGTTTAGTGAAAAGCTTTCAGAAAAGATGATGGTTTTAAGCAAGAAAGAACACGCACTGTTGAATCATTGATAATTTTCTAGGCCACTTTTCCTAACCGAGTTTCTAATTTGAATATTTTCAGCCACAGCAATATTCTCTAGCAGAACCGTTTTGGATCTAATGTTTCATCTTGCAGAACCATCATAGCAAAAGCGATCTCCATCAGTTGAAGCACTTTCCATCAATCCCTGATTGAAATTTAGTGATTGTTTATTCAATCTTCTGTTATGGCAAGTATTACCGTATTCATGCGTTTGTTGTTCTACACGAAATATTCGAACTTACTGTGTCCAGGTGTTCCATACATGGACTTTTCTCCCTCATTTTACGAGTTTTATTCTTTTGTTTTCTTTATGCAAAGAGTGCATTTCTAATGAATCGGCGACACTTAACAACTATGTGATTGGAACTTTTTGTATATCTATCATAGTTCAAAAGTTAGTTTTCTTAACTTCCCAGCACTTGGGATGCTAAGAATATTTTTATTCAATCGGGCACGGCCACTTTCCTATAGATAGAGCTGACTTTTATGACTCTGGCACCTTTTGTTCTAAAGTTATTCGACTGTTTCGAGAATTTTATTTTACACCTTGTATATGGCTATTTAATATGTCTATAAGATCTTTGAATATCAACCTAGGCAGTAATATTTTATAATCGATATCTTATTGGATATTATATCTATAAGGGTGGGCTGAAAAGTAATGCCTCCATGGCTGTAACTTTTTTATTTTTTAACCGATTTTCAAAATTCTTTTTGTATCTGATACTCCCATTTCTCCTCTATGTAATGCACTATTCACTTTTCGACATAGTCCCCATCCCTTTCCACGCATTGTACCAACACGTGACTAGTCGGGTGAACCCATCGGAGAGGAATTCCGGGGTTGTTGTCGACACCAAGACCGAAAGGCAGGTTTCACCTCGTCGTCAGAACGCAACTCATGCCTCTTAAGGTGCTCTTTCCTCTTTGGGAAATGGTGAAAGTCGCAAGGTGCAAAGTGTTTCATTTTTGAACTGCAGTTTTTCATCTTTGAACTGTAGGCGCTGCAACCCCCTCTGATGTGTGGCGTTATCGTGCTGCAGAAGAGGATCCAAAGCTGCCATTCAATCCTCGTGTCGACGACAACCCCGGAATTCCTCTCCGATGGGTTCACCCGACTAGTCACGCGTTGGTACAATGCGTGGAAAGGGATGGGGACTATGTCGAAAAGTGAATAGTGCATTACATAGAGGAGAAATGTGAGTATCAGATAAAAAAGAATTTTGAAAATCGGTTAAAAAATTAAAAAGTTACAGCCATGGAGGCACTACTTTTCATATAAATCCCCACCCTCGTATCTATATTAGTTTCGGTTCGGAAATTTATTATCACATCGTAAGTTTCCCTAGTCAGTGGCAGAAGACATCAGATTTTCCTCTATCATAGAAATTTTCAATACTTTTCTGAAACGTACTATATATCACAGAACTAGTGACTGAGTGATACTTGATACACGGTCCTCAGCGCCAGTGACATTTAACTAACCGTTGACACTGGAATAGGGCTAAGAATTTCTCGGATTTATCTCCAGCCTTTGATACCGATTTACCGTTCACTTCAAAAAGATTGTAGTTTTCAAACATAGGCAATTATATGTTTTAAAAGTTACATGGTCAGGAATGCTGTGAATATTAAATAGAAAAAAGATCCAGGAGCAGCAAATCGGTAGAAGTTTAATAAGCCAAAGAAGTGACTTCATCAACGGGGCATAAGCACAATTACAAAGTAAGTAAGCTGAAGACTATCGTATTTATGGTCTATGTCCGCCAATCAGAGAAAAGGAGAGTGACTCATCTGATTGGCGGGCGAAGAAACCTTGCGACATGTCGTTTTATGTATCTTTATGTATCACCCCCAGAATTCGGACTCTTATAAAGATGCAAAAAACGAATTATCTGACCCGCCCTGTGGTTGACTGCACGTCTACTACCTGGCCAGAAGAAGAGCAAGCCTCCTTAAAGATATGTCATTCCAAATTGTGTGTATCTAGCGGAAAAACTATGTGATATCCAGATAAGAGATAATCTTAAGGCAACTTCTTTTGATATCGTTAGTCTTTACACCAATATTCCCTACCGAGGGACCATCGCCATTATCGACGGCCTACTTACAAAAAGGAAAGTGGACAATAGTGTTAAAGATGATATTTTGCGCTCCTTAAATACCATCTGTAATCAGAATTACTTCGCCTTTAAAGATGTGTTTTACTCGATGTCTAACGGAGTACTGATAGATTACCCCATTAGTGCATTCCTATCGGAGGTCTTCCTACAATATCTAGAAGAACTATATATCACATCTATGATGAATTCCGCAAGTCTTTTACACTACTCCCGATACGTTGACGACATACTAACCGTCTTCGACGAAAATGTTACCAAAGCCGAGTTTTTATTTGATGTTATCAATAGTTTTCACGACAATATATCTTACACGATGGAAGAAGAGTGTGTCGTCAACGTATCGGGAGTAGTGTAACAGAGTTGCGGAATTCATCATGACGACCGTTTTATCTTCGTTCAGGTTCATTGCTCTTAGACTAAATCATTCAGTTAGTTTCTTGATGTCAGAAGTGATGTGATCCTGCGCATGACGTCTTTCAGCTGCCTTTTATTTCTTGGTTAAGTAAATATCATCGACGTATGCTCTGATATTAAAGTCTAATGGAAGATTGAAAATATGATCTACGAGGGCTGCGAACAGGGCAAAGCTGATGGAAGAGCCTTGGGGAATGCCTCTGCTGGTTGCAAACTTGGTTTTTGTCTTGTTCGCCATCATATATGATCTATTCGTAAGCAGGTCCGTAATTAGTGATGTAGTTTTCTCGTGCGTGCCAATAGCTTTGATTTGGTTTATGGAGCGGTGTTGAAGGATTTTGAAAGATCAATACTTACTTACTTTTCAAACCCGCTTATCAGTTAGGGTTGCGGGGGCAGCAGCCCTATGGAGGATCTCCAGCGATCGCGATCTTCCGCCATCAGGCGCATGTCCTCCCTGGTAATATCCAAACGACTCGAACCCAGATTCTAAGCCGACCCCTTGGTCTCTTACCTACCGGCTTGGAAAATAACAACTGCCTAGGAAGACTAGTTTGCGGCATCCGTATCACGTGGCCATGCCAGCGCAACTGAGATCTCTCAATGCGGAGAAGTAGCGGCTCAACACCTAAAGATTACCTTATTGTGCTGCTGTACACTCTATCTAGTAGAGTAACACCTGACACACCTCTCAAAAATCTCATTTCGGCCGCTTGTACCCGCGATCGCACTCTTTCGGTCATAAAATAGTGGTGGTCTTGCTCGATTACATCAGTAGCTTCTTTGTAGATGTGCATCAAAAAGCCAACTGTGGAGGTTTCCAAGCGTCCACCGAATTGATTATCTAACAGATTTGGCCAAATATTGGCAATGAGATTTCCAAAGATTATTTCTCTGTTATTTTGTAGGTCATAGGTAGAAGTGAGATGGGCCTGAAATTCCTAAAGTCCATTTTGGATCCGGATTTTAAGATCGGGTGGATGAGGGATTCCTTCACTGCAAGTGGAAATTTTTGGGTCGTTATAACCATTTCAAGGAGTTCTAAGAAGCAGGTATTTCCAATCGGTCCCCGATTTTTCATCACCTCAATTGTCATAAACCCATCACCTCTATTTTTCTTTTTTGTTGTTCCCACTAATGCTTTGTAGATCTCGGCGGCTAAGTTATCTGCGATTGTTATGTTTTCAGTTGGCGTAGGCCTACTGCTTTTAACAGTGCAAGGGATCGGTAGTCCTAAGGGATTATCAACCCACTGGAGGTATGAAATGGCCTGTTTATTGGGAAAACTGTTATTTGTGGGGGCACTGGAGCTCTTTATAAATTCCATAGGAGGTCATATTATTGGGTGCGGTAGGCTGTGCGCGTTTGACCATCCACGAAAAAATTGGGAAGAAAACTGCTATTCAGCATTTTCCGTAAGCCTACCACTACGAACAACGTCATCGATTTTTCATCCAATCATCCACCTAAACACAAGACTGCACAACTCTGAGATACTACTTCCAAAGGGCTTTGACGTACCCGATTACCTGAGCCTTGGAAAGGCAGAACATACATAGCTGAAACAATCTCCAGTGTGCTCAAGACGAATTGCTTCATTAACCCAAGTTTTATTTGCAGTGGGGGAAATACAATTTTATTCCTATCAGCTTGATTTTCTTGTCAGTAGAGGTCAAACTGATTCTTGGTGGCCAGTTCTTTTTAACCGTGGTCTAATGTATCCCGACTGTTTCAGTAGCACTGGAAACAAGGGCATTTGATGTGACCTTGCTGACCCAGCAGAAAATTAACCATTTTCAAATCGACACATATTATCCATCCATGAACATGGTAGTCAACCTATCCAGAACAATCTTGATGTTGGTATAGTCTTTTTTCATTTTTACTCAGTGTCCTATTAAGAGGTTCTGGTCCTTTCAAGACAGCCTGCTCAGTGCGCTCTCCATGTTAGGGGAGCCTCATTGAGACAGGTGGAGAAATTCAAGTATCTCGGGATTGCATTCACGAGTGATGGACGGCAGGAGAAAGAATTGGATCCTCGGATCGGTGCAGCAAGCTGTGTCAGACGTGAACTGTGGCGATCTGTGGTAACGAAATGCGAGCTGGGTAACAAAGCCAAGCTCTCCGTCTTCAAATCTATCTTTGTCCCCATTCTCACCTATGGTCATGAGGCTTGGGTAATAGACCGAAAGAGTGCGATCGCGGGTACAAGCGGCCGAAATGAGATTTCTGAGAGGTGTGGCAGGTGTTACCCTACTAGATAGAGTGTACAGCAGCACAATAAGGGAATCTTTAGGTGTTGAGCCGCTACTTCTCCGCATTGAGAAATCTCAGTTGCACTGGTATGGCCACGTGATACGGATGCCGCAAACTAGTCTTCCTAGGCAGTAGGCAGGTTATTTTCCAAGCCGGTGGGTAAGAGACCAAGGGGTCGGCCTAGAACCAGGTGGCTAGACTACATGGAGAATCTGGGTTCGAGTCGCTTGGATATTACCAGGGAGGACATGCGCCTGATGGCGGAAGATCGCGATCGCTGGAGATCCTCCATAGGGCTGCTGCCCCCGCGACCCTAACGGATAAGCGGGTTTGAAAAGTAAGTAAATAAGTCCTATTGGGATTGAATCATTGCGAGTGAAACAGGGTGTTTAAAAAATACTTTTAAAAACCTTGGGGACAGGTTCCTTAGACCAAAACAAGAAAAAAAGGTCATATAAACATATGTCCGAAAACCCTTCGTTTTTGAGTTATTAATGAAAATTCCAACGTAGGTGATTGGAGCTCATCCATGCATAAACTCATAATAAATGCTCGAAATGTCCGGCAAAGTGAAGCTGCCACAGATGTATCAGAAGACATCTGGGTCATTCTTGCATTTCCTTCTTTCGGATGTTGTAGCCATTATTAGATCACGCTCTTCAGAATAAATATATGGTCGGCGCCGCTTAATGTGATCGCTTAATGTGACGCCAAATTGATAACAATCTTTAACAGTGAAATTTAAAACTCTACAATAAATAAGAATATACTGAAAAGTCATAGAAATTTCAAAACCGGTTGAAAATTACAGTACAAAAAAATGCTCACTTACTTTTCCTGCAAAATCTGAGTGTCTTCAGTGTGAGTCTGTGGTATGTCTTCTACTGTAGGATGCAGTATGTACTAACTTTCGAATCGATAATCGAGCAGCGCAGGGGAAAACGAAACGAGTGGTCTGGAAGCAATGCTTTCACCGCCATGCTCGTCCAGGAAGTAACCAGGTGAAGAACACTAGATGAAACCCAGTTAAGTCATCCTGAGGATAAAAAGGAGTCCTTTTCTATAAGGACGGAAAAGCAGATTGTGTTTGATTGACGTGGGACGAGCTAGGATTGGGCCTGTTGCATGTCGTGGAAGTTGACGTCCAGGATGTGATGAGGCCAACTTCTAAAATTGAGTGGATGGTCCAAAATATCTGCAACCAGTATACTGGGATTGTCCTTAATCTTCGGAAGCAGCTTCTTCAGCGTCTCCTGGACGTACTTTCCAATGGGAGGCATATCGAAGTCCTCAGCAAAAGAAATATTTGTTGCTGCTCTCCTGTCAAGTTGGGCAATGAACCTCAGGGTAGCATTTTGGAAAGTTTAGATATTCTTCCATCTGGACTTACATATTGTTACCCAGGCAGGCATACCATAAAGCAAGATGGTTCGGATTACTATCTTATATAGCAATAGTTTGCAGTCCACTCCAAGCGCGCTGTTTCGCCCGAGAACAGTTACCAGACTGAATTTTGCCTTCTTTGCCTTTTTGATGGCGTAGGAGACGTGGTCACCCCAATTTAGTTTGGCATCTATTACCAACTCCGACGTATTTGTAATGTTTTACCCATTCGAGCTCCTTACCAGAAAGGAAGAGAGGCTTCGGGGGTTTTCAAAGTTTCTTGGTAATGAACATGGCCTTACTTATTTCAAAGTCTCCATTTGACAAACCATTTCTCGCATTTGACAATCTATTTTGTAACCTAAATAGACGTGAGCGGGATTGTGGGCACTAGTCATGATGGACGCGTCATCAGCCAACAGATAAAGCTTGCACTTAGTAAAAATTGGGAAGTCATGAATGAAAATGGTGAACAGTGCAAAGCCCAGGACAGAGCCTTGTGGTACACCAGCATTGACGGCACAAGGATTAGATATAGAGCAGCCAACCTTGACACGAAAAGTCCTGTTCGACAGAAAGGAACTAATCAAATCAATGAGATCTTGTTTTTATTTATTTATTTAAAGCATTCCAAATGAATAATGACAAAGAGGAGAGGAAAATGAGTAACTAAAAGTTAAAAATTATAAGTTAAAATGGGACGGACTCTCTACTCCTTATGATTATTATAGTAGAAGTCCTTAATAGATCTTTTGAAGTGAGTACATGTCGTCATACAGGTTGGTGATCGACAGTCTATGGCTATATTTCGTATGCTCAGCGTTAAGGTGTTCCAAATCTGTTTAGCGTTATAGGGGAAGTATTTACTCATGAAGTTAGATAGTCTATGGGGAATATCAATCTTATATCTTCTAGTATGACGATCTTTTGTGGACGTCAATATCCATTCTTGTACGAAGGAAGCTGGGTGAAGATTATTTCAAAGGGCACCAGTTAATTCATTGAGGAGATTTAAAGTTTTGAAGATGTCAAGAGTCGGTAATTCATATTTAAAACATAATTCAGTTACAGAGGCATATTTTGTTGCCTTATAAGCGGTTCTTAATAAGCTTATATCATTGTATGCTACTTTAATTCGTTGGAAACAATGTGTTGACACGCTGGCCCAGAATATAGCGGAGTATTCTAGATAGGAAAGAACTTTCACTTGTATAACTAAAGTGATCTCCTTGTTTGCTAAAAAAGAGCGGAGTTTTTTCATTAAATAACGAAGTCTCTTAAGGCGCACTATAACGGAGTCACAATGAGAATACAAAGATAAGGTATTGTCAAACGTAAACCCCAAAAAGGTTAGATTATTGTTGGATGAAGTTCTCCAGGAAATATCGTTTTTCCGGCATTGAATTTCAAGCCCCGCTGGCAATACCACGTTTCCATCAGCTCAAGATCATGTTTGACGAATGTATGTATTTCTTCTTGATCTTCGCCCGAATAAGACGTAAACCACAGATTATCGTCGACGTAACTTCTAATTTGGAGCTTGAATGGGTTAGAATAAAGCGATGACGTGGCCACTGCGAATAACAGGGGACCGATACTGGACTCTTGTATCACACCTCGAAAGGAAGGGTGGTATACTGGCGGGTCACCGTCGATTATATTAATTCTATTACTTTAATAATCTTCCATAAGAGCGAGATAATCTTCCGAGAGCTGATATGACCTTAAATCTTCAATTAATTTATGATGATTGTGCAGTCCTTCCCTCCCTTTTTTGCTTTTTCTCGTGGAGCTGATGTTTGATTCCATATTTTAGCTTTTTCTAATATTCATGGATTTTTGCACTCTGAATATTTATTTAAGCCTCTCTTCTTGTTTAGGGCTTGGCTATTCAGCGGGAGACCTTTGAACTCGTTGGGGTGGTTGTTTCCTTTGCTGGATAGCCTTTTCTTGCCATGTGTTTTATGGCCCTTTTCCGCTCTTGGACAGAGGAGTCAGCTTAATAAGCGCGTTTTTCTTAGTTTCGTCCTTTTGTGAGAGAGTGACTCTTGACACGGGTTTGGCTGTCAATTGATTGGTCGATTGACTTGTGTCGGCTTCTTTATGAAGTTTTAGACAGATTTTCTCTTCGAGTTTTGGTGAGGTAGATTGCGACCGGCCGGCAAAGGGAGCAGGTCGTGAGATCTCGCTCGCTGGTCGGGCAGAGATTGTCGCTGGGCGACCGCTTGTGCGAGATCGGACCTCGGAATTGGTCGTTCGCCGATGGTCCTACGGCTTCGGGCCTTGTCGTAGACGGATGGATTCCAAGTTTCGTTCGGCATTGCTTGGGGACGGCTTTGCTTGACACCTGGTCGATCCCCTCTCTGTCTCCTTGGTCTCAGCCGTCTCTCCCCCCCATGCCGAGTCCACGCTGACTTTCTCCGCCTCATCAGCTGTTCCAGAGAATCATCGTAGCTCCGTCGGTAAGCTGAGATTATCGTAGGCAATTCGCACCGATTTATGTTTTACGTTCGTACTTTGCTGTTTTTACTCGCTTAACCGTTCTCAGACTTCTTGTTTTCTAAGTTTCCTACTTTATATCCCAGTTACCCAATCCAACTTTCACTCTGTCTAATAAACCCGTCATCTATGGTCCAGACAGTGTTCTTTCTCTTTCTCTGCTTACGAGAGCGCCCAACCAGCAGTACTCCGAGGATGATTGTCGCCCTGTGTCAGGTAGTGTAATTGTAGGTAACATCTTATTTATTTTTGGCCCTGTGGGTTGAAAGCCGTGTTTTTGTTATGTTGTTACTGCTTTGCTTTTTATGATTGATTGCTTTGTTGTTGATTGTTATTTACTTTTGTTATTTTGTTTTGTTTATTAAACTGTTTTGTTTTGCTTTTTCATGCCTTTTTATCTGATGCGTTATTTAAGTTTAAGGCTTATTTACAACCCTAGAGTCAATAAACTTCAGACACCAAGTAATTTGGCTAAAAACACAGTGAAAAGTGCATACAGAGGATTGCAGGCTAATGAAAATAGATTTACTGAGTAGATGAAACAATATCAACATCGATTTAGAATCAATTTAATGGTGTGAAATAATTTAGTCAAATTTATGTAAAATTGCGTTGTCAACAGGTTTCAAAGAACTTCGTACACAAGGGGTCGCCAGTATATAGAACTTTCCTGAAGGCTGTAGAATCGCCCAGAATGCTTTGCATCAGGCTTTAAAAGCACCGTCCACGCGACAGAGCACAGTATTCGTGTTGTTTTGAGCAGTGGGACGTGGTAAGCCAGTGGAAACGTGTTTACGGCAAAAAATTATACACCAGTTCCAGAATAACAAATCCTAGCGAGCTATTGCCCATGAATTATCACTTCCACTTTCTACTGTTAATGGGATCATCAAGCGTTTCAGAGAAATCGGGAAAACAGAATCAGGGACTGCACCAGGAAAGCAGCGATTATAGAATGTTAGGGACCTACGAGTATTTCGACGTTACATTGTGAAAAACAGGCATGCTCCAATAAGTGAAATGACTGTTTGGGCTCGAGAATATTTTCATATACCCATATCCGAAGGCACAGTCCGCCGTTACATCAGAAGATGTAACTATTACTTATACGCTACAAAGAGGAAGCCATTTATGAGCACTGTAGCTAAGCGTCGCCGAGTAGCATGGGCCAGAACCCATCTAAAGTGGACCCTTGCCCAGTGGAATAGTGTTCTGTGGTCCGACGAGTCCACCTTTGCAGTGATGTATGGCAACAACGGTCGCAAGGTGCTAAGGACCAAGCACGAAAGTAATCATCCCGACTGTTACCAGAGGAAAGTTCAGAAGCCTGCATCGCTGATGGTGTGGGGCTGCATGAGTGCAGCCGGGACAGGATCGCTTCACTTTTGCGAGGGCACTATTAACTCTGCTGCCTATATAAACATTCTTCAACAGCATCTGCGTCCATTCCGCCAAAAGCTGTTCAATAGAAGACCAAGCATCTTTCAGCAGGACACTGCGAAGCCTCATGCTGCTCGGAACACCAAGGCTTAGCTACAACAGCAGCGTTTCAGGGTGCTTGACTGGCTTGCCTGCAGCCCAGATCTGTCACCCATTAAAAATGTATGGCGCATTTTAAAGCGAAGAGTCAGACAGCGGAAGCCTCGAACACTGCAGCAGTTGCGGGCGTGTATTTCCGAAGAGTGGGACAAAATTCCAATAGAAACAACGCAGAAGTTAGTGTCCATCATGCCTCAACGATTTCGGAGCGTCATTCGTCGGAAAGGTGACGCTACTCAGTGGTAATGTGCAATAAACGGTACGGTGTACGAAGTTCATTGCAACGTGTTGAAAAGGGAACATTACAAAAAGTCGCTTATTTAATTTTCTCGTTTGTTTTTATGTTAAAATACTATATCACAGTTGTACTAAAGCTCTGTGCACTCAATAAAGCAATTTTCATTTGTCGACAATTAGTTTCGTTGTACTTATCCAAAATTCTGTAAGTGTCCGAAGTTCATTGACGCTAGGGTTGTATAACCTTGTTGTTTTGCTTTTGGCGTTTTTTGCTCTTTCTTATTCTTCATTGCGAGTTTGGTAGTGGTTCAACCTCCTGAATTCCACCATACAACTTTTACCATCCTTAACGCAACGCAAATTCAGGATCGTTGAATCGTTCGCCAAAATCGTAGTGGTTCCCTTTTCCCCGTTCCCCTTATAAGTGGTGCCGTGCCAGCCAGGATACGAGGTTTTCATTCCGTTCTCCATAAATTGTTAAATCATAGCCTTTTGAAATGTCCGTCTGCACCATGATGAAGTTTTTACCTTGATCTAAGGCCTTGGCCGCTTGAATAAGAAGGTAGATAGATTGGCGTCCAGCTGGCTCTACTATTAGGTCTACTACCTTGCTGCTGACTAGGTATTTTCGGCCATATATGGTTTATTAAGTCTGTAAATAAACTTTTTTCAAGTACTTTTGATAGAGAAGAAAGCATGGCTATTGGACGGTAATTGTTGATAGTATCTGGGTCACCTTGCTTATATTTTGGAATAATGTTCGCGATTTTTAACTTATCGGGGAATTTCCTATTTGCAATTATTACTTTACAGAGATCTTGTATGAGCTTAATTCCGGATAGTTTCAAATTAGTCAAAAGTTCTCCTGGTAAACTGCAGCATGTTTTGTATTCTTCAGTTTCATATCCGTAATTATCTTTTTTTATTATATATATACCTGGAACTGACGGTTGTATTTTTTGCATTTGGCCCGAATCCTTGTTTTTGATTAAGTTGTCAGGAATCAGAATGCAACAGGGATCATTTAGCCATGTCAGATAATTGCTGTAATTTTCAGGGGACAGATTTCGTTTATGTATCATATACAGGGTGTTTTTGAATTGAGTACAGATTTTTTGGGAGATGATAGAAGAGGTCCTTGGAAGTATTTTTTGTCATATGAACATGGGGTCCCCGCAGCTCCGTTTACTTACAATACTACATTGAACAATGAAATGACACCGGGACGCAGTGTGCGTTAGCAGGCCGAGATTATTTTATTTTTAATAATTAACACAAGCAATCTACTGTATGACTTTTACAGTAATTGTTCGAAATGATTGCTTTCCCAGAATGCGATTAGTTCATTTACATATGGACTAATCGTACTTTACAAAGGGGTTGGATACCATGGAATCTCCTTGACGAAGTTTGTCCTAAGACTTTTCAACAAACAAGCACGTGCACCTTGAAATTTCTTTGCAAACAATTACTTTAAAAGTTGTTATTACAGTAGATTGCTTGTGTTAATTGTTAAAAATAAAATAATCTAAGCCTACCAACGCACACTGCGTCCCGGTGTCATTTGATTGTTCAATGCAGTATTGTAAGTAAACGGAGCTGCGGGGACCCCATGTTCATATGACAAAAAATACTTCTAAGGACCTCTTCTATCATCTCCCAAAAAATATGTACTCAATTCAAAAACACCCTGTATATTGTTATGCATCATGTCCCACAGTTTAACTTTGTTTCTTCGGTTAACGATTGACTCTCTTTTTTGCCTTGCGTACTAAATCCTTGAATTTTTTTTATTTGCTATTTTGTAATTCTTCTGGGTAATCGCATTGGGGTCTCTCAGGTTATGTTGGTATGTCCGATTTTTTTCATTACGAAATAACGTAAGATCGGCTGACCACCATTCTCTGGCTGTGTTCCGACGAGTGCATTGAATAATTTGAATTCCTGCTTTCGCTGCAGCCAACAATACCACATTGGATAATTCATTTAAGATTTGATTTGAATTATCTATGTTGGATGTGTCCAATTCATGGACCGTATCTAATATTTGATTGTAGTAGGCTATATTCATATTTTTAAAATGGGGCTTCCAATGGTTTGACCTTTTGGGTTGGTAGTACACACTGTTATGGCTTATGAAATCTACGAGGCGCATCCAGAAAGTAAGTTTCCCTATTTAAAAATAAAAAGAACTCACACTTACAGGAACATTTTTATTGGCAACAAGTACAGCAATGTTTCAGCTATTTGTCAACATAGCCACCACCAGAATTGAGACACTTGTCGTATCGTGGGATCAACTTTTGTATCCCCCTGTCGTAGAACTCTGCCGCCTGTGAATGGAACCAGCGTGTGACAGACGTCTTCAGCTCTTCGTCGTTGCCAAAACGCTCACCGGAGGACAGGAATTTCTTGAGGTGCAAGAAAACGTGAAAATCGCTCAATCGTGATACCGTTGCAGAAATGTCAGTGCTGCTCCTAAGCGTTGAATTTTATGTTCGGGTGTCAGGTTTTTCGGCACCCACCTGGCACACAATTTTTTGAACAGCAGATGCTCAGTGACAATCTCATGCAACAAGGATCGCGATATCTGCGGAAAATGGGTGCTCAGCTCCGTAATCGTGAAGCGACGGTTCTCCATAACGCGCTGCCGCACAAGCTCAACAAGATCATCATTGATGAGGGATGGTCGCCCACTGCGCTCTTCATCATGGACACTTTGATGACCTTCGGAAAACTGCCTACTCATGATGTTCGGCCCATAGACCTAACAGAGCTGACGATGAATTTCAATTGGCGCAATGCTTTGTGCATTCAAGAACTTTATCACCGACCGAACCTAGCAGGCGGCGGGAGAAGAAATAAGAGCTTCCATTTCGGACCATTGCTACCACGCTACTGGCACGAGGCGAGACCTGTCCGGCTGGCATATGATTGATACGTCATAGATCTGTTACGCATGCGCAATTGACACGGCTAATTACGCTTACTTTAAAGGGGAAAACATCGGGAAACTTACTTTCTGGATGCGCCTCGTATTTGAATAACCTTGTGGTCACAGCGAGGTATATCATACGTAACCATTGTTATTCCAGAAAAAATCACTAGACACATAAACGTGGTCGATGACAGTAGCGGTCTTAGCTGTAACTCGAGTCGGGAACGATATAATTTGATAAAGGTTCAGTTCGAATACTGATGCTCTAAGAAGAGACAAATCTGAGGAAGGACAGAGGTCATCACAATTAAAGTCGCCAATTAGGATGTTAGGTACCGTTGGATTTAGTTCAGAAATGATATCTACACACGACGACATGGGGATATATGAAGGTCTATATATCGCTGTGATATTAGTAACGGAATTCTGTAAAGTGCATTGGAGGATTAAGAACTCCAAACCATAAATATTGTTCTTTGATAGCACTTTCGTAGGGATTTCATCTCTGATGTAAACAGCGACCCCACCACCGCGGGTAGTTCTGTCAGATTTAAAAATACGGTAGTTCCTGATGTTAATTATCTTTTATTCAATGTCGGCAGATAGCCAGGTTTCTGTGATGACAATTATTTGAGATTTGGTATTATTAAACAGGATACTGAAGTCGGTTGCCTTATAAGTTTGTCCGTTGTGCCAAACCGTATATAAGGTTGCCGTATATAAGGCCGTTGTGCCAAACATGATCAAATGCTTTTCGGCCTTCCTAAAACACAATACCACCGTATTTAGCACAGTTGAGAGGAGTGTTTAGATCAGCAAGCCTCCAGAGCTGAAGTTGGCAGGAGTGACCTGGGCTAAACCTAATTGCTCTTCACGAACAAGGTTGTTGGTCAAGCATAAATCATTGAACCTCTTTAGAATGACGCGTTTTAACAACATAGGTAACAAGCTTATGGACCTACAGCTGAGAGCGAGAGCAGGGTGAAGATCAGGCTTTGGTATGGTAAAAATGACGGACTCTTTCCACTTGACAGTGAAGTTACCATATTTCTAGCAGTCATTCATGGCCCTGGTAATAGTCGAGGCAACATTAGGAGGCAAGTTCTTGAGAACACTGTTTGTAATGGAATCAATAGCTGCTGCTTTCCTGGTTTTAAGAATGCTTGGCGAGATTTTGTGAACACTAATAATGTCCTCACGGATAGGAAGACGATGAGTGAGCCCATAAGCGATTCCTCGTTGAAAAATTGAATATTTGGGAGACTATCCGGGTTGACCTCACTAGGAGTGTAAAGTGTTTTTCCAGGGAGTCGGCAATCCGTTGAGCCTAATCGCGATCACTGGTGAAAGCATTGCCATCTGTGGTAAGCAGCGGTGGCAAGTTGATGGGCCTGTTTCTGATTAAAGCCCTTACAGCACCCCAGAGCGAATTGTCCTGGACATACAAGGACTTCAACTTTTCGCTCCATCTTTGATTACGTAGAGCTTTAAACTCTTACTGGACCTTGCGAGCAAGCCTGTTGTACCTCGTCTTGAAGAAGGGTAGTCGCTTACGCTGCTATAGGAAATCCTTTCAAGAATGAGACGCCTGATGTAAGGAGGGAGGTCGAAATGTTCAGCAGTGGAGGCACAGGAAGTTGTAGCATCATTGATAACACAAGTGATAGCATAGATATTTGTATTGACATCCTCGTTGTCAACAACCTCCTTATATGGAATGCTATTTTCTCTAAGGATATCCCTAAAGAGTTTCCAGTCTTGCTTGGAGCTAAGCCCAATCTTCGCATCGATGTTTAAGCCCACAAAGATAAGCATCACTGGACGGTTGTCAGAGGATAAGTCGTCTACAGTAAATATTATTATTACTGTACAGCAATCTCCAGGAGTAAAAAAAACAAGCTCAGGGGAAAATTACTTCCACCATTTCGTCAAAACAGACAAAACTAGGACACAAACAACTCTCAATCAAATTATAAAACCTAAGATACCGGGCTTTGCAAAAGTTCTGTTACACTCGTGACGACCCTCAAAGAAATGGACACGACGATGTTCACGATGCAGTTAGGCATGTTTTTATTGTGCCATCATGTAGAATAACATTGTAATTAGTCATTTAATCAATGTAGCCACCATCTGCATCAAGAACCCGCTCCAGACGAGACCGAAAAGCCTTGCTAACTTTGCGAATGTAGTCCTTCCTCATTCTGGTCCATACACGTTTTCAGCTCGTCGACGTTGCTGTGACGGACCTTGCAGACCTTCCCCTCGACATGCGCCTACACGCTGTAGTCAAGTGGATTGAGGTCTGGCGACTGCTTAGGCCAAAAGTCCTTCGACCAGAAGGTCATGTTGGACCCCAACCAGTTTTGCACAGTGTTGGCCGTGTGGGCAGGGGCACCGTCCTGTTGAAAGATGTAGTCCGCATTTCTTCACCCAGGGAAGGACTTTTGTGGCCAGGATGTCCTTGTAATCAGCCGCCGTTAGTCGGTATCTACTTGGGAACCACACGGGTGGCATTTTCTCGCCATTCGACGCCACGATTCCGAGCATCATCACAGAGGTCGGGTGCTTGGTTGTAGACACGTAGCGGACCTTGGAGATGTCCTGGCCGAAGCTTACCACGCAGTCGTTTTGCTTGTTGACGACAGGATCGACCGTGAAGGTCTTTTCGTCAGAGAAAATGACAATTCGCTCGCCATGACTCTTCAAGCCGTTGAGAAGACGGCGACAGCACTCCCGACGTTGTTCCCGTATCCGATCCGTCAGCAGAGGCCTCACGCTCTTTCCACCTTCTTCTTTGACCGCTCTGGACACTGTGGACACCGAAATTTTCTTTTTCTTTGCGAGCGCAGTCATTTTGAGCGTCGGGTCTTGTTCGAAGGCTTTTCTCACAGCCAAACGGTTGACAACTTGAGGTCTACCTGAACGAGGTTGATCTTTAAGGTCTCTCCCATTCTTAAGCCTGTCCGCAACTCTGTGGATGGTCATCCGGCTGACTTTGAGGAGCTTGGCAATCTCGGACTTCGTGTGGCCCGCGCGCAGGAGAGCAGCAATCTCTACTCGTCTCGTTTCCATCGCTTTTGTCGTGGACATTAGGATCACTCAGAGGTTAATACGTAATTTCCAATATATTATTTGATCCTTTTGTGGAAATGGAATTATCCAAATCATGAGCAGTCCATTTTTTGGGGGGATGTAAAGAGTGTAACAAAACTTTTGCAAAGCCCGGTAGAAAATAAAAAAATAAGCCTACTCATGTATAACAATATAGTGTTTCCGAAAAGCTGCTTAAAATGATAACAAGATGAAGCACATTTTGGGATTTTACACTGAAAAATCACTGATCTTGCTTTATACGGCAAATCGTTCCAAAGGAAGATTGCGTTATATGGAAAGCATCTAGATTTAAAGGAAGTCATCTTGCAGGGTACCACAAAAAGAAATCTCCGAATTTGTCGAATATTGATACTGAACGCAAACCAGGCCCTAACAAACGCCGCAGGCTGGGTGTCGTTGCGTATTGCCTCCAGTAACTCGAATGTAAGGGCTACTTCACTAATAACGGTAAGGGTGAGTAAGTTCTACTGTATACAAACATTCGTCACAGAATCTTGTATTTTCAATTTAAAGGCGGTCCTAATCAGGCGATTATAGGCAACCTTAAGTCTCATCAAATTGGCTGTAGAGGCCCCATAAGCAATTTTTGAAACTATAAGAGCGTTTATATATTGACATATTTGACAAATGGTCAAAATGGATCTCAATCTCTTCACTAAGTAGTTCTTACGATGCAACGTAGTTATAATATTGTCTACTAAGTCATTGAACCTTATACCGGGATCAAAAGTAGTACCAAGGATCTTGATGGGAATTTGGTTTGTCCCGTCTTTAGGGCCCATCATGATGTTAGTTTTTGACGAGTGAAGGCTGAGGCCTCTACAATTATACCATTCGTGACATATAGGACAAGTCTTGTCGAAGTAGATCTATCGCCTCGTCTTGGCCAAAAGAAGCGGGACGGTCGAATATTTCGCGAAATTTACATTGGATCGAAAAACTGAAAAACACGTGTTCAATATTTTTCAAAAATCTATCGTATGACACCAAACACGACCCCCCACCCCCACCCCCGGGGGTGGAGCAGGGGGCAACTTTGAAATCTTAAATGGAAACCCCCATTTTTTATTGCAGATTCAGATTCTACGTGTAAAATTGTATTCAGTACCATAAAAATTTCCATCCCCACCCACCCCCCGGGGGTATAATTAAGAGGAAATCAATTTTTTTCAATGAAACTATTTAAAACAATTAAAATAATTAACATACTCAATACAGTATTTTAATGCAATATTGTAACATTGTTGAATTCTTGATGGATGGTTTTGTTATCATGGAAAATAAGATTTGTGAAAAAAAATCTAACAATGATAGTACGTATTTTCATTTTACAAAATGCAAATATCATCGTTTAAATTAACATAATATAATCCTTCAAATTACTCTTTCTTATTCTTTGCACTTGTAAACAAATTCTTTTCTTTATTAATAAATACGTAAACAAAAAGTGGACTATTTTTGTTGTGATTTTTTGTACTTTTTAAATGTTACATTAGTTCAACTGTTTAAGTTGATTCAAGCAGATGAATCCTCATCTGTAAAGAAAAATTTGACTTGAAAAAGTGTTTTTTCTTTCAGAATGGCTCATCTTAATGAACAAGAAAGAATATCATTACTGATGATGGTAGGCTGGGGTGATAGGAAAAGGTCATACTCGGAAGCAAGAGATATTTTCAATGATACTTTTTGAATTGGAATGGATCCTATCTCCAAATCGACTGTGGAGAGAACGGTTGGAAGATTTGAAGCTACAGGCTCTGTGAAAGATCGAGCTAAATTAGGAAGACCAAAATCAGCAACAAACGAAGAAGAAGCGTTGAATGTTTTATTATCATTTACGGAAAATCCTCACAGTAGTCGTCGTAGAACTGCCCAAGCTCAAGAAATTGGTACATCTTCAGTCCGCAGGATTTTGAAAAGTAATAAATTGCATCCTTACAAAATGACACTTGTTCATGAGATAAATGAAGATGATCCCGACTGACGTTTAGAATTTTGTGAGGACATGATGCTTAGAATAGATCAAGATCCAGACTTTCTTTACAACATTGTATTCTCAGATGAAGCAACATTTCAATTGAATGGTGCTTGTAATCGGCATAATTGCAGGTATTGGGCAGACGAGAATCCTCATTGGATGCGAGAGAGCAAAACCCAATATCCACAGAAATTAAACGTTTGGGCTGAATAATAAATAATCATTTGATTGGGCCATTCTTTATCGATAGTAATCTTACTGCTCAAAAGTATGAAAACATGCTTCGAAATGAAATAATTCCAGCACTAAGGGAGATTGCTGGCGATAACTTGGAGCACGTTTGGTTTCAGCAAGGGGACTCACCTGAAACAAGCACCCCGATAAGAGAGAGGCAAGGGGACTCACTAAAAACAGGCACCCCGAAGGGAACAAAAAACTACTACGTCCACGTCGTTGTTCCTGGGTTATGCTAAACGTAGCTTTTTACTAAAGTCAGATACAAAATCAGCGAAAGACGTTATTAGCTGTAGAAATACCTTCACTTGCGAGAAAGAATTGTTTTTGCAATTAGAGCGCCATCAATCGGTCGACTGTCATACTGTATCATTAGATAGCCTTTTCAAAAATACTAATTTTGTGTTCCGAAGCGTATGTCCCGAGAAATTTGACCGTTTGCAGACTT
>JAHWFO010007426.1:0-10184 GCA_023313115.1 Rhysida immarginata
AATATAAGAATCGGTTAAGTTTAGCTACAAAGTTCATGTTGTGATAAAGCAGCTGCCGAAAATGGCGTCTGTCGTTTCTAGCCTCTCGAGTGTATTTCGCCCAAACCTTTTCCGAGGGAAAGTTGCAATCGTTACCGGCGGAGGAACAGGGATAGGAAAATCCATTGCTCAGGAACTGTTTTATTTAGGTAGCATTTCTTCCACATTTACATATCGAAACGTAGCTGTCAATAATGCGAGTTTCAAATTGTGACAAGGGATTAGAGAATGTAATTCATTTTACCCAACATGTAGCGGAAATACCAGATTATCGACGTCGCTTTAGTACTCTTTGAGAAAAATAGCTCACCCCCTCTCACAGTAAGTTTTCGAAATTCGTTTGCAGTTAGTGTTTTTCACACGAGTTCAAAGGTTCATTGAGTTTTCTTACTTTGCTATAACGAGGTAACGAGCGCAGAGCAAGTTTCTTGATTCTGACGCTAGAGTGGATTACGTGTTGTCAGGATTATATAAACGTATCATAACTCTTGCTCGTCCTTGGCCTTGAATCAAGATACCATCACAGCAAGAGCACATACAGGGGTTGGACAAAATAATATGAACGCCTTTGAGTTTAGACGTTTTGTCGAATATCTAGAAAAATAATTGACGAATTAAGCTTAAAACATCATATACTAGGTAACCACAAAAGTTCTTGGCGTTTTTATGTTGCCATAAAAGGAAGTGATAGAAGATATGCAAATGAGTGTAGAGTGGTCCAAAATCTATCAGGGGGAAGCAGGAAGGTTAGCCTGTATAAATACAGGGCTGTTGGGCATTCACATCAATCACATCTCGTGCAGAAGACAAATGGAGGTATCGAAAGAGATGGTTAGGTGTTGTTTGCTTTATGACTTCAAGGAGGGCTTGTCAGCAGCAGCATCGAGTCACCAAATGTGTCTTGCGTTTGGGGATGATGCTGTGAATGAACGCACCGCAAGGCATTGGTTCTAGAAATTCAGATCAGGAGAATTTGCCATTTCTGATGAACCCTGTAGTCTGGTGCGTCTGGTAGACTAGATGCCAAATGGTTCACTACGAGCGGCTATCAACTGGCCAAACCATCACTGGGGATCTATACTTCTAGCATTTGGAATGTGGGCAACAGGCATTGCAGCAAAAGGAGCCAGCATTGGTGAATCGCAAAGGGGTATTCTTCCTTCATGACAATGCAGGTGGCTGGGAAACTTTGTGTCATCCACCTTACTCACCAGATCTTGCTCCAACGGATTATCACCTTTTCCTTTCTCTGGACAACCATCTTCGTGGAAAATCCTACACTAATGACACAGACCTGCGAAAGGCACTCACGGACTTCAAGTCCAAGACCGGCAAGAGGACTAATCAACTGGAGACACGTTGATAGAAGATGCTAGATGCCAACGTAGATTACTTTGGGGACTGGCGATATGCTACTTTTTGTGTACATCATTTTGTTTTCCGGAATTAAAACTGCAAGAACTTTTGTGGTTACCTAGTATTTCAAATCATCATATTTCAAATGTTTTGTCCCAAAGGCAAATAGGGGACCAGCCAGGTTGTCCCACGCTTAGTACTTTCATACTATAATCAGTACATTTTAATCGACACTAGTATGTCAGTGATACACTGGTAACATTTAGATCACCAAATGAACACAATGGAAGAAGAATGAATTAAATTTTGTCAAAATGCAAATGATTGTATGTTTTATGCAAAGTAAAGCACAGTTCCCACATGCGTAAAACAACAGCAGAAAAATTTTATGACATCACTCTCTGCTCTCTCCATTCTGCCCCACAGAAAATTTTCTTATCTTTGTAGACTATGATTCAATCCAACTTGGAAAAAACAGGAGTTTTCTGTTGGGCAGAAAGACGAAATCAGGAAGTGACGCCAGCGAATTTTCTGCCTTGTGGTTTCTGCCGTTGTTTTTACACATGTGGGTACCAGGCTTAAGCATTATCTCAGCTTTGACTTCGTCATTTGAAATGAATCTTCATCCAGCAAGCAGCGCCGTAGTGAGAAAATTTTGGGCCCTGGCCAAATCAGCTTTTATGGGGCCCTAAACAAAGTTTACCCCAAAATAAATTTAACATAGACCTATCCAAAATCCAAGTATTCACAGAAAGTAATTGTGACATTTTAGATTGGGACCATACACTGAATGGGGGGCCCCTATCTACAGGGGGCTCTGGGCAAGAGCCCAGGCGTGCCCCCCCCCCCCCCCCTTCATTACAGCCCTGCCAGCAGGCCATTTCTTCAAGTTTGGAAAGAAGAAGTAATCGCTGGAAGCCAAATCTGGCAAATACGGCGCATGTGGAAGCACTTCGAAGCACAGGTCACGGAGTTGCAACAACAGTAATTTCGGCAGCAATTTTGCAGCAACAACAGTATTTTTTGAAAAAAATTTTGTACATGATTGGTACTTTTTGTTCTTGCAGGAGACCAGCAACAAATTGAACAAAAAAAGTAATGCTTGTAATACATTATGGCCGTAGCATATGCTTATGAGGCTTCTTTTACTTAAGCGTTTTCATTTGTATGAGTATAGCATGTATATTCATGGCGATATAAAGGTTTCTTTAAAAAAATGGAAATTTTTTTGTAAGTATTTTGTTTCTAACATGCAGGGTTTTCAACCCAGTGCAATGCCATTTTCAGAAACTTAACAAACTACAGTAGAGACAACACCCTGCAATCAGAATATGAAAATATTAAATATTTGATAAAACATTTTTGAATAATTTATTAGCTAAATGTATACAGCTACTCTTATAAAAAAGCCCAAGCAAATAGCGTGAAAATTCAGAAAGATATCGCCGATAGAATGAGTTGAATTTCAGGGGCTCTCAAAAATAAAAAAAAAACGATAAGGGATTTTCTCCAAATTTGTATTTTTGAACCGGATACCAGTATCATTTTCTTCTCCTTACTCTGATATGAAGGCAGACTGACTTCATTTAGGCATACTGACTAATATACAGGGTGGTACTAAACATACATCAAACAACTCCCTTGTGACTTCTTTGTGTTCACCCTGGAATATGCTCTAAACTTAATCTACAGAGTGGGTGAAAGTCCCTTTACATCTATGTTTATGTGCATATAATAATTTATACATTATCGCTCATGAGTCCAAAACCTCAGCACAGGCTCTTCCATGTTCTTGACAAAGCTTCCATGTCTTCTTGTGCGTTTGAAACAACTTTTGAGGAGCTGATTTTATGGAAGGCTAGGCGAACTGATCTTTTTACGTTGTCATTTGTGACATACCAGGATTTCTACACGTCTTCTTTCACAAAACCCCATAGTGTATTATTAGAACTCAATCAGGTGCAACCAGTTGTTAATCATACCTCAGATATAAAGGGACTTTCCGTCCACCCTGTATAATGAAACATCAAATTACCTTAATTACTTCTCATGTTAAGATTATTTTTTTTCCCTCCTAGGATGCGATGTTATTATAGCGTCTAGAAATGAAGAGAGATTAAACCAAGCAGCATGTGAGATCAACAGTTTTTGCAAAGATTCTTCAAACAAAATAACTCCTATACCCTGTAATATTAGGAAAGAAGATGAAGTAATAAAACATTCATTCATAACATCATATATAACCCTCTAAAATTCAGTGACGTCTACTTTATTATCATTTCTCTTTGTAATAATTTAGATTATTTCAATATTTTTAAATATTTCTTAAGAGAAAAGGAGATTCTGATAATATTATAGTTTTAATTAACATAACCATCACACCTGAATTTAGAGATACAGTATTTTGTTATTTAAGTTATAAGAGTATATAATAAGTTTGGATCTGCCGTGCTCCATGTTTTTCTGAATCAAAACCAAGTGCCCAAAATCAAATTTAGAAAAGTTTATAATAAACAACTGAAATTCATTTGATTCCTTCCAAATTTATGTCTATCTTATTGCTCAACGCAGTACAATTATTGGCATGAGTAATTGTCGCAGGCGCATGCCCGTCTCAGCGATGCTTAAAAGATAAACAGAAAGTAACATTGTATTCATTCTTGAGTCGTTACTACAAACCGACTGTTATACAATTGTTAACGGTCACTGTTCGAGTGTGATCGCTTAAAGGGCTCCATGAAAAACCCTGAAAAGTTGTTAAGTTGAGCTAAGAGTTTGATGTTCGTATTTCTGAAAACGGAAATTAATGTTTAACCTGGTGCACTAAGGTATTCTCAAGTGAGTATTCTCAACTGAGTCTTCAGCAACAATGAACTTGTATTGTTGAGATGAGGAACACTTGGTTACAACTGAGAAAGTAGATAATGAACTGGCCCTAAATGTTTATTAAACGAGGAATACGATTTTGTTATTGAAAAAGTTAATCCGTTTTCCAGTCACCGTGTAAACGGTGGACGGCCGACCAGCCAGATGGATAAACATACAAACCAGGTATGCATTCTTATAAGTAGCTTTTAGCTAAAGCTACTCATAAGCATATAACGTGTTTCAAAATAACATTGCAGCAATATTTTATCTCTGAATTGGCCTTCTATTACAATGAAGTGATTCAGACAGTCCTCTGCAGCACTTGCCGATCTGTCAATGAGTTTCATAGGTGGACTTGGGTAGGTTTTTACAGGGTTTGCATCCAGTAAAATAGCTGGGCAGGGAAGTGAACAATAATTAGGGCATATTTGGTCAGAAAGTGAGGCAAGTGATAGATATAAGCACGCATTACAATGGTTACTTTATAAATCCAAAACAGCAGAGCATGTTGAAAAAGGGCAGGTTGCCGCAGCTTTCTGTTTCTACCTAGATGTCTCATGAACTGCCTATATTGGTCTTTCAGATGGCATCCAGCATAGATAGTTGCAGAGTTCTTCTATATGACCCATTTTTGTGATAACCAACCTCTACTGTTGGATCTCTCAAGGGGCACTAGATTTTTTTCTAATATAACGATAATACTGGAGCAAGTGTATTGAAAAATATAGAGGAATATTAGGAAAAAATTATCCAAGGTTCATGGACTGATAATGGTTGTTGCTTGTGAAGATAGCCTGTGACGTGTTTTGTTTATGCAACTACGAGGGTGGGCTGAAAAGTAATGCCTCCGTGGCTGTAACTTTTTTATTTTTTAACCGATTTTCAAAATTCTTTTTGTATCTGATACTCACATTTCTCCTCCATGGAATGCACTATTCACTTTTCGACATAGTCCCCATCGCTTTCCATGCATTGTACCGACGCGTGACTAGTCGGGTGAACCCGTCGGAGAGGAATTCCGGGGTTGTTGTCGACACCAAGACCGAACGGCAGGTTTCACCTCGTCGTCAGAACGCAACTATGCCCCTTAAGGTGCTCTTTCCTCTTTGGGAAGTGGTGAAAGTCGCAAGGTGCAAAGTCTTTCATTTTTGAACTGCAGTTTTTCATCTTTGAACTGTATGCGCTGCAACCCCCTCTGATGTGTGGCGATCGTGTGCGGACGGGCATTATCATGCTGCCGAAGAGGATCCAAAGCTGCCATTCGATCCTCGTGTCGACGACGACCCCGGAATTCCTCTCCGACGGGTTCACCCGACTAGTCACGCGTTGGTACAATGCGTGGAAAGGGATGGGGACTGTGTCGAAAAGTGAATAGTGCATTACATAGAGGAGAAATGTTAGTATCAGATACAAAAAGAATTTTGAAAATCAGTTAAAAAATAAAAAAGTTACAGCCATGGAGGCATTACTTTTCAGCCTACCCTCGTAAAACCAATGGGCAGTTGTCATATTTTTTTTTGGGTCACTATAAAAGTTGAACTGCAGTGTGTATTATAGTGGTAGAGGGCTTGTCCAACACTTAAGAAAAAGTTAAAGGAGAAGGAAATTTTAGCATTGACGAGGAAGTGAAAGCTAAACAAATCACACCATAGGTATCTTCACGAACCACAATCATAGAATCAGCGTACTTTTGCCAATTCATGAACTTTTGGAACAGCCTCGTAGGACTTTTGCCAACTTTTTCTACTTAACTTTTTATTTGAAATGCATTTTCAAGTAAAAGATTTAGTACCTTGCAATAATTTAATGGAAGAAATATTTTTTTAGGTAACGAATTTGATCTCTTCTACTTTGAAAATGTATGGGAAATTAGATTACTTAGTAAATAATGGAGGAGGCCAGTTTATAGCACCTACAGAAGAGATAAAATTGAAAGGGTGGAATGCAGTCATTGAAACTAATTTAACAGGAACTTTCTTAGTATGTAAACAAGGTAACTTTTTATTTCAAAAATTTTAAGCTGTTCTTGCTTTTAATTTAATATATTATGAAAATGGAATATAGACAACATCTGTTACTTCTAAATATCACAAGCTCTGCTATGCTATTTCAAAACTTTTAAATAAAAATATACAGGGTGGTCCATAAGTCTGTCCCACCCTTTTATTTTTTGAACCGAAAGAAGATATGTCAATTTTGATGAATCCAGTGAATAGGAAGTTGTGGGTGGCCTATCCCATGGTGCACCTTTCATCATCCCAAATATGCAAATTAGGACACATTCAAAATTTATCCCAAAAACCGTAAGGGATAGAGAAAAAAACCCAATTGCAAACTTGTTCAGCATAAAAAAACAAACAAAACAAAAAATCATCCAAATCGGACCAACCAATCACCCACAATCAGAAGATCATGTTGACCTTTTCCGGAACATTGTAGCTTGCCATCCTGGAATTGTTCTGTCTTCTGTGTGCTGAAACATGCCTTTTATTTGCTTTTCCGCATGAAAGTGAATGCGAGTATGGTAATTTATGTTAATTTTTTGATTTGCATGCTTTACATGGCAGAAATATCAACATTCAGTGTTCTTTGTGCAATGTGACTGTTTCTAAGCTACAAACAGTCACCGCGTGATTGTGGGTGATTGGTTGGTCCGATTTGGAAGATTTTTTTTTTGTTTTGTTTGTTTTTTTATGCTAAACAAGTTTGCAATTGGGTTTTCTCTATCCCTTACGGTTTTTGAGATAAATTTTGAATGTGTCCTAATTTGCATATTTGGGATGATGAAAAGTGCACCATGGGATAGGCCACCCACAACTTCCTATTCATTGGATTCATCAAAATTGACATATCTGCTTCGGTTCAAAAAATAAAAGGGGGGGACAGACTTATGGACCACCCTGTATACAAGGGTCTGTCATAAAGTCCTGGTGCAGCTGTGAAAAGACAGTACAGTTTGTTTCCTAATTTACTGAACACTTCCTATCAAACAAACATTCATTTATATCCATTCAGAAACAATGCAGACATATTTATTGCATCAATAAACAAGACATCAAAATAAAAAAACAATACATTATTTTTTTAATTTGTAAAAAAGCTCAAACAACGAACAAAACTGAAAACAACTGCGTTTCCTGTTTTAGTAGGCAAAACATAAGCAAGCTTAAAGATATAGCAGATGACATTTTAATGCAAAAGGACAACTTGTCACATCATGTGTTTGTTAGGTCATCAGAAGTCACTTGACTAAGACAAAAAAAATGGCTGAAAGGAAAAAACTGTCTGAGCATGAACAGGGCCAAATTTCAGCCCTCATAGAGTCTGGCCAGTCAATTTGTGATATTGCAAAGTTATTAGGTATCACTGGATTGTATTTGAAGAGAAAAAACTCAAAACAACAACCAAAACGCCATGGGCTGAAGCCAAAACTTAGTAAGCGTGACAGAATGCATATTATGAGAGAAGCTGCAAAGATTCCAACCGATCTACAATTTCCAGTGAAACGAAAAGCTCTTTGGGAAGTCATGACATCATCTTCTGTTTTGCAATAAATGAAGAAAAAGTCTAAACCACCATTAAGTGCCACACATAAACAAACACATGTCCACGTGACTTGGAATGATGAATGAGTAGTTAATGTATGACCAGATAGAACTCATCATCTTCAAATTCGATCAGCTGTCAATACCTTCAGCTGTCAATAAAATCAATAAAACCAATCACCGTGACTATTAATGTCCAATCAGCGTAAATATTAATGAAGTATAGTGATTTTTAATGAGATTTCATGCATATTTATCGAGTTTGTTATCAAAATCATAAATATCAATGAGATATTGGTAAATATTAATGAAAAATTATGAATTATCGATGATTATAATCATCCAACCCTTTTTATTCAAAATCGATAATGATTAGACGTCTGTAGTTTCGTATTTTGTTTTGTAGTTAGGTATTTTGACACCAGATTTATTTTTCCCATTGATAAATATTTATGAAAAATAAGTTTAATAAGTTTCGTATCCAGTAATCATCTTCAAAATCGTTATGATTAGTTGTATTTAGTTTCGTACTCAATTATATCCAACATCTTCAAAATCGATATAATCAGATGTTTTTATTTAATGACGAGTATTAATGATGATCCTTTTAATTACATGCAATTTTGCTTGAATTGTTAATTTGCGACTTTTTTTTTATCATAATAATGATTAGTTGATGTTCTAGTTCAAATTTCGGACACAAGATGGCACTCCAACCTTTTTTTGATGTTTTCAGATGCATTACCTGCTAATAGATGGCACTCCCTTTTTTGATGTCGTTTTCAGTTTCAGTTTTGTAAAATCACGTTCTAGTTTCATATTTTGACACTAGATGTCCGTCCCTTTTTATTTTTATTTTTTTCTCAAAGATGTTCGCAAAAATTAATTAATAACCAGTTGTAAAAGTGACATTATTTAAAAAAAAAAATCTTTATTCCGACTTTGTATTTTTTTTTTAATGATGATAAAAGATTATAAAAGCGTGGTGCATTATTCTTTATTGATCAAATTCGACTTATGTTACGAGATGATCAATGCAACAACCGTTTAAGATTTATCCATGAATATGTGCAAAGATTAAGCACTTACCTCTATTGGCTGCATGATTTCATCGATGACCGTCATTTATCACGTTCTGGATTTATTTACACTGGTTATAGAGATATTACAGTTTGTCAGTACTGTCAGAGCATTTGCGTTGGTCTCCAAACTGTTTATACATAAATTATTTTGCTTTACGATTTATAAGCGGAGATACGCATTTTAATCTATTTTATTCCGTGTACGATGCTTGGAAAGAAGGTTTCACAGAATAATTCAGTTATGAAGAACAGAATACACACAAAGATGAAAAGAAAAAAAAGAACTGAGGTGAAAATGGGAAAAAAAAAAAAAACAACAATACAAACCCCCCCAAAGAATCATTTTTATTTTTATCAAAAGAGAATAAAATTTATTTGAAAATAAGAATATGAAGTAATTTTTTTTTTCTTCCAAAACTTTATACAATTAATGTGTTTTTATATCATTGATACTAAAAAATTTGTAAATTGTTCTTTGATGATACACGACAATTACTCTGCTAGAAATTATTAACACGATAATTCGTTTTGTTTTTGAAATAACACAAAAAAAGAAAACAAATCGATGGTAGTAAATAAATAAATAAATAAAACGTAATTACAAAAACGCATCTTCTCATATTTTCTTGATTAGATGATATGATGAGCTAAGACAGAGAGAGAGAAGGAATAAATATAGGTGGTCTTTCACTTTTAGTAAATTATCGTTTTTTTTTTTTTATAAGAAGGAATTCTTTTAGAATACTCACATGGTATAAAAGATACTCTTGTATTATTTTTCTTGATAATATTCATCCGATTGATAAAACTCAAAATAAGCTGTTATTTCAGCTTATGCTACTGACTGGGACAATGAGGGAAAATGAGTAAGTCCTAATGAGAAGAGAGGGGCTGTGCGAGGCTATTAAGGAGAAAGTAATTTCTTGTTAGCCTCAGGGACCCAGGGGTTGATGCTTTTTCAAGGCGAACGGGTCTTAATTAGATTACAAAGAATGAGAAGACAAGGGACTATAAAACAAAAATTAAAAAAGAATAAATAATCACTCTGGGGGTTTTATTGTTAATGTAGATATGCCATTGGGTATCTTAAATAATTTTTTTTTTACTTTTAAGTATATATACTTGTAAGAAAATAACGATTTTTCAGACCACAGCTCTTGATCAAAGAAAAGAAATCCTCATCACACTTTTCACAGTTTTTCTGGTAAGTTTTTTTTTTTTTTATTTTTCATTTTTTATTATTTAACTTTTTTTTTATATATAATTTAAAATAAAAAATAGTTTTTCGAGAATT
>JAHWFO010007427.1:0-73121 GCA_023313115.1 Rhysida immarginata
GTATTGTATTTATTTTTTCATTTCTAATATTATATATTATATTATCTATTGTATTCCAGGGTTTCTGTGTCTCGTTCTTTTCTCTTATAAATATTATCCAGGATTAAAAGATAGAATATTAGTTTATCTCGATGACTGGATGATATTTATTGAAACATTTGGTAAGCATTTGGATAGTTTGAAGGATTTATTCGAGAGTTTAAGAGATGTAAATTTAAAATTAAAACCCCGAAAATGTCAATTTTTAAACGATAAAGTTAATTTCTTGGGACACGTTGTTTCAGAGGAAGGAATTGCTCCTGATCCTAGTAAGATTGAAGCTGTTAAAAATTTTCCATGCCCAAAAAATGTGCGTGATGTACAATCATTTTTAGGCCTTGCTAATTATTATAGAAGGCATGTAGATTCTTTTAGCACAATAGCTAAACCATTAACGAATCTAACAAAGAAAGATATCAGTTTTGACTGGACTGATGAAGTGGAGAAGGCATTTCAATCTCTGAAACAAGCTTTAATAACAGCACCTTTAATAATAAGAAGCCCAGACTTTGAAAAAGAATTTATAGTTTCTACGGATGCTAGTTCATTTGCTTTGGGAGCTGTACTGTCACAAAAATTTAATGGTAAAGAACACCCAATTGCATACAGTAGTAGATTACTCAGAAAGAGCGCGAATGTCTAGCTGTTTTTTATGCTGTTAAGCAGTTTAGAGTTTATTTACACGATCAGCCATTCAAATTAATTACAGATCATCAGCCGATTTGGTTGTTCTCGTTAAAAGATCCTACCAGTCGTCTCGCCAGGTGGAGCTTAAGATTACAGTCTTATCAGTTTGAGGTAACAGCGAATTCATAGACCAGGTATTAAACATAAGAATGCTGATGGACTATCTAGAGTCCCCATTTCCACTGTGGCTGAGTATGAACCTATAGTTTCTCGAGACGAAATTGCTTCTGAACAACAAAGATTTAAATTGGAAGGAAATTACTGAGCACTTACCGAACAAAACAGAACATCCCTCCTCTAGACATTGGCCAGACAAAATAGAAAATTTCTTCTTGGACAAAGATGATCTTTTGTATCATATTAGAAAATCTCAGGATAATAAAGAAATCTGAGAGCAATTAGTAGTACCTCATAGTCTAGTTAAATACATTTTACATGAGTGACAGGAGAACAAATTTCACTTCTGAGCTGATGAAGGAAATCCGCTCACGATTAGGCATAAAAAAATTACTCACGGCAGCATTTCATCCATCTGGGAACGGAATGATAGAGCGGATGAATTGAACACTTATTGGGGCTCTGAAACATTATGTTGATCAAAGTCAGCGGGACTGGGAATCCTGGGTTCCATACGTGGTATTCAGTTATAATACTATCCCGCATTCTTCCATAGGAGAGAGCCCTTTCGTGCTATTCTTTGGTAGAGATCCAGTCTTGCCCTTTGATGTTTTAGCAGTACCAAGAAAAAACCTATTATGACATAGAGAACAATTACAGCAGCAAAGTCCAAGCGAGGCTAAAGCACGCATATGGAACTGCCAATAAATACAGTGCTGAACAAGCTGCTAAGCGAAAGGTGTCCCATGACAAGAGGCATAAGCCGTACTCATTCAAGGTAGATGACTTAGTTTATTTGTCCATTCCTCAAATCAAGAAAGGTTAGGTTAGAAACTACATGCGAATTTCGATGGGCCGTATAGGATAATTGGGCAAATGAGCCCTGTCAATTTCATAATACAACATTTAGAAAATGGCAAAAAGAAACTGGTGCATGCAAATATCGAGCCAGAATGCCTATTTTTGGTTGCTGGCATCGTCCGAAAATAGGCGACCAGACAGAGAAACCAAAACCCAGAAGTCTCATTGAACCCCGCTCTATTAGGGAAAACGAGCAAGAAGCTCCCGCCACCTCTCCAACGATTTATGAAGAGGAAGAGTTCATGGTTCAGATAATTGAAAATGCCCAGGAGAGACGTGAAATTAATCCGCCCGTTTTACAGCCTGCATGCCCTGTAATTATGAGGGAAAGATGGCCGCCAGTAGAGCCACTGATTCGTGCAGAGAGAGGAGAAGCAGCTCAACCAGAAAACCCACCTTACTTGCTGTGTAGTTTACGCCCAGCACCTCCCATACCGTGGTTGTTGGCATCGCCCCGTGATCGCAGATCAATGGGAGAAATAATGCCCGAAGACGATAATGAACCTGAAATGCCAGCTCTAGAACCCCAAGAACATGCAGTGGAGGCTATCCGCAAAACTAGAACGGAGATGAACTGTTCTAATCATAAGGAAACAGTGAATATGTCAGCTAAGGAGCAAACGTCACAGACAGCCTTTACAAATGATAACAAGGCAGTGACAGATTTTATGGTTGGGATAATAAAGGGTTTAATGTCAAATCAGCTTTAAAGCGTCAGCTTGTGTGTAGACTATTTCGTAATTCCGTTAATTAAAATGCCACTGGCAAGTTGGGAACTTAAATTATTGATTTATGAAACCTCCACATTTTTTTCTAATAACTTATTCTTTCTAAGTGCTAAAATAATCCTATCCTCAATTTGAAACCTTAAGATTATAAATTTTAAGATAACCTGATCTCATATTATTCTAAGTAGCAAAGAGGTTCCTAGATCAAATTTGTCTGCATTAGCTGGTATCTTATCTGCTAATTAAACCCATACGGGGACAGGAAAGCATTTAAAAATCTTAAAAAATGGATAATACCTTCCTTACCTGCTTTACACTGAGAAAAACAAGTTAAAGAAGTGTTAAATGATGCAAAAATACTTGAAATACTTTACTCTAAGGATTTAAATAGGCATATAATTTATATTTAATTATGATCAGGAATAACCATATAGCTATGAAATTTGTAGGAAAGTTTTTATTATTCTCTAGACACCTTGTTTGAGGCTAAAAATAAACCACCCTTAAATATATTTTGTGTTGAAATAACTTGCAAGTGGCCTGGAAAAGCTAATTCATAAAATTCCCTGACCTTCCCAGGCTACAGATCTGAAAGGAAAATTTTTTTCCCTGACTTTTCCAGTCCCTAGTCACCCCAAATTTGGTTTAGAAATGCTTAAAAAACACATACATATATTTATAAGACTTAATATTCCTTACAAATTGCATTAGAAAGTTTTATTGAAAGGATAAGTGAGATATTAGAATTTTACATTTATCTAGTTGTGCTGATATCTGGTTAGGATTTTTTTTTCTAAACTCGTTTTATTAGACTATTTGGATGGAAAAACAAATTTACATTCTAAACATGAATGGTGTCCAATTTTATGAATAGTTAGTTAATAGCTGTTTCAGTATAATAGAGTAGAGTCGAAACAGACAACTCTATTTCTATAAATTGCAGTAATTTATTTTCATGCAACATTGAAAGGAAGTCTCCCATTTTTTTTTTAATAAGTGTATATTTAGAATTGAACAGCATTCACATTCATTATATCTGATGAACTTACTAAACTAATAACCTTTGATTCGATTTTTCAAGTGCATTGTTTAATAGTCTAAGCCAAAATGGTGTACATTTTAAACAGTTCCTAGCGTTAGTGAATTATTTTGAACAACTAGTTAGGATTTGGGAGCATTTATTCAATATGAGGTCAAATTTATTAAAAAGCTGGTTTCAGATTTAATCATTCTACTAATAACATTTCGATTCCTTTGTGTTTAATCCTAAGTAGGAGAAAATTTACCTTAAGGCAGGAAGATTATAGATTTTTTCATTCAAAATTATCACTGGAACTATAAAACTTAGCTTGCATTTATTTGATGGTTAAAAGAAATTCTAGTGGGTTGTTTAAGCTGAAAAAATAGAATTTCGTTTCTGTGGCCAACATTGTTTTAAAGCTACAACGCTACCTTGTTGTGAACAGCAGCCACACTTTGTCCAACAAAAAAAAAATAATAATAATAAATGTGTGAATAAATATATGGTATATTTCTTAATAATACTTTCCATTACTTGATATAAATTGGATGTCTGAGCATGGAATAATGGGCAGTGGTTATTTTATTCGGAATATAGCAACATATTTGATTATATTAAGCTAAGGAACACTTAAAAAGATCGTTATAACCAGAGGGCATAGCCCCCTACTTCCATCCATGAGAACAAAAGCTCTGATAGGAATCGAATTAGAAAAAACTTTGTTAAGATTTAAAATATTCTTACTACTTAGCATTGTTTTAATTACTACAATAAGATGATTTAATCACATTACACATTTACTAAAATATTAAAGGTTGTTTTTCCCATTATATACTTATGATAGGACTAAAGCTCCACGACCATCGAGTATTTTCGATTCCAACCTTATTTTACCGATCTATTAAATATTGAGGCTATAAAAATTTGTTTATTCTACCGATATTGGAATTCTTTCACAATATAAGTATTAAATATATATTTGGGCATTGAAATCGTTTGTGAAGGCAAAAAGGCACACTCGCATGAATCACATGGCTACAGGAAAAAATTTTTCTGACAAGCTAAAACCAGACAAAGCTTCAAATTATGAAGAAAAATCTGCTTTTAAATCATTAAATACAATGAAAACATTGTGCTTAGGCAATAATGATGCAGATTAAGCAGTTTCAAGCAACGGATGGCATAAATTAAATAAGGATTACTAATATTGTTAGCTTGCACGTGCGTTACGAAATTTAGCCTATTTCATTGATATTTTTACGATATAATTCATTAATTCATGCAGATGTACCTTCTTAAATAGATATTCAGTGTTTAAAAGGCATTTGTATGATTTAAAAGTTGAAATTTCGTTACTAAATCCTAATTTTAATTTCCGCACATTTTAAACAAAGAAGTTAGCATCAAACAGTCTTAAATCGATGTTATTGAAAGATATCTTAACTGTAAAACGCATTATACATTATACAAACCTGATATTAACAGAATTATATAGGGGGAAACATTTTATTAACATAAATCTTTACACAAAGAAAAGCCACGTGATCTTCGGCAAATTGTCAGCCCTGGAATCGATCTAACTGTTGAATTTACCCTAATCTAAGCCATTCTATTCTATATGAAATTTACTTTAAATACTATCTGGATAATTATAAACATTACTGCTATTTAAACGCGTTTATTTAATTGCGAAAAGAAAAGAAAATTTCGTTAGTTGCTGTTGAATAGGCCCTCGGCTCTGCCCACACTACTTATCACCTGTGATCTCTGACTGCAACTGAAATAATTTTATCTTCCTGACCAGTAGGGGCAGAATATTAATCTACTGGAATAATTAAAATAATAATTACGATTAACGAAATTAAAGCATTGAGTAGATTCAGTTGACTTTAGATTTTTTTGTTGTTTGAATTTGATGCTTGGTAACAATCTACTTCTTATAATAAATAATTAAGCTATTATATTAAAAAGAATTATCAATCCTATATCAAAAAGAATTATGAGAACACTATTGGGTAATCCTAATAGGCTGTTTATTTTTGAATACATATAAGATACATTGAACCAATATGACACTAATAGAAATCTGAAAGCTTAATTTAGGCAACACTTTAAAAGGTTCGAGGTAGAGGAGACATTATGGAAGTATATAACTGAACTTGCTCTTAAAAAGAAAGGAATTTGTACAGGCAAATTAATCATTTAGTCTGTCTTTAGAGTTCTAGTTCACTGATAATTGTTTTTTAAAGTCTACCAATATGTTCACACTGGAATTAATTAAACCCACAGCTGCCCTTGTTCCGAGCTCAGTTGTTTAATAACTAGATACCATGTGTTCTTATGCGCAAGCTTGCAATTGGTAGTCACTTTGGGAATATTATTCTTTCTCCTAATCTGGAAACTTGTTATTTGTGTAGAGAAAACCATGTATTATGTAATTACACCGGAAATATTAATCCAAAAACCTATTTGAGATAAAGAAAAACTATTTTAAGCCGAATAGACCAGTGAATACACTAATGGATTACTTGGCAAGTTTCATGAATATCGTTAAGTGAAATTTTAGTCTGTGAATTCAGAAATCTTATCATGGATGATAACTTAGTTATGCGGTTTTTTTCATGTCATAGTGGAAGATTTATTTGAACCTATGATCACGTTCTTAAGGAAAGAGTTTATGATATTAGATATTCTTTGTGCCAGTGATATTGATGTTTGTATGTTGTGCTTACTTGACTTTATCTGAACTCAATTGTCTCTAAGCATAGACATTGTTATAGTTCACATATAGAAATTAGTCGAACATATTTGAGATCTTATTGTTGATATATTTGAGCACAGGAATTGAATTTTGATTGAAACTTCTAAGACTAAAGAACATTTTATGGAGATTAAGAACCTTGTTAGACATGACTTTGAATATGACTTTAATTCAGATCTTTTGAAACATTTTTTTTCTTTGATGAATCTAGTAATTCTTATTGATAGTATGCGTCGTAATAATTGCACGGCTTGTATTGTGATACTCTGGAAAGGTAATGAATGTGAAGAAACTATATCATGACCCATAAGTTACACACTCATTACAATGAGCTTTAACTGATCTTATATTGACAGTTGTATGATTGACAATTATTAGGTTATTGTTATCACTTAGCAAAGATTTTTTCAAAGATGTGGCTAACCTACGATGTGGCATTCCTACGACGTCGTTTGGTATTTATTTTCAAGTCATATGATATTACTGTAAATTAGAATTTTTTCTCTTATTGAAAAGCCTTGAGACTTTAATGAAAATTCACTTTTACACAAAACATTCTCATTTGTTTCGAATTAAGGTTCCCTTGACACATACTTGATTACAACACGCTTCATATGTAGTTAGTTGATAGAGTAAGTTTATGTCTATTATTGGTAGAACGCTTGGCCATATAACTTGGGGAAATAGATCACTCTCTTTACAGCCTGTTCGAAGTGGATGCTGGACCACCTACCTGCAAGAGCCTTCACGATAAACATGACCCCACTACAAGGACTGATACCTCTCCAGGCCTCCAGATGCCTTCAGCTGTTACAACCATTCTACAAAAGTTGCCACCAGACGATTCCAAGTTGGTTCTGCTCCCAGCCAATTTCTTTGGTTCTGGATTGAGCCGGACGTTTACACGATTAGAGGAACTCATGCAAACAGAACTAATTTTTTCTTCTTCCACCCGACTCGGTAAGAAGGTAATAGTGAACAGTTACAAATGAACCAGTGACAGTTCGTTAATTAGTGTGTGCAACAGATTGGTGAACTTAAAATTCAGCAGACTGATTTGGTGACTTGAAACGGATGGACCTGATGTTAACAAGTGGTTTAAATTTGTGAAAAGTGCATTATAAAATTCTTATTCATATTCTTCTTTAATACTAAAATTTTTACTTAAGTCCTAATGTAGGCAACAAAGGTCAATATTAATAAAGTCTTTTATTGACCAAGTTGCTGGGTTTAAAGTGTCTTATGTTACATTTTAAGAACTATTTTTTTTGTTGAACTTTCGCGAAAAGCGACAAAGGACTGTGTGTGATTAAATTACCTGGAATATCAGACTTAGACCAATTGCAACCACGATAATATTCTGAACTTTGAACATTACTCTTTTATAATTAATATGTTACAATTACTTGTGACACATAAATTTAATCTTTATAATAGTTATTATTCTCCAAGCCTACCTGAAACAGGTTATTAAGAAGTTTAAGCTGATACTTTAAAAAAAAACTTATTCATTACTATTTTTTAATTGGAACCTTGTATCCTATCTAATATTTACTTCATCATCATGAATCCTTTCTTTTAGTAATGTTATGTTATCCATAGTTGTCATGAATACTCCTAGACTTTAATTATTTTACAAAATCATTACGTAGTCACTCTCCTGTATTTTATATAACAAACATATTTGCTATTATATAACAATTATTTTAAGAATCACATATTAATCATTATATATAGTAAGATAGCTTCATTATGGTCTGAAGGTAATCATACTGCTCTTGCGACAAACATTCCGAAGCAGAGGCAGGTAGAAATCAACGAGTAAGTGGGAAGAAATGGTTTCAGAGGAAGGCCATTTCTAAAGAGAAGGGGGCAATCGTGGAGTCCCAGTTTATAATAATGCTTATTCAAATGAGAATAGCATTCTGAATATTAATTTATTCTTATTTCTGCTTACTACCAGCATTTAGTTGTTTATTTGAGCATTATTGAACTAAAGACGAGTTACAGAGGAGAATTTATCCCTCTTTTATTAAATTTCTAGAATTTTGTTGTAAGTTAGAATCTCTTTTTTATCTGAAGAAATGTCTCCCTCTCTTTTCAAGTTTGTTTATTGCATGAGCTTGGAATGCTCTTAGCATCCATCCCTTTTTTCTGAATAACGATAACGGGACCTGTGGGATAAGCCATTAGGGATTGACCCTTCTATTTGAGGCAGCTAGAAGTCTGTATAAGTTACGACTGTTTATAGAAAGCGAGAGGACTTGGAGAAGAAGAACAAATCGCGGGAGTGAGGTTAAAGCATCTAAGGAAGAAAGTTTACCCCAACGACAATTAAGAGCAGCAGAAAGCAGATTAATGACCCTCTCCCCGATAACGCCACCCTTGCAGGTGGGTGCCCGGTGAATTGACGCCTATTCAAGAGCCCAGAAACAAGCTTTTACCTTTATTTTGACCTTTCCTTTGAACCCCAAAATTCCAGATCTCTGACGACATAATCAATTGCTGATTGGTCGTTTCCAAACCCCTTCTCGAACGAGGGAACTTGTAATTTTGAGAGATTCAGTGTTCTCTGGGATCTTGCACCATCCAGAACAGGAGCGGCTGTTTCCAATTTCTGCCCTCTCATATGCGGGCGTACCGAAGCGTAAATGACGGGGTTTGATCTTTGTAATCCGACTGATAGCAACTCTTTTGCTATCCATGTCCGGCTCACGGGCGTCAGTCATGAAGGGAACATCAAGATTCTTTTAGTTAAAATTTTATTTCTTTTATTCTATTCATGGTGCAGGAGTTACAACTTTAATTTCGCTCGATAACCGAGGCTTTTTAATGAAAGTTATCATAGTTGCGACCCAACTTAAATAATGACAGTTTTCGAATAAAATTCAGTTAGTATTGTCCCCAAAAATGACGCAATCACGTTCGAAGCCACATTTGAGCCACAAACTTCGGCAGGAGATCAACGAGCCCAAATCCAAAGAAGCAAGGCCATTTGATTCGTCAAAAGAGTATGTATGATTTATATTTTCCCTTTGGTCATGAAAAAGCATTTCCTTTTTATAAAATCTCATTAGTTACATTTGGTTAGTTATACTATGGTTCAGATGCATTATTACTGTAACCTAATCAAGTTAGTGAAGCTAATAGTGCAAACTCATATTTTAATCTTCATTCTATTTTCATTCTATTTTTTATTATGAATAAATTTCATTGTTATTGTTAATCAAAAACTTGAGTCCCTCATTCTATTCTCGCCCTTCTTGGCATGGACTTGTGTGGAAGAATTACTATGTAAGATTCTGTAATGGGTTAAAATATTAATTGGTAATTAGTTAATTAACATTTTTTCCGATAGTAATCGGATGACGCAGTCGTTTTATAATTATTTGGTTATGGTAATTAAGATAAAGTAAACCGGACCCTTACAATTAGATATGCTGATTCTGACACTAGTTTGGTTACATAAATGGTCAGAATGTCTGAAATAAAACTATATTTTATTGCTATGTTTTTAATGATGACCCAAAATTAATTTCTAAAGGAGAAAACGATTTAAACTCTTCCTAGCAACAGTTGTGTGGAACCAAGATGGCTAATCACTAAGGAAATGACGATTTTTCGTGCGAAGTCCATTGCTTTATGTGTTTATGGTATGGTATCTCGTGAAATACACTGTAATGCACCTGTACATGTAATATATTAGTAATTTACTATACTGTTCTAACTCGCCTTAATATCGGTTAACTATTGGTTAATTTTTAATACTAAACTTTTATTGTATTTAGATGAGTGTATTATTAAAAGCCTACTGGGATCTAACTTGTCCATCTTTGACCATAATGATCCCAGATGGGCATATCTGTATTATGTTAATAAATAAATAAATAAATAAATAAATAAATAAATAAATAAATAAAAAATAACTTGGTTCCTAGCAGGCAAAGCAAATAAAAAATAAATGTACAGTCGGGTTAGTAATAAACAAATAAAAATTAAGTGTTAAATTTAAATAATTAATAGGAAAAAAAAATTTGACAACCGGGCCGGTTGTGACAGTTACATTCTAACTTCTAAAGTTTATACCATAATTACAATTGCTATTAATTTAAAAGATTCTACTTTGTATAAAAAAATCTAAAGAATTGCAGTAACAGGGACATAATACTTACGGAGTCGTCTAAATCGGGTGTATGGGGCCACAGAACGAATACAGAGAGGAAGAAGGGGCCCGTTTTTTAACCCCATGCAAGATGTACACTATATCTAGTATAATAATTATATTTAGCCAAGGGGAAAGTTATTTCATCAGCAGTAGGGGGTGAATAACTAAGCTGCTCAGGCTAGGATAAAATTAAAAAAGGAGTAGAAACTATAAGTGATACGTTAATCATTTTATATACAAAGTGTTTCAAAAGGTATAATCAAAACTTCATACATAGGTAAGAGGCTGTAATGTGAACAGATTCTGTTAATACATAAGGGGTCGGAACTCAACCAAATGACAAGTCATAAACAATGCAAATGATGGCACAACACAAACAGGTTGCAGTTTTTTAGCAAGGAATACATTCTTTTGGAGGATGTGCCCTTGGCTATTCGCATGTAAATGTGGTTCCAATGTGATAAGCGCTCGCTCATGATAGCCGTGATGTGCGCAAAATATGACAATCACTATTAAATGAGGTTGCAAAGTTGGCATTGAAGAATTAATTTTATTAACAAGCTTTAAAAATCTATTAGATAACAAAATTAAAAGTGATCAAATAATCATGAAATGCTCTTCCGCGATGCTTAATGATTATAACAATTGTCGGATAAAATTATTATTAAAGTGAATAATAAACAGAACTTTCAGTTTACAAAAAATCCAAGAACAGAAAGATATTACACAATAAAGTGAACTCGGCAACTGCCCTGGTCCCTCAACCATTTAACCGAAAATTTAATATTGATTTAAAAGCATGGCTTTCGCCTAATGGATTAATTTTACAAGAGATACAGGAATATTTGCGCCTTCGTAGTTTCTCTTTCACACGTCTACAGAGGTCTATTCCAACCTGCTTCTCGGAGCGCCTATAGTTTTCTCCAGCACAACGGTAAACCCGTCGTGTAACCCTTTTGGCGGGAGGATTACTGGAACCCAAAAGGCGTAATCGTAGTCCCAAATGAGCGACGCAATGGAGAATTCTATTAGAATAAATAGAAATTAAGAAAACATTAAAGTACTGCAATTTGAGAGCTAGTCGCGCGATAACAGTACCATAAATCACCCCTAGTGAGCATAAGTATTCTATTCACGCAGTATCAGCAAATAACTCACTAGTTGATATCTGCTTAAGAGTTTCGCAACGCGCAACACAATTTTCACCGGTGATTTGCACGCATACGCTGCTACCTCTTTGCTCCAAAAGTTTCTCTTGCGTGACCACAGGAATGAAAGGCTCGTGGCTCGGGAAATTATCCTCTCTTCTCTCAGACTCGTCCTCTGTGTATGCTTTCCCTTGACAACTGCCGTCGTCCTCGAGTGCCTGACACCTCCCCGCTATCGAAACGGCTTTGTTTGCTGACACCACTGGAATCTTGTCTAACAACGCTTGAGCCGGCGGCTTAGTAATTTTCTCTAATACGGGTGTATCGTCCTGTTTTTCCAAAGCCAACGCCTTGTATTGGAATTCATATTTTCTTCCTTCTTAATCGAAATCTTAACTCGCTCTCCTCTCTCTCTCTCTCTCTCTCTCTCTCTCTCTTCCTTTCCAACTCTCCTCTCTCTCACTCACTTTCCAATGGCTCTTTCCCCGTCTCTCCTTTAATTACTGCCATTTCGCCAATCTCCTTCCTTCTCTCTCTGAATCCTTTCCGCCTTTTTTCTTTATTATTTGACGCTCTATCTTTCGGCCCCTGTCTCTCTTCAATCGTCTGCTTTCTTTCTCTCTATTCTCTATGTTTTCTTTCTCCAAATCGAACTGGGATTTGGTCGGTTTTCTTAATAACACCTCCTAAATTGTGTGACACTTGGCCTCTTAGGTCCCCAGATCTCAATCCGCTGGATTTCTTTTTTTTTTTTTGGGCCACATTTTGAGCATCTTTTGTAAAGCTTCAGTGGATTCACAGTTCCATAATAAATGTATGCATAGAGCAAATATAGTCTTATGTTTTCATGTGCATTCTGTTTATTTTGCCCCCCCCCCCCTAATGTTACCTTGTAAATGAATTAGTTCCGACCCTCATGTATTAACATAATCTGTTCAACTACATGCCTCCTCTCTGTGTGAAATACTGATTAAAACTTTTGAAACACCATGTATAAAAGAGCAGATCTGGGTGTAAAAAATTTGATATATCGTAGATATACGTAACAAGGGGAAGCGCTGGGTAACAGAAAACAGAAACTGATTTTGGAACTTTTAAAAGTGTATGTACAACACTTTTGTAATTTGAAAATAAAAATCAGGTTATATGATGTGGTTGTACCCCAGTATATGATTCTGCAGCATAGAGATGAATGCATATACAGGGTCATTCTGAAAAAGTGTGTATAACTGTAAGCAATGACAGAGGTGACCCGAATGAACATTTTGTTTTAATACAACGTGGGTCCGAAATCTAAACGCTAACTGAGATATGAACAGAAATAAAAATGCCGCCACTAAGATCAACAAGTTAATAAATCAGGTTCTGCAACGCCTAAAATAATGTTTTGGAAGAATAATTGCCTACATAAAACTGTGTATACAGTTAAAGTTTGATCAAATTCCAAAGAGTAGTTTCAAGATACACATACAACATCGTAACACTTGCTGGTTAGTACTCCCATGTGAGCACTGTTACGACTTTGAATGCGTAACTCGGAAACTACTTGTTGGAATACGATCAAATTTTAATGGTATAGGGTAGATGTATAAGTAGTTGACAGTGTACCAATAATTGACAATTCACGCTTTAAATACTTTTAAGAAACTAACAAGTCAAGAAAAGGGACTGGTATTGCCACCTCGTGTTAAGCAATGTATTAGGCTTCCCATAACAACAAAACCCTAGAAAATTTGCTCCCTATTGATTGTTCAATGCCTTGCCAAGTCGAAAAAATCCTTGTAATGAACCACTACGCGAGGGTTTGATTACTTGAATTTATTCCATGAATGTTATGCATCATTTCTGATTAATATTGGGTGAAACGTTTTGTGTAATCGGTGGCCAATACTTCTAGTAGTAACAGAATTTTAGATGACCAATGAGTTAACTATTTTAATCTGCCGTCAACTACTACTAGAACCGAGATAATTTCTGTGTTAAAAAACGAATATAAATATACTAATATGATATAAAATGTAGGGAAAAAAGGAAACATAATAGTATAAAGTGTAACTTCTTAATTTCTGTAGCTGCATCAATTACAGGAACTTGACTGTCAATTTCTAGATCACTCACTTTGGCATAAATCTTCTGGGCCTTATTCCTTTTTGTTGGTCCTGAATCTTGTCAGAGAAACGATCAGCAGATAGCCCAGGACAAGTTATCTTCCAAGAAAAAAACTACTAATGGTATTCTGTTTACTATAATAAGAAGTAATATAGGATAAATTGGATGAATTTTACAAGTAGGAGAACAATCGTCCAAAATCAAATTTTTCATTGAACAGAATTCTGGCCAAGACCTGACGATATTACAAAACTGGAAAACACCTTCATTTACTATGGTCCTTGCATTCTAAATGGGAGTGGACTGATTATATTTATTATTTCAAAGGAAAAAAAATATAAAGGATCTATATGAACAAGTGAAGTTTTAAAAAGCACAATTTTAGTTAATGTTATACTTTACATATTTATAAAAATGCTTGATTTCATCAGCTACGTTTTAATGTTGTCAATTATTTTGGTAAAAATATAAAATAAAAATGTGTAATTAGAATAGCTTTTAAAGGTAAAATAATTGTTTAGAGATTGGCACATTGTGCATTATATTTACAATTTAATGGTATAGTAAGAAAAGTTTTAAAATGCAATTTGATTTCGTTTTACAGTAATGTCTGAAACTGTTAATTACTGGTACATCTATCCTACACAGTTTTTATGTACCCTATTATTCTTCCATTATTCCTACCAACAACATGCAACGACATGCCATGACTGAATAAATAACAGCAGTTATATAATTCCTAGATTATCGAATTTGAATCACTGCAACCTGTTTTAAGGTTGTTCAAAGCCATTCAAAGATTTTGGAAATATGTTTCAAATAGTTTAATATGATGGCGCTAAGTTTAGCCTTTCGCACCTATTCATGTCATTCCTTAACATTTTTTTTTATATTTAAGGTTACTTACAATGATTAACAACATCTGCTGCCATCCTGCAGGTGTTTTTCAGTATTCAAAATAACTACTTATTCTCTCTAACTAATTATTTTCTCTTTTCTCTCTATCTGTCTCTCTCTGTCTCTCTCTTTTGGCGTGCATTCAGAGTGAAAGTTTTGACTCAAGCAACAATATTTCTATAGGACTCGAACAAAGGATAACTGAGTTTATCCCTATTCATAATTCGGTCACCCTTTACAATTTCCTCTCCTTACTTCCTTGTTCAGGAATTGCTTCTTGGCTCGAGGCGCTCACTATGATTGCGTTTACTAACCCACTTTAGATCCGAATAATATTTCTTCCATGTCCGGATTGAAAGAACAGTTTCAAGTCAGTCCAGCAAAAAAGTGGCATGTAAATACTTCAGTACAGATTCACTTAAATCCAGTCGAAAGATGTGGATTGAAACAAGGGAAGCATGCCTCTAATCCAAATTTGCTGTTTGGTTGAAAAAAAAATATAGAAAATTTTAGCTAGAAGAAGTTCTTGGTTGATTTGGTTTGGTTTGGTTTGTTTTGTATTAACGTCCCTTTCAACTGCTATGGTCATTTCAGGACGGCGTTATAGGGGCCGCAAATTTTGCCTCGCAAGGATTCTTTAACATGTAGCCGGCAAACGACTACACGGGACCAACGGCTTTACTTCCCTTCCGAAGAAAGTGCGTGATCTCAGGATTTCCGCCTGAACAATCCTCGTCGTCCTCGGCCGCGATCGAACCCGCGTACTCGGGCATCAGAGGCGATCACGCAACCGCTGGGCCACAGAGGCTGATCTTGGTTGATTTACACCTCAACACAATAAACATCTATAAATGAAGAAATTTTAAAATACATTTCATGTGTAGATTTTTTGTAAACTTTTTATCAAAACGTCATTTTTCAAAACTAAAATTTTTCAAATTTTTTATTATTTTGGGGTTTTATTTTTTTATCAAAATGTAATTTAATAAATTTTTATCAAATTATAATTGCCAAATTAACCATTATATTTATATCAAATATTTCAATTTAACAATTTCTATTTTACTAAATTATAATTAGATAATTATTTATAATTATTATAATTGTAATTTGATAATTTTTATAATTTAACAAAATAAAAATGAACTATCAAATTGAAGTTTTTATTAAAATTATGTTTTGATAAAAATAACTTTACAAAAAAACTTGAAAATGAAATTTAAAATTTATTAAGGATTATTATTTTGAGGGGTAAATAAACTCAAAACTTTATCTACTTAACATTAAATAACCTCAGCCTTATTGTTTGTGTATAGAAAATTTTAATTGAAAAGTAAATTTAAAGGAAAAACCAATAATTACAAAAGTTATCGATTGTCAATTAAATTTCAAGATGATAATAATGATAAAATTTTAAAATTTGCATTTTAGCCATATTGAAAAGGCCTAACTCACCGCCTGGATAAAGATGTTGATAAGGGGGTGTTGATAAGGCCAACTGAGCCAACAATAGCGGATACTGTACCAGATGACAAAGTCTGGCGTACTTTCTTAATCTAGAGCTTTACTCATAGGGCATCTTATCATACTCGATCCCGATCGAGTTAGATGTATGTAAACTTCGAAGCACTTTTGTATTAGCTCAAGTCGAAACATGCATGTAAACGCTGTGTATGTATGTGGCCTAAGCCCTTTCCATTCTTTTATTCAACTCGGATCAATGGGTTTTCAGTTATGAAATGGAGGTCGAAGACAGATAGCCCAAGCTAGCCTCTCAGGTGAAACGCATCATTTCTTCTTCTCTTTCTCAATAAAGGTACAATTTGTTTTATATGTAACGACATGTCATGAACGAATATATAATAATAAATAATAATATATATAATAAATAAGTTATATAATATATATAATATTTATAATATATGTAATAAATAAGTTAGAAGATGTGTCGATTTGGATTCAGGGATACCTTTGCTAATGATACCATTTTGGTATCATTACAAATGCTAAGATAGGGCATGTAACATACCAAACAACAAGTAACGATATGTCTTGAATGAATATATAGGAATAATTGCAAAATCTGTAGATTATAGAAGTTGAATCATTGGAACCTGTTTTGATGTTTCCAAAAGCAATTCTATTTTCATTACAAAGTCTATTTTGAAAATGGTTGAATTTAAGAAGAAGTCAGTGGTACATTTTCTCATGACCCCATTATGGTACATTTACAAATCTTTAATGCTAAGAGAGGACATGCAATATATGAAACAACAAAGCAACACCATGCCATGAATTAAAATATAAGAATAGTTTTAAACTTCGTAGGTAATAGCATTTGAATAAATGGAACCTTTTTTAAGGTGTTCAAAAGCATTCAAAAATTTTACAACACACGCATAGACTCTGTCTTCATAGGACTGCTGCCCCTAAAAGTTTACTTGTGCACTAAAAAATTTTAAATTTTTGAAATTCTGACTTCGGATTCTTAAAAACCATAAATAATAGAATATGAATGTCTGCAGACCCACTCTATTTTTTTTGTCTTCATCGATATAATTGGGTTCAAAACTTTAAAAGTTCCACTCTTTCAGGGCCTCTATCTCCTAAACGGTTGGATCAATTGAAAAAACACCAAGAATAAAACATTTCTCGAATATTATGTACAATCTGAATATACGATTAAAAATAGGGGTTCCTAATAACATAATAGTAGAATAGTACTCGATCGGTACGCATATATAATGAGCTAGGCGCCCTGATTTCAACCATTCAGCATGCAGTAGTCGCGTTACGTGACCACCCACCCCTCCACCCCCCTTCCTGACGTCACAGGCGTTGAACCAATCCGCGTGCAGAATTCGTATCACGTGACCACCCAACCCCCTTCCCCTGTTTTGGGCATTGGTCCTCTGTTTTGGGTGTGGTCTTTTTTGGGCGTTGGTCTTTTTTTGAGTGTGGTCTTTTTTGGGTGTTGGCCAACCTGTTTTGGGCGTTGGTCTTTTTTGGGTGTGGTTTTTTTGGGCGTTGGTCTCTTTTTGGGTGTGGTCATTTTTTGTGGGGTTTTGACACCAGAGGATGACACAGCTTGTTGTGCACACCCATCTCTGATGGTAAGGTAATCACATGATAGCAGCCCTGTTCAGGTGGCCTAAGGCTGAAATAAAATTAATTTCTTCATCCTCTGATGTACCCCTGGTGCTGGGGCTGAGCACCAGCACCAGCGTGGCCGATAAGAGGGGTCCTGGGGCTCTCAGCAAAATCCACTTAGGTGATTCTGTCTTACAAGTGAATACCTGTTGACTCGCTTAAATACCCACCAAAACGGGTAGGGGTTTGTATACTGGCACACCTCGATTTTGATCACCTAATTACTAATTCACTATTGTTTCTCGGGTAACCAAATTTTTTCCAAGCTCTTTTACAGTTTTTCTAAATAAAACGACTGCTGTTTCAAGGTGTATTGTTTTGTTTTTTAATTTTCAACTAATGCCTACATTGTTTCAATTGACAGGTGTGCATCTGAGTAGGGACTAATGCTGTCTGAACTTTCATATAATTGCTTATAAATACAACTAGGTCACAGAAAATGATGAAAGGGTCATATTCACTAACTTTTTAGCTTATTTTAAAGCTGGGCTGTTTAAAATTTGATTTATTTTCATTTTTGCCTTCTCATTGATTGCCTTTGCTCGCATGAAGGATTGTTTTTTCTTCTCAGGTTTAAATCTGGTTGAAATATTAAATAAAAATACAGATTTCACGTTTCTCAATCTTGCTGAGGCATACTTAATGCTCTCTCTCTATACAAATTTGCACAACTTTGCACAGAGGTTAATAAACGCATTGTTTGACTCCCCAACCTCGCGATATTCAGTCACCCACTGCCTCTCTCTCTCTCTCTTTCTCCCTACTCCTACATAACCAATACAACTTTGCAAAATGTTGTTTAAAATTGTATTCTAAAAATTGTTTTCGCTCTCTCTCTCTCTCTCTCATACAGTATACAACTTTTCTGTTCACTTATGGTATTAGGATACGAGAGTGATATGCTTCGTACTCTTTATAGTGCAAAAAAGTCTGTATTCGATTTAAGGCTATGGTCACAGGCGATGATTTAACATCACTCGGCACAAGTCGTTAAGTTCTCAAAGTCGCGCGCTTGTTGGTTTGTTTTACAGATTGAATTTTATAATTTTTACTTAATAAAGGCTGTACGTGGACTGTACTTTCGTTTAACGTCACTCTACAATTCACGAGCTGATGACGTTCGCGTATGCGAGCATCGTGATTCCAGGGTAGGCACTCGCGGCCACGTTGCTTCTCGGGCATGCTTTCTCGATGACATGTCCTCGATGGCTTGTTTTCCTGTCTAATTACACTGATTTTTACTTTTAAAGGTTTGTCATTGGGGGTGTATGTTCGTTTCACGGCCCTTTTACGATGTGTTGCCATGGGATAGATGTAGCACCAGAGTGTGCTTAAACGTGGTGGTGGTGGTTGCTACGAGGCCACGGATGCTGGGGCGTTGTTGCTCAGCACGTTCGTTCATGGCTGCATTGTTCGCGTGTTTGTGTTTGTTAAAAACACTGTGGCTTCAGCCAAAGATATATGTGAGATATGTTTTTCTGAACTTTGTTTGGGTTACCCTGTTGTTTCATCATTTTGTTTTTGTTTTTTTATCCTAATTAAATTCTCTCCCGCTAACATATTTTCACACAGTCGATGTCAAAGTGTTCGCACGAAGCCTAATTTGCTTTCGACGAGTAGGCTAATTCAAGCTAAAAATCTACGTCTCTGACAATTCAGGGTGTTTGAAATACGTTTGTTTGTGCTGCATTGACGTTTCCACATTACTTTCAGAGGTTTTTTTCATCTAGTTAAAATCTGTTATATTAACAAACAAAAACGTATGTACATGTACTTGTTATCACACAATTCGGCCAGGTTAGGCTTAGCTTCTTCGCGAGGAATACAGCACCGTTTGACATGCCGGTCAGGGTTCAAGCTATTCTGGGCTAAAATTCCTTGCATTTTCTACCACAGGTATGCGATACACGTTTTGCTTCTGATGCATTGGTGTTCCCCCCATTCGTTTTCGTGCTTTTTTCCCGACTAAATTAAAGCCTGTCCTGTTTATAAAAGTGTACATAATTCTTATCCCAGAGGCAGTACGAAGCCTAGTGTATCCGAGCCGTGAATGGTGGCGACAACAGCTGTTTATTATTCCCTATAATTTTAACTGACATGCTAAAAAATAAAATAAAATAAAATATAACAAAAATCTGACTTTACTTTTAATGTATTTAGGCTCGTGCAAATGTTAAATTTTTTAAGTTAATCTGCATTGCATAATAAACGTTTGAGTGCAAATTTCGCTTTTAAGGTATTGCTGAGTTTACATTTTTGAGGGGGGGGGGGCGTAGGTCAATAGTGTTACTTATTAAAGTAGGCTTCATTACTCTTCTTTTTCTATTGTTTGGTTATTTTGGGTTGTTTTCTTAGTCGGCAAGTTAGCGAATTTGTAAGATAGGGGAAGAGTTTGAGGGCTTCTCTTTCCTCGCTTGTTTTTAGTGGTTCATAGGACTATCATATAAGCAGGTCGGCCAGTCGCTTACACACACTTCTTCCTAATTTCTATCTGCACTTGATGGGGCAAACTCATTGTGAATCGATTCAAACAATGCCAGTGTGCAGCTGTGAACACTGAAGAATGCTTTTAGCAACACACTGCTTTGTTGACTAAGAAGAGATAATGTAATGATAGCCCCAAATAGACAGATAATAGCGAGTCTATCTATCCATCGGTGACCCCAATCTGACTAGATGCAGTTGCATTCGTTTTGGACCTTGTTACTCTTTCGACTGAATTTTTGTTTTAATCAAATTTTTTCGTGTCTCTTTAACATCAATTTACTGTTGTTATTCTTTCGTTTCCATCCACGTGAGTCTGTTTGAAAAAAGAAAATTGTCTTTCAAGGGTTCCTTTGTTAGTCGACAAGCCCTACCTCTTAGTGAGTTGTTGCTTTTATGTGAAGTTAAGCTAAAATTGTGTGGTTAAAATTACAAATTTTCCTGTTTTTCAACACTATCGAGGTTATATGGGTTTCTCGCTACTAATATATATCTGAAATGATTTGCGGTGATCGTTAAAAATGCAGTATTTCTCGTTGCTTCAATTCGATATGTTTAACCTGATCTTCGGCTCTCTCTCTCTCTCTCTCTTTCAAGGTTTCTTCTTCCTTAATATCTCGTAAATACAAATGCTTAATGACATCTTTTCCTCGGGGGTATTTGGCAACGCATACAATTATACAATGTTTATGCTACAATGCCGTTTCTCTTTTGACACAAGTCACACTTACACGTATTTTTATTTATTTATTTATTTATTTTTTCTGTACTGATTTCTTACCATCAACAGGGTGCAGTAAGGGTGAGGTGAGCTGAGGCATAGTTCAAATACACCTTTTCCTATTAATGTTAGGGGTTCGCACGGGTTATGGCAACCATCCGCACCTCTTCTTTTAAGTTTCTCCGATTTTTTTATGATGACTTCAGCTACTCTCGGCGTTGGTGCACGTTCAAAATACGTTTATTACTGTTACGCTTCACCAGACGTTTGCGCGTGCATTCGTACTAACATTGTCTATACATTTCGACAGCAGCAGCAGATTAACTGATATTGTTAAAAGATTGCTCTCCTGAAATTAATTAAACACAGCTGTCAATTCTTCAATTCAACTATTCTTTATATTTTTGGGTTGAAACTTAGGATATTTTATCTTCTTTGCTGTTGATTATTTCAACAGTATACGTAAAGGTGTAAGCAGTTGGTTCCTATGAACAAATTTGTACATAACTGTTCTCAGCCACTTGGGCTGTGTGTACGGCGTTTGGCATGAACAGAGTTACAGATCCCCCTACTATCTGCGTTTTGATGTAATCCGTGTTAAAAAATAGTCGTGTCTTCCAGTTAGGATATGTGAAATATGTTGCCTCATTAGTTTCAACTGTTATTCGGTTAATTAAACTCTGCTTCTCGGTAAATTTTGTTGGCACATTGTTTCAGTTGACTACTGATAACCCCGGGCTGCTAAAATAGCGGATTGACATTGCAAACTTTATAAACACCGTTTCTCACTATGTATGTTTAATTTTCTTCTACTCTCTAGGATTTCTGTGTTCTGATTGTTCCGTTTGTTGTTTGTGTTTTAAATAATTTTATCCCACTCACTCAATGTTTACTCTTTTAAGGGCGTACAGGGATAGTTTATTATAGGTATCATTCTATACACGCTTTAAGTTAAATTTAGGTTAAAATATCACTATGACATTTTACTGTTACTTGATCCTGTGTCCTAAACAGTGCTGTGGGTAGAACATCAGGCTATCATTCACGGGTTGAGTGATGGTTTGAGTTCGATTCTATGTGACTATAGGGCCCACATTTTATTCAGTCAATCCTCGTTTTTAACCGGTTAGACACTTATTGTTAAGGTCAAAAATCGTTTTCCTTTTCCTTTACTGGAGTTTTTTTTTACAATTTTCGACGTCATTAAAAGTTGTTTACGACTTTTGGTTTCAGACTGACCTATGTTTGACAGGATGAAATATGTTTGTTTATGGTTCATATGACTTGCCCCCACTTTTAGTTTCACTGATTTTTCATCCCATTAAAGTGTTACTTTTTCGAGAAATGAGTACGCAAGTTCAAGTATTACATAGGCCGTGATGGATGTCATGTAAGACAGCATCTGATACGATAAATGTTCGCGCTAAAAAGGCACTGTGTCTTTCAAACGCATACGTGAAATACGTTTGTTTGTTTGAGGTTCGTTTTAGGTGTGTCATTAAGTTTGCAGTTGTTACGTTAAGCGTACGTGCTAGCTGCACTAAAAAGGTATTTGCGTTTTTCTGTCAGGGTACATGAAATACGTTGCTTTGTACACCAGTGAAGTTTGACTATTAGTTTCACAGCTTTTTATTCTCATTAAAGTGTTTCCTTTTCGATAAATATGCGTACGCAACGATTACCTCGTAACTCAAGTATAACATTGACCGCGTTAGATGTCACCAAGTCGGCTGTTGTAATGCTTATCGTACGTGTTAGCCTCACTAAAAAGCCAACGCGTTTTTTAAGCGGGGGTACATAAAATGCATTGCTTTGTACTCCATTGAAGTTCCCCTATTAGTTTCAAGTGTTTGTTTTTTTTGGTTTTTTTTACCTCTTTGAACGGTTTATTCCGGACAACTGAGTAGTCAAAAACTTCTTCATGGTGGCACGAGTTAATGACATTATTATTATAAATCTGATCTTGAACAGTCATTCCAACACTAAAGTTTTAAATTTGTTTGACACTTTCATTCTCCAATTCACCTTCAGTCACACAAATTCATTAATGGTGCGTAAACTACAAGCATTCAACTCACACGTACTAATATTAATTTTTGACGAACCGAATTTGTGCTGATTCTGCACGCGTGCATATACTGAATTTTTCAGCCAAAATTTTATTCATTAAATCACAGTGTTCTAAAAAATTAAAGTTTCGCACGGATGGTCGGCTGGTTGGTTGGGTGGTTGGTTGATTGGTTGGTTTGTTATCTAAAGTTTGAAAACATTACATGCAATTCGCTAAATTACGAAACACTGTCACACATTACTCTTATGTTGTTGCACGGTTGTAATTCTGCAACCAAGTGTGAATCTACTCACGATGGGATGGTAGTATTCACTTGGCTACAATCTCTCTAATCCAGCCGCGTTATGATGTAGTCAAGTGTGCATGTATGTGACAAAGTAAATATCTTGTTTTGACAGCCCGGGAACAAACGGTCACCAATGTCAAACGGCTCAACATTTTTACACAACAGCATAGTTAAGGTTTACGCTTAACATCCACTATGTCAGAGATACAGTTGATAAACACGATTTCATTCACAACACCAAACACTAGTGTATGGACAGTAAGAAATATAACAGGTTTTCATTTTATAGTACATTTCAAAATTAAGCTCGAATTAAAAATACATACAAAAAAAGGTCTTTTTAACGAGCCCGCAAAATATTAGCTTCTAAGTCCTACATCTTTAGTACAAACTATTCTTAGGGCCGTCATCTTGGGCAATTTTCGCACAAACTCAGGTTTCATACGTTCAAATACAGGTGCAATTGATCAGGCGTAGTGAAAGATTGAAATGTGATACAGGAAATCCATTCCCCAAATTTATCTAACTTTTATATGCTGAACTCGTTAGCAACAATTCAAATCTGACCATGGTCCAATTGGGATTGAGAGTTTTAATAGTTTAAAAGTTGCAATTTCAATCACTCATCCAAACACCAAACAAACAAATTCAACAGGCAACACTTTCATAGGCAAATCAAAGTACTTTCGATAATCACGACGTTGTCCAAGTCATTTTTTTATCAACTGTAAGGATTAGAACCCAACAGTCATAACTTATTTCTAAGGGATAAGGCGCCAACATTTTACACACGGTGTAACAGCTCACAACGATAATAAAATATAATCATAATATTCAACAACTCATCTGAACGCAGCGATGGTAAATATGTCACGCTGCTAAATTAGCGGATTGACATCGCAAACTTTATAAACACCATTTCTCACTATTTATGTTTAATTTTCTTCTACTCTCTAGGATTTCTGTGTTCTGATTGTTCCGTTTGTTGTTTGTATTTTAAATAATTTTATCCCACTCACTCAATGTTTACTCTTTTTAGGGCGTACAGGGATAGTGTATTATAGGTATCATTCTATACACGCCTTAAGTTAAATTTAGGTTAAAATATCACTATGACATTTTACTGTTAATTGATCATGTGTCCTAAACAGTGCCGTGGGTAGAACATCAGGTTATCATTCACGGGTTGAGTGATGGTTTGAGTTCGATTCTATGTGACTATAGGGCCTACATTTTATTCAGTCAATCCTGGTTTTTAAGACACTTATTGTTAGGGTCAAAAATCGTTTTCCTTTTCCTTTTACCGGAGTTTTTTTTTACAATTTTCGACGTCATTAAAAGTTTACGACTTTTGGTTCCAGACTGACCTACGTTTGACAGGATAAAATCTGTTTGTTTATGGTTCATATAACTTGCCCCCACTTTTAGTTTCACTAATTTTTCATCCCATTAAAGTGTTTCTTTTTCGAGAAATGAGTATGCATGTTCAAGTATTACATAGGCCGCGATGGAGGTCATGTAAGACAGTATCTGATACGATAAATGTTCGCGCTAAAAAGGCACTGTGTCTTTCAAACGCGTACGTGAAATAGGTTTGTTTGTTTGAGGTTCGTAGTAGGTGTGTCATTAAGTTTGCAGTTGTTACGTGAAGCGGACATGCTAGCTGCACTAAAAAGGTCCAGGGTCGTATCACAGGCAGACCTATGAACCGGTTTCCCTCGAATGATGGAAACACGGCGGACAGTTAACGGGCTTTTGAAAAAACCCGTTAACTGAAGTCCGCCTTAGTGTTACCAAACATTCGAGGTAGAAACCGTTTCATAGGTCTGCCTGCGACACGACTTCGGACTGCCGCACTGCTCACGGGGTAGATGTGGTCGTCGTACGCATGGGCTGATCAACGACGCAGCACCGCGTTGACTCAGGTACTTTATGCATTGAAGCCCACTGAAACTTCTCACGTTTGCACCATCGGTAATTTTGATGAATAACCCCATGTGGTTAATTGAGTGTGGCGTTTATTACCTTCCTTGTAGAGTTGGTGTGTTGGTAAATTATGGAAAGACCTCAATTTCTTAAAAAACCCCTGATGTTTCAGTTTAGAGCCTACACTCATCCCGTAAACACGTAAATAAAAAAGCTATTGTCCGATATCACCATAAATATCTCAAAGTCTTTTGCTCATTGAAATTTCTTTAACAAAGATAATGGAGCGATTGTCACCCCACATATAGAAAGGATCTTTGCTATGACTTTCTACTGCATGTATATTACTGTTGTTGATTGCCTTGCATTGTATGAACGGATATGAGGAAATTTTAAAAATAATGCATTCGATTGATAATAAAATCCCCGCACAAATGGATAATTATCCTCGAAATAAATCATTTGTGGCTGGGGTTTAAAAAGTGGCATGGGGACAAGTTTATTTGGGTGTTATTTCACGTAAGATAAAACGACTTAACGGTAAATATTGACATCACTAAAGCGTCTATACAGAGATACCCTCTAAAACTGTCTGCAGCGATATTCCTCATTCGCAAAAACTGTCTGCAGAGAAATTCCACCTTCGCAAAAACTGTCTGCGGAGAAATTCTGCCTTTACAAAAACTGTCTGCGGAGAAATTCTGGAAACACAAAAACCGTCTATGGAGAAATTACACATTAACAAAAACTGTGTGTTATGATTTTGAACTAAAGGTTCTACTAAAAGAGATTTGCATCATTCAACATTCAACATAGGTTTTGTAAACTCTTGCGAAAATTTTCTCTGTCTCGACATGGACAAGAAATTTTATTCGCAGACTTACATTTCAGCTAGTATTTGTTTTCACAGAATTATGCCTGAACCTCTGTTTTCACACACAGGTCATATTGTATCGCTGTCTCTTTACCAGTCACTACAACTCTTATATACCGTGACATAGTTACTATCGCTGCGTTCAGATAAGTTGTTGAATATTATGATTATTTTTTATTATCGTTGTGAGCTGTTACACCGTGTGTCAAATGTTGGTGCCTTATCCCTTAAAAATAAGTTATGACTGTTGAGTTCTAATCCTTAGAGTTAATAAAAAAATGACTTGGACAACGCCGTGATTATCGAAAGTACTTTGATTTGTCTATGAAATTGTTGCCTGTTGAATTTGGTTGTTTGGTGTTTGGATGAGTGATTGAAATTGCATCTTTTAAACTATTAAAACTCTCAATCCCAATTAGACCATGGTCAGATTTGAATTGTTGCTAACGAGTTTAACGTATAAAAGTTAGATAAATTGCACCCCTATTTGAACGTATGAAAACCTGAGTTTGTGCGAAAATTGCCCAAGATGACGGCCCTAAGAATAGTTTGTACTAAAGATGTAGGCCTTAGAAGCTAGTATTTTGCTGGCCCGTTAAAAAGACCTTTTTTTTTGTTTGTATTTTTAATTCGAGCTTAATTGTGAAATGTACCATAAAATGAAAACCTGTCGTATTTCTTACTGTCCATACACTAGTGTTTGGTGTTGTGAACGAAATCGTACGAAATCGTTGTTTTTCAACTGTATCTCTGACATAGAGGATGTTAAGTGTAAACCTTAACTATGCTGTTGTGTAAAAACGTTGACATTGGGGACCATTTGTTCCCGGGCTGTCAAAACAAGATATTTATTTTGTCACATACATGCACACTTGACTACATCATAACGCGGCCGAATTAGAGAGATTGTAGCCAAGTGAATACTACCATCCCATCGTGAGTAGATTCACACTCGGTTGCAGAATTACAACCGTGCAACAACATAACAGTAATGTGTGACAGTGTTTCGTAATTTAGCGAATTGCATGTAATGTTTTCAAACTTCAGATAACAAACCAACCAAACAACCAACCACCCAACCAACCAGCCGACCATCCGTGCGAAACTTTAATTTTTTAGAACACTGTGATTTAATGAATAAAATTTTGGCTGAAAAATTCAGTATATGCACGCGTGCAGAATCAGCACAAATTCGGTTCGTCAAAAATTAATATTAGTACGTGTGAGTTGAATGCTTGTAGTTTACGCACCATAAATGAATTTGTGTGACTGAAGGTGAATTGGAGAATGAAAGTGTCAAAGAAATTTAAAATTTTACTGTTGGAATGACTGTTCAAGATTTATAATAATAATGTCATTAACTCGTGCCACCATGAAAAAGTTTTTGACTACTCAGTTGTCCGGAATAAACCGTTCAAAGAGGTAAAAAAAACAAAAAAAAAACAAACCCTTGAAACTAATGAGGGAACTTCAATGGAGTACAAAGCAATGCATTTCATGTACCCCCGTTTGAAACACGCGTTGGCTTTTTAGTGAGGCTAACACGTTTGATAAGCATAACAACAGCCGAATTGGTGACATCTAACGCGGTCAATGTTATACTTGACTTATGAGGTAATCATTGCGTACACATATTTATCGAAAAGGAAACACTTTAATGAGATAAAAAAGCTGTGAAGCTAATAGTCAAACTTCACTGGTGTACTTAGCTACGTATTTCATGTACCCTGACAGAAAATTGCAAATACCTTTTTAGTGCAGCTAGCACGTACGCTTAACGTAACAACTGCAAACTTAATGACACACCTAATACGAACCTCAAACAAACAAACCTATTTCACGTACGCGTTTGAAAGACACGGTGCCTTTTTAGCACGAACATTTATCGTATCAGATGCTGTCTTACATGACCTCCATCGCGGCCTATGTAATACTTGAACTTGCGTACTCATTTCTCGAAAAAGAAACACTTTAATGGGATGAAAAATCAGTGAAACTAAAAGTGGGGGCAAGTCATATGAACCATAAACAAACATATTTCATCCTGTCAAACGTAGGTCAGTATGGAACCAAAAGTCGTAAACTTTTAATGACGTCGAAAATTGTAAAAAAAAACTCCGGTAAAAGGAAAAGGAAAACGATTTTTGACCTTAACAATAAGTGTCTTAAAAACGAGGATTGACTGAATAAAATGTGGGCCCTATAGTCATATAGAATCGAACTCAAACCATCACTCAACCCGTAAATGATAACCTGATGTTCTACCAACGGCACTGTTTAGGACACATGATCAATTAACAGCAAAATGTCATAGTGATATTTTAACCTAAATTTAACTTAAAGCGTGTATAGAATGATACCTATAATAAACTATCCCTGTACGCCCTTAAAAGAGTAAACATTGAGTGAGTGGGATAACATTATTTAAAATACAAACAACAAACGGAACAATCAGAACACAGAAATAAAAGACAGTAAAAGAAAATTAAACATACATAGTGAGAAATGGTGTTTATAAAGTTTACGATGTCAATCCGCTAATTTAGCAGCCCGGGGTTATCAGTAGTCAACTGAAACAATGTGCCAACAAAATTTACCAAGTGGCAGAGTTTAATTAACCGAATAACCCTTGAAACTAATGAGACAACATATTTCACATACCCTAACTGTAAGACACGACTATTTTTTAACGCGGATTACCTCAAAACGCAGTTAGTAGGGGGATCTGTAAGTCTGCTCATGCCAAACACCGTACACACAGCCCGAGTGGCTGAGAACAGTTATGTACAAATTTGTTTATAGGAACCCACTGCTTACATCTTTACGTATACTGTTGAAATAATCAACAGCAAAGAAGATATAATATCCTAAGTTTCATCTCAAAAATAAAAAGAATAGTTGAATTGAAGAATTGACAGCTGCTTTTAATTAATTTCAGGAGAGCAATCTTTTAACAATATCAGTTAATCTGCTGCTGCTGTCGAAATGTATAGACAATGTTAGTACGAATGCACGCGCAAACGTCTGGTGAACCGTAACGGTAATAAACGTATTTCGAACGTGCACCAATGCCGAGAGTAGCTGAAATCATCATAAAAAAATCGGATAAACTTAAAAGAAGAGGTGCGGATGGTTGCCTTAACCCGTGCGAATCCCTAACATTAATAGGAAAAGGTGTATTTGAACTACGCCTCAGCTCACGTCACCCTTACTGCACCCTGTTGATGGTAAGAAATCAGTACAGAAAAAATAAATAAATAAATAAAAATACGTGTAAGTGTGACTTGTGTCAAAAGAGAAACGGCATTGTAGCATAAACATTGTATAATTGTATGCGTTGCCAAATACCCCCGAGGAAAAGATGTCATTAAGCATTTGTATTTACGAGATATTAAGGAAGAAGAAACCTTGAAAGAGAGAGAGAGAGAGAGAGCCGAAGATCAGGTTAAACATATCGAATTGAAGCAACGAGAAATACTGCATTTTTAACGATCACCGCAAATCATTTCAGATATATATTAGTAGCGAGAAACCCATATAACCTCGATAGTGTTGAAAAACAGGAAAATTTGTAATTTTAACCACACAATTTTAGCTTAACTTCACATAAAAGCAACAACTCACTAAGAGGTAGGGCTTGTCGACTAACAAAGGAACCCTTGAAAGACAATTTTCTTTTTTCAAACAGACTCACGTGGATGGAAACGAAAGAATAACAACAGTAAATTGATGTTAAAGAGACACGAAAAAATTTGATTAAAACAAAAATTCAGTCGAAAGAGTAACAAGGTCCAAAACGAATGCAACTGCATCTAGTCAGATTGGGGTCACCGATGGATAGATAGACTCGCTATTATCTGTCTATTTGGGGCTATCATTACATTATCTCTTCTTAGTCAACAAAGCAGTGTGTTGCTAAAAGCATTCTTCAGTGTTCACAGCTGCACACTGGCATTGTTTGAATCGATTCACAATGAGTTTGCCCCATCAAGTGCAGATAGAAATTAGGAAGAAGTGTGTGTAAGCGACTGGCCGACCTGCTTATATGATAGTCCTATGAACCACTAAAAACAAGCGAGGAAAGAGAAGCCCTCAAACTCTTCCCCTATCTTACAAATTCGCTAACTTGCCGACTAAGAAAACAACCCAAAATAACCAAACAATAGAAAAAGAAGAGTAATGAAGCCTACTTTAATAAGTAACACTATTGACCTACGCCCCCCCCCCCTCAAAAATGTAAACTCAGCAATACCTTAAAAGCGAAATTTGCACTCAAACGTTTATTATGCAATGCAGATTAACTTAAAAAATTTAACATTTGCACGAGCCTAAATACATTAAAAGTAAAGTCAGATTTTTGTTATATTTTATTTTATTTTATTTTTTAGCATGTCAGTTAAAATTATAGGGAATAATAAACAGCTGTTGTCGCCACCATTCACGGCTCGGATACACTAGGCTTCGTACTGCCTCTGGGATAAGAATTATGTACACTTTTATAAACAGGACAGGCTTTAATTTAGTCGGGAAAAAAGCACGAAAACGAATGGGGGGAACACCAATGCATCAGAAGCAAAACGTGTATCGCATACCTGTGGTAGAAAATGCAAGGAATTTTAGCCCAGAATAGCTTGAACCCTGACCGGCATGTCAAACGGTGCTGTATTCCTCGCGAAGAAGCTAAGCCTAACCTGGCCGAATTGTGTGATAACAAGTACATGTACATACGTTTTTGTTTGTTAATATAACAGATTTTAACTAGATGAAAAAAACCTCTGAAAGTAATGTGGAAACGTCAATGCAGCACAAACAAACGTATTTCAAACACCCTGAATTGTCAGAGACGTAGATTTTTAGCTTGAATTAGCCTACTCGTCGAAAGCAAATTAGGCTTCGTGCGAACACTTTGACATCGACTGTGTGAAAATATGTTAGCGGGAGAGAATTTAATTAGGATAAAAAAACAAAAACAAAATGATGAAACAACAGGGTAACCCAAACAAAGTTCAGAAAAACATATCTCACATATATCTTTGGCTGAAGCCACAGTGTTTTTAACAAACACAAACACGCGAACAATGCAGCCATGAACGAACGTGCTGAGCAACAACGCCCCAGCATCCGTGGCCTCGTAGCAACCACCACCACCACGTTTAAGCACACTCTGGTGCTACATCTATCCCATGGCAACACATCGTAAAAGGGCCGTGAAACGAACATACACCCCCAATGACAAACCTTTAAAAGTAAAAATCAGTGTAATTAGACAGGAAAACAAGCCATCGAGGACATGTCATCGAGAAAGCATGCCCGAGAAGCAACGTGGCCGCGAGTGCCTACCCTGGAATCACGATGCTCGCATACGCGAACGTCATCAGCTCGTGAATTGTAGAGTGACGTTAAACGAAAGTACAGTCCACGTACAGCCTTTATTAAGTAAAAATTATAAAATTCAATCTGTAAAACAAACCAACAAGCGCGCGACTTTGAGAACTTAACGACTTGTGCCGAGTGATGTTAAATCATCGCCTGTGACCATAGCCTTAAATCGAATACAGACTTTTTTGCACTATAAAGAGTACGAAGCATATCACTCTCGTATCCTAATACCATAAGTGAACAGAAAAGTTGTATACTGTATGAGAGAGAGAGAGAGAGAGCGAAAACAATTTTTAGAATACAATTTTAAACAACATTTTGCAAAGTTGTATTGGTTATGTAGGAGTAGGGAGAAAGAGAGAGAGAGAGAGGCAGTGGGTGACTGAATATCGCGAGGTTGGGGAGTCAAACAATGCGTTTATTAACCTCTGTGCAAAGTTGTGCAAATTTGTATAGAGAGAGAGCATTAAGTATGCCTCAGCAAGATTGAGAAACGTGAAATCTGTATTTTTATTTAATATTTCAACCAGATTTAAACCTGAGAAGAAAAAACAATCCTTCATGCGAGCAAAGGCAATCAATGAGAAGGCAAAAATGAAAATAAATCAAATTTTAAACAGCCCAGCTTTAAAATAAGCTAAAAAGTTAGTGAATATGACCCTTTCATCATTTTCTGTGACCTAGTTGTATTTATAAGCAATTATATGAAAGTTCAGACAGCATTAGTCCCTACTCAGATGCACACCTGTGAATTGAAACAATGTAGGCATTAGTTGAAAATTAAAAAACAAAACAATACACCTTGAAACAGCAGTCGTTTTATTTAGAAAAACTGTAAAAGAGCTTGGAAAAAATTTGGTTACCCGAGAAACAATAGTGAATTAGTAATTAGGTGATCAAAATCGAGGTGTGCCAGTATACAAACCCCTACCCATTTTGGTGGGTATTTAAGCGAGTCGACAGGTGTTCACTTGTAAGACAGAATCACCTAAGTGGATTTTGCTGAGAGCCTCAGGACCCCTCTTATCGGCCACGCTGGTGCTGGTGCTGGTGCTCAGCCCCAGCACCAAGGGTACATCAGAGGATGAAGAAATTAATTTTATTTCAGCCTTAGGCCACCTGAATAGGGCTGCCATCACGTGGTTACCTTACTATCAGAGATGGGTGTGCACAACAAGCTGTGTCGTCCTCTGGTGTCAAAACCCCCCCAAAAAAGACCACACCCAAAAAAAGACCAACGCCCAAAAAAAACCACACCCAAAAAAGGCCAACGCCCAAAACAGGTGGGCCAACGCCCAAAACAGGTGGGCCAACACCCAAGAAAAGTCCACACACAAAAAAAGACCAACGCCCAAAACAGGGGAAGGGGGTTGGGTGGTCACGTGATACGAATTCTGCACGCGGATTGGTTGAACGCCTGTGACGTCAGGAAGGGGGGAAGGAGGGGGTGGGGGGGTCACGTGACACGAAACCTGGGGGGGTGGAGGTGGTGGTTGGTCACGTGATACGAATTCTGCTCGCTAATTGGTTGAACGCCTGTGACATCAGGAAGGGGGGTGGAGGGGTGGGTGGTCACGTGACGCGAATACTGCACGCTGATTGGTTGAAATTGGGGCGCCTAGCTCATTATATATGCGTACCGATCGAGTACTATTCTACTTTGGGGCTCAGTTTAGAATATAATAATCAATTTACACTTCAATCGCTTATACTTTAACCCTGTTTTGTGATAGTCAACAACATGAATTATTCTTAACCGAATATCTAGTGCTTTTCATTTAAAGACATAGCTTAACGCTAGGGGAGGTGATACCCTTTATCCTCAAGATCATTTACTTTTCCATAAAAAGTATTAATCGAATGAAGCAAGTACTTCCTTTTCGAAGCTGACCTCACTTTTTGTAAACAGCGTGGTAGCTTTACATTATTAATAAAATTGGGTACTAACCTGAATTTTTCTACCTTGGAGTAGAAACCACAAATTGGCGTTACTGGTTTTAATCAAGCAACTGGTTCTAAACAGCATCTTTCCAAGATTGTCAGGACTTCTCTCTTTGAGGTGGAAACCTTGTGACATGGTTTTTCGGTTTATACAATAAAAGCCAGAAACTGTGGACACAGTAGATTAATTAAAGAACCACTGAAAACACTAATCCACATGATAATTTTTATTATCATCAGATGTACATTTCGGAAAACAAATTTCCTTGTTGTGATTATCAACAACCAAAATCGACAATCGAACAGTGCAGGGAAAACTAAACGAGCGGTCCGAAAGCAACGCTTTCACTGCCATACTCATCCAGGAAGTAACCAAGGGAAGTACAGTGAACTAGGCAAGAAGCCAGATGGAACCTAGTTAAGTCATCCAGAGGATAAGATGGGGTCCTTTCCTATAAAGACGATAGAGTTGATTGTTGATTGACGAGGGGCACGAGCAGCTATGAGAACCAGTATTCGGGAAAGATGGGCTATTTAGATATCGTTGAAATTGATGTCCAGGACTGTCGAGGCCTACGATGCCTGAGGAAACTTCTAAACGTCAGTGGATGCTCCAGAAAAGCCGCAACCAGAGGGTTGGGATGGTCCTAAATCTTGGGAAGCAACTTCTTCAACGACTCCTGCACATATCTACCAATTGGAGTTATATGGAATAATCTTTAGTAATAGAAATATTTGTTGCGACTCTCCTGTCAAGTTGGGCGATAGTCCTCACGGTAACGTTTTGGAAAGTTTGGAGATCCTTCCATCTGATGTTGCATAATGTAGCCCAGGCAGGCATTCCATAAAGAAGAATGACTCCATTCCAAGGGCGCTGTTTCGTCCCAGAAGAGCAACTAGACTGAACTTTGCCTTCTTAGCTTTATTTATCGCATAAGAGACTTGGTCACCCCAATTTAGCCTGGTATCTACAATCACACAGAGGTATTTAAAATATTTTACCCACTCGAGCTCTTTACCAGAAAGGAAGAGAGGACTCAGGGGCTTTCGAAGTTTCTTCCTAATGAATATTGCCTTGCACTTTTCCACGTTTAGGTCGAGTCTCCACTTTGCAAAACATTTCACACACAGAAGAAAGGCCTTTTGTGATATGACGTGAGCGATTTGCGGTCAGTAGTCATGATGGCCGCGTCGTCAGCGAAAAGATATATCTTGCAGTTAGTAAAAGTTGGAAAGTTATGAATGAAAAATTTAAAAAGTGCAGGGCCCAGGACAGTACCCTGGGGAACACCAGCATTGACGTCATAAGGATTAGACATGGAGCAGCCAACATTGACACGAAATATCCTGTATGACAGAAAGAAACTAATTAAGGTAATCAGTTCGTTCAAAAAAACAAAAGTAATCATCTTGAATATGAGGCCGTTTTGCAAAACTCGAAAACAAGCTTTACAGACATCCAAAAAGACAAGATCATCATACTTAGCACAGTTAAGAGGAGTGTTTTGATGTGCAAAAAGTCTCCAGTAGTGACCTGGGCGAAAGCCAAATTGCTCATCAAGAACGAGATTGTTTGCTACAGAGAATTCGTTAAAACTCTTCAGAGTGATGCGTTCTAAGACTTTTGATAGCACAAGTAGCGAGCTTATGGATCTGTAGCTGACAGTAAGAGCAGGGTTTGGACCAGGTTTTGGTATCATAAATATGAGGGACTCTCTCCAGTGGTCGGAGAAGTAACCAAGTCTCTAGCAGTCATTCATGGCTTTGGTAATGATCGAGACAATATTAGAAGGCAAGTCCTTGAGAGCACTGTTAGTGATGGAATCATTAACTGTTGCTTTCTTGGTTTTAAGACGCTTGATGATGTCGGAGATTTCTTGGGCACGAATGACGTCCTCAGGGGTGTGAACACGATCAATGCACTGGTAAGTAATATACCCATCGTTATTTGGCTGAGTGTTTTGGAGACTGTCCAAGTTTGTTTCACCAGGAGTGGTAAATTGACTTTTCAGGGAATCAGCGATCAATTGAGCCTTATCCCTGTCACTGGTGATAACGTTGCCATTGCCTGCAAGCAGTGGTGGCAATTGGATTGGTCTGTTACCCTTTAAGGCCCTCACAGTTCCCCAGTGCGAGTTGTCCTGGATAGAAAAAGACTTCAGTTTTTCGCTGCACCTTTGATTTCGTAGTGCTTTAACCTCCTCCTGAACCTTGCGAGAAAGCCCATTGTACTTGATCTTGAAGAAGGGTAGTCGCTTATGTTGCCATAATCTTCTGTAAGAACTCCTTTCGAGAATAAGACGCCTGATTTAAGGAGGCAGGTCGAGATGTTCAGGATGCTTACGATCGATATTAGAGATACTGGAAGTAGTGGCATCGTTGACAACATGGGTGATAGCATTAATATTACTATTGATATCCTCCTTATCAATAACCTCCTTGTAAGGAATGGTATTTTCTCTAAGCATATCTCTAAAGAGATTCCAGTCCTGTTTAGAGCTGGGCACAATCTTCTTAACGATATTTAACCCCTTACTTCCTGCAAAGTTTTTGCTTCAGTTTACTAAAATTATTTCGATTACTTTGAAAATTTTTTTCTTACAAGGAAACTTATGAGAGGGTAATTCTGTGAGCCACTTTTAAATTTTTCTATATAGTATTCATAAATTTTGAGGGTAATTCTGTGAACCATTTTTAAATCCATTATATGTATATAAAATTTAGAAAATATTTTTTAGATACAAACATTTTTTTCGAAATATAACATTGTTTTTTTTATCAAAAAAATTAAAAATATTCTCAAGCAGCAACTTAGCTCGAAAACGTAAAGAATTGAATGTTTTATACGAACTCTAAAAAAATAATTAAAATATTCTAATTTTTATAAACGCTATGATTTTTTTCTTGCCCCAATGTACAGTTTTCAGTGATTCAAATTTGGCGCTATGACGTAATTTCATGTCATTTGCCGTCCATGGCGCCATTTCCGACTTTAACCAATCACAGTGAAGTTCCTCCTCCTTTCTTTTTTTATGAATGAAAGGTCTTAAAGGCACGTGTATTTTTACAGCTGAGGCAGTGATAATTATTATTTATACTTTCAGCTCTTATGATAATGATTCTATGTTTTCTATAAATTAGTCTTGTAATGACATCTATTCAAAAACATTCGAAATTTTTATATTTGTTTTTAATTTTGGCTTGCATTTTGACGTGATTAATTTAAAAAATTGAACTATTTTAGCAATCTTTCTTTTAATTTAACATTTTAATAATTAATAATTAACGCGAACATAACTAAATAAAAAATAATTATTTTTATTAAAGACTTCAGTTGTAAAAAAGAAATTGCTGCACTTCTTCATAGGTAAATATTTCATAAAATATTAACAACCTGGTGCTTACTATTTTCATTATGCCATATACAGGGTGATTTACATCGAATGTAAAATACTTAAAGGGGGTATTATAGAGGTTAAGATAAACACAAAACGTCCTATGAACATGGGTTTAAATATGAACGATAACTGAGATATGAACAGAAATAAAAATGCCGCCACCAAGATCAACAAGTTATAATAACTCAGATTCTGTAAAGCCTAGATTAATGAAATTTGGAGGAATAACATAGTACATAAGACTGTGTATACCTTTAAAATTTGATCTAATTCTAACAAGAAGTTTCCAAGAACACCGAACACAATCGGCCATGAAGAACATCACATGTATTGGGTCGCTGCAGTGCTAGTAGAGGCCTTTTGAGGGAACAAGAAGCCACTATAATGTTGCAACTGCCTGCGCTTCGGACACATAGCAATGGGCTGCATGGAAGATCCTCGTTGCAACACATGTGCAAAGGGGTACCAGTCTAGAGATTGCCCCAAGATTAAAGGATAAGCCACCCCAAAGTATGTCAGATGTGGTGGAGAACACATTTCTAGCTACACGAAATGTCCAAACTACCCCCAGATTCAAAGAATGCCTATTCCAAAGTGACAGCAGACAAATCCTATGCTGCCGCTGTGTCTAAACCGGAAGATAAAGGCCTCAACATCAATGACCTACCAGGTATGTATAAGCAATTAGGACGTATCTTTCATCTGTTCTCTAATCTAGGAAAAAGTTGCCCACAGTTGAGTGGGCTCCTTACGACCAACTAATATTTAGTATGGCTGCACAATGTTATACTGAAATCTCTTCAGCCTCGATGTTTTTCTTCGTAAAATGCTGCGGGACTTCATCAAAGTTTACAATACCTTCTTCCACACGCTGAAAGATGACTTCCATCTAGAGTCGCGAAGCTCTTTTATATCTCCTTGGACTTTTCGCACTAGCCTGTAGAACTTGGTTTTGAGCCAAGGTTCATGATAGCGTTGCCATAATCTACAGGTCCTATTTCTTTCAGCAATTGGGCATTGGATTCCAGGAGTGAGTTTGATTCGATGAAGAAGTTTATACTCTGATGGTTACATACTAGCATCTATGGCATTGTTGAGGACGTATTTTTCATCTGTTTTCTAATCAAGGCAAAAGTTACCCACAGTTGAGTGGGCTCCTTATATTTAGTATGGCTGCACAATGTTATATTGAAATCAACAAAGGTGAACTTTGGTGAGTGATATGGAATGCTAGGGGCATTCCCCGAAAGCATATCGAGTTTCACAAATTTCTGATAAAGCAAGAAATCGACGTTGCTTTCCTCTGTGAAACTCACCTTAAAGCAAGCCAAGACTTCAAGCTACCTGGCTATTGTGTGTACCGTAAGGATCGAGTGGCTTCAAATGCTGCAAGATGTGCTTCTGAGGGAGCTGCGATCATCATTTAGAAAGGAGTTCAACACCAAGAATTAGTCTCCAAGTCTTATGCATGTATGGAATCGGCCTCCATCATTTTCAATGACGTCTCCTGTGGTGAAGTGAATTTCGTAGAGAACTACAATTCACCTAAACATTATCTTGATATTAGTGAGCATGATGAACTCTTCAGTGGTGAGAATCCAGTGATCCTGTCTGATGACGTAAATGCCAAACACCCAAGCTGGTATTCCAGAACGCAGAATTACAATGGCATGATTCTCTACACGTACATACAAGGAAGAGATGATATCTTCGCTGCTGGACCTGTGGTGGACACCTACTATTGCGACTACTCCCCTAGTAGTGAAGTTTTGGATATCTCGCTCTTGAAGGGTTTCTATAAGCTGTATAATATCTCTACGATTGCTGACCTTTTTCTGACCACAAGCCTGTGGCGTTGCACTTTGACAGCATTGACATAAATTTCCGAGAGGAACTAATACATCATCAAAACTGGAAGCTCTACAAAGATATTCTTAAGGACTATGGCTACCATACCGACGTTGCTTACTGTACAGAGGATATTGATCAACGTAATTAAGACATGATCACACGTATTAACAGTGCCATAGAAGCTAGTAAGTATGCATCAGAGAATAAACCTCCTCATTGAATCCAACTCACTCCTGGAATCCAACGCCTAATTGCTGAAAGAAACAGAAACCATAGACTATGGCAACGATATCGTGAACCTTGGCTCAAAATCAAGTACAACAGGCCAGTGCGAAGAGTCCAAGGGGATATAAAAGAGCTTCGCGACGCTAGATTGAATGAAAAACTCAAAACCTTGTCGGCTCGCGACTTTTCCATTTGGAGTATGCTCAAAGCTTTACAGAAGAGGAAGAATGATACGCTTCCTCCACTCCGTACACCACCAGGTGACTATGTGCAAACTGATCAGGACAAGGCCCAAGTCATTGCAGATTCACTAGAAATGCAATTTGTTACTCCTATCATCAACAACCTCGAGAGCCAAATTATGTCTCAGCGTGTGGAAGATGGTCCTGTCAACTTTGATGAAGTCTCGCAGCATTTAATGCAGAATAACATCGAGGCTGGAGATCGCCCCCATCATAAGTAAACTGAAAAAAGAAGGCTCCAGGAAGAGACAAGGTGAGTAATAACGCTCTTATGATTCCCCCGAAGAACTTTATTGACTATCTCACTAATATCATTAGCGACTGCTGGAAATTTTCTTACTTCTATTGTGTTGAGTATCCCAAAGCAGGGGCAAAATGCTGCAATTCCCGCGAGCTACCTACCTATGAGCTTGCTACCCTCAATGTCCAAAGTGTTGGAGAAAAAGATCCTCATCAGATTCCAAGACCACTGTCTAGCAAAAGACCGTTTTTGGGAAGAGCAGTTTGGCTTTCGTGCTGCCCACTAATGTCCGATGCAGATATGGAGGCTGAAGACCTGAGGACCCCCTGAAGCTCTCCAGGTACCATAGGGTGGTATTTCTCGATGTCAGTAAAGCTTTTCACCAAGTGTGGCATGAAGGCCTTTTTTACAAAACAATCAGAGATGGGTTCCCTGCTGATTTGATTTTGATAGTGAAATCCTTTCTTGACAGCAGATCCTATCAAGCCAAAATTGGAGAAAATCTTTCCACGCCCCATATTGTATAGGCTGGTGTCTCTCAGGGTTCAGTCCTCGGGCCTGTGCTATTTAATTACTTTGTACATGATTTCCCGAAACCCGATAATTGTAATCTGTATTTTTATGCGCATGATAATGCCATTATGACATCGGCATACCAGCCGGCTCATGTTATCGCTCGGATCTGCAGTGTGCATCGAAGCACTTCGAAGACTGGTTTAACTGCTGGAAGTTGAATCTTAACGTCGGAAAGTGCAAGGCTTTGTATCTCCATAGGAAGCTCAACCGTCCCCAAGATTCTCTTGTTCTGTTCAATAAGAAACTGGACTAGGATGACAACTACAAGTATCTAGGAGTAATCATTGACTCAAGACTCTCATCGAAACGGCCTATCTCCTATGGTCTGAACAAAGCAAAGAGGCCTAAGTATAGTTTCATAGCTCTCATAGGTCGCAACATTGCCCTCAGCATTGACAACAAGCTACTTCTGTACAAGTCAATTATCCGGACCATACTCCTCTATGGTATGCCTGCGTGGGCAACTATCTGTAAATCCAGATGGAGTGAACTACAGTCGTTTCAGAATGTTACCCTGAGTTCCATTGCCCAGCTTGGCAGCAGGACGGTGAAAAACCAATCCATCCACTTGGATTTAAACATGGCCCATTTTGGAAAGTTTATACAGGACCTCCTGTTAATTATTATACAGAAGATGAAGACTCACGACAATAAACTTGTGAGTCGGATACTTAAGAACTCTATGAATATGAACTGGCATACGAAGTATCGTAAATCGAGGCTTAAGTCCTATTTTGAAGATATTAGCAACATTTTTTTCTCGGACTACTGGAAGATGTGATAATCTTCCCTCTCGCTGTATTCTTTTTCTACTTCGTTTGTATTTTGTTTCTGACAATCGTCAATTTTATTTTCTTTTTTATATAATGTGGAAGACCGCTTGGGTTGATCAGGCTTCTTGGCTCTCTCCGTGTAATCCATCTGGAATTTATTCTGTTTCGATGAGCTTTGTGAAAGCGCTGCTTTCATCCCATCCTAACAAATGTACACTGTTCGATTGATTGTCTTTCCTGCATCAGAACAGATTTACTTTGTTCTGATCATGTCTTTGTATACGCTGAATGTGAAATATGTCACGTAATTTATTTACATACAGAGAATACAGTAAAACTTTATAACCCCAAAGAAGCTCAATATTATTTAGGAAGGTATTTTTCATTTCAAAGCAATGCTCTGAAAGCTTTGCAATTTTGTATTTTCTAATTCGTCACCATTATTGAAACAAATCACTTGTTCTTGTTACATACTATTAAAATATGTAAAAATGTTCTTACAGAATAATATAACGAAGTTTTTTACTCATTAAATACGAAGTTTCATCAACTCAATTGCTTATGAAACTTTGCTGCAATTATTACGAAAATATATTGAAAATTAAAGAGTTATTAAAATCATTCTTGTGGAGGGAGGAGATCGAGCTAAGCGTCATGTAAATATCGTATATAAGTAGAGGGTCCAGACGGGTTCGTTACAAATGACAGGCAACTTCAAAATAAACCAACTTTGTGCTAGCAACTTTATGGACGGTAATATAGGCCATATAACATCACAGCAGATGCTAGAATTCCTGCCCACATAACAGTAGTAATGCTATCTGGTAAGAAAAAATCAGGATTCAGATTTTTTATGGAGATTATTGAACAGATTGGTGAAATCGATCTCCCTGTAAGATGGGAGGTTCGCACATTTCATGTAAGTAAACAGCAGTAATCTATAGTTATAAGAATTTGGTTTTCGAAATACCCGGTATTTCGAGCCCAGAATTCTTTTTGGGGAAACATAAATAAAATGCATCTGTTATGCATCAAACCTCGTATGATGGAAGACCTAGGGGAAAACATCCCCACTACCATGGTGGTGAGATATTGAGAGGGAAAATTTTACATGTAAATGTGTCTCGCAGCAAAATATGGCCGCTTCTACATGTCCGGATAAGGCTAACTTTTTGCTCTACATCGTCTATTATGCGTGTCATAAATTTTTATTAATTTTCGTCTAATTATGAAATGTTGACAAAATTTAATATATGGGTTTCTAAGAGCCACCCGGATCATATTTAAGTAAATCGTGTTTATACTTAAGATTATTTACCAATGCTTAAAAGCAAACCAATTTTTTTTCACCTTGCAGATGAAGACGCTGAATTCTCCGCATCAAATGCTGAAAGTATGTTACCATTTCTTCAATATAAATTTAATTGAATAAATAATTTTGATCTATATAGGGTGTTTCTAAATTATGTCTGGTATTGTATATGTTTATTACTTAAAAACAGATTTAACGTAGTTTTCTTTTATTCACAGATTTGATTCCATATTCATTCAAAAAGTTCCTTAGCATAATTTCAATGTACCCCCTATTTATGGCGTGAATGACGTCAAAGCAAAACTCGCATGTTTGGGCTAGCATTTCAGGGATGATTTCAGGGATTGTTTAAGTTCTGAGAGTTTCAATGTCATCAACGTTGGTTTTGTACTCTGTGTTTCACATCCCCAGAAGAAAAAATTCAGAGGGTTTACATAGGGTGAGCGAGAGGGCCAAGGGTTTTGGCCCATCCCTCCCAATTCATCATCCTGGAAAGTTCGTATCAAGGCACTGCCTAACTTGCAGGCCCCAGTGAGGAGGTGCTCCATGTTGTTGGTAGACTATGTTGGGCTGCTGTTCTTCCACCTTTTGGAATAAGGTAGTTCTCCAGCATATCTAGATAGCTTGCAGTGGTAATGGTGTCTTCAGTGAAAAAGAGAGGTCCGATCATGCATTAAACTGCACCAAACATTAACCTTTGGGCTGTCGCATATATGCTCCCTTAGAACGTGGGGGTTTTGTGAGCCCCTAATGCAGCAGTTGCTTCGATTTATTGCTCCGGAAATATGGAATGTTGCCTCATCAGAAAAGAAAATGTCCTCAAGGAAGGTGGGATCATTGTCGATTTTTTGGAGCATATCCTCAGCAAACATTTTGCTCTTCGGTCGGTCATCTGGCTTCAGTTCTTGCATCACCTGGATTTTGTAGGGTGTAAGACGAAGGCATTGCTTCACTATTCTGTGTACAGATCTCATTGGCATATTCAGTTGACAAGCTGCTTGGTGAAGTGATTTTCGGGAAGTACGATGGAATGCCTCCCTGACTTTTTCTACTCTCTGTCGCTGAAGGTCTATCAGCTCGCTTTTTGTGTAACAGGCTGCCTGTGTTTAAACATTTTTCATGCCACAGCTTAATTGACTTATGATTTGGAGGATCCATTTTAAACTTTGCTTTGAACATTCTCTGAACTGTAATCATTGACTTGAATTCCGCAAGCCATCACAGGCATTGGGCTTTTTCTTGAACACTCGCCTTTTTTTAGTATGTCTGATGAAAAATAGACCAACGCGCCTACAGTGGTAAAAAGTGTACACCGCGTGTTTCATTATCAACTCATGCAAAGCTAAGAAACGTTGTGGGTATTCTTTGTGATTAAAAAATCACGCTAAAAACTGTAATAGTTTTTGAATAATAAACGTGTATGATATGGCAGATAATTTATAAACACCATATATATTTCAGGGTCATTGTATCACTATTAGATTTATGAAATATGGAGTCTTAGCAATACATTTTGAATAAATATATTTCACAATGGGTTACGTCATCTTTTTCCGGCTTCATCAACACACAGTCAATGAAAGGTAATAGTAGGAAAGATCTCGAAATCGGTGAATATATAATGAGGTGGCGTGGCTAAAAGCGACAAATCAGCATGCAACATTCGTTTCACGTGACCCCACACTCCCCTCCAACATCAATCTGACATCACGGCGGCCATTTTCTGGTCACCTGATGGATTTTCCCCGTTATGTCACGCCAGTTTTGAATATTTTTAAAATTATTTTCGCTTATAAATTTATTTATTATAATTTTTTACCTGCCGTTTTGCTTTGGTGTCTTTTTCCTTTGTCTTGTCTAATTTTTGGTTGCTCCCACAACCTCATGAAGTGTTTGACAGGTGACTGAAATCACAAACTTATTTAACTTATTTTTAAGGTATTCTTTTTAAATTTTAATTTGTTTTCATTTTCGTCTCTTTCACTGAATGCCTTTGCTCACATGATTGGTTGTTTTTTTTCTCTTTTTAAACTTAGTTGAAATGTTGAAATAAAAATACAAATTTCACATTTTTCAATGCTGGCGAGGTATACCGGGTGTCCCAAAAATGACTGATAGATTTTGAAAATCAATAAAAAACAGATGGAATGCGATAGATTGGTGAGAAACTCAATAAAGTTTTTTGGGAAATTCATAAGGGCGTTATTACTCACCTTGTCTTTTCCTGGAGCCTTCTTTTTTTTCAGTTTATTTATGATGTTGGCGATCTCACCAGCCTCGATGTTGTACTTCGTAAAATGCTTCGGGACTTCATCAAAGTTGTAAATACCTTCTTCCACACGCCGAGACATGATTTGGCTCTCGGGCTTATCGTTGGTAGGAGTAACAAACTGCAGTTCCAGTGAATCTGCAATGACTTGGGCCTTGTCCTGATCAGTTTGCACATAGTTACCTTGTGGTGTACGGAGTGGAGGAAGCATAACATTCTTCTTCTTCTGTAAAGCTCTAACCATGCTCCAAATGGAATTGTCGCGAGCCGACAAGCTTTTGAGTTTTTCATTCCATCTAGCGTCGCGAAGCTCTTTTATCTCCTCTTGAACTCTTTGCACTAACCTGTTGTACTTGGTTTTGAGCCAAGGTTCACGATAGCGTTGCCAAAGTCTACGGGTCCTGTTTCTTTCAGCAATTAGGCGTTGGATTCCAGGAGAGAGTTGGATTCGATGAGAAGGTTTTTTCTCTGATGGATACTTACTGACTTCTATGGCACTGTTAATACATCTGGTGATGTCATCAACAAGTTGATCGATGTCCTCTGTACAGTAAGCAACGACGGGATGGTAGCCATAGTCCTTAAGAATATCTTTGTAGAGCCTCCAGCCTTGACGATGTACGAGTTCCTCTCGGAAATTTATGTCAACATTGTCAAAGTACAACGCCACAGGCTTGTGGTCGGAAGAAAGGTCATCAATCGTGAAGATATTGTACGGTTTGAAGAAACCCTTCAAGAGCGAGATGTCCAAAACGTCACTACTAGGGGAGTGGTCGCAGTAGTAGGTGTCCTCCACAGGTCCAGCAGCGATGATATCATCTCTACCTTGTATGTACCTATAGAGAATCATGCCGTTGTAATTCTGCGTTCTGGAGTTCCAGCTTCGATGCTTGGCATTTAGGTCACCAGCCAGGACGACTGGAGTGTCACCACTGAAGAGTTCATCAAGCTCGCAAATGTCAAGATAATGTTTAGGTGAATTGTAGAGTGCTACGAACTTCACTTCACCACAGGAGACGTCATTGATAATGATGGAGGCTGATTCCATACCTGCGTAAGACTTGGAGACTAATTCTTGGTGTTGAATTCCCTTCTTAATGATGATCGCAGTGCCCCCAGACGCACATCTTGCAGCATTTGAAGCCATTCGATCCTTACGGTACGCACAATAGCCAGGTAGCTTGAAGTCTTGGCTTGGTTTGAGGTGAGTTTCACAGAGGAAAGCCACGTCAATTTCGTGATTTATCAGAAAGTTGTGAAACTCGATACGCTTTTGGGGAATGCCCCTAGCGTTCCATATCACGCACCGAAGTTCACCTTTGTTGATTACAGTATAACGTTTTGCAGCCATACTAAAATTAGTTGGTCGTAAGGAGCCCACTCAACTGTGGGTAACTTTTGCTTAGATTAGAAAACAGATTAAAGATACGTCCTAATTGCTTATTCATACCTGGTAGGTCGTTGATGTTGAAGCCTTTATCTTCCAGCGTAGACACAGCGGCAGCATAGGATTTACCTGCTGTCACTTTAGAACTAGAAATCCTTTGAACCTGGGGGTACTTTGGACATTTCGTGTAGCTTGATGTGTGCTGTCCACCACATCTGATGCACTTTGGGGGGTCTTGTCCTTTGATTTTGGGGCAATCTCTTGACTGGTGCCCCTCAGCACATTTATTACAACGAGGATCTTCCGTGCAGCCCATGGATACGTGTCCGAAGCGCAGGCAGTTGTAACACTGTAGTGGCTTCTTGTTCCCTCGAAAGGCCTCCACTGAAACTGCCAGCGGCCCAATACGTGTTACGTTTTTCAATGATTGGTTGTGTTCGGTGTTCGGGAGTAGAACCAAAACCATTGGCATATCAATGGATCCTTTGGCTTTCCTCAATCGAATAACTTTTTCCGGGAAGTAGTTGGTTCTTTTTAGGTCTTCTTGGAAGTCATCGAGGTCATACGTAACATCCACATTACGAATTACGTATTTCAAGACCTTCTCCGACTTCAGTTGATGATGCTGAATTTTTAAAATATTATCAGATTTTATGCCAGAGACTAACCTGTTGTGTGTTTCTTCATCTTCACATTTAACCTTGATGGTTTCAGCACTGCCCGTATGAACGGCGATCTTTTCGACTGGAACATGCTTCTCGAGCTCAGCTAAAATCGTCTTAAACGGGACGCCATGAGTCCGCACGATAATTGGCGGTACATACCTCTTCGTGATCCTATGGTCTTTATTAGCCGAGCGACCTTGTACATTCTTCGGAATCCTCATTCTAGTCGCGCTGACGACTTCTTCATTTATACTGGAGACGGTCTTTAGGTTATCGATCCTCGTGCCTTTTCTGAATTTTTTATTAGTGACACCAATCCAGGGACTGTCGTCCACTTCTTCATCAGTTCCGTCAGAGTGACTTCTCTTACAGCCACTGTTTGTCGAACAGTCACTATTTTCTATTATATCCATAGACTCCATACTATTGGAAGAGGAAATAGTTTTTAAGACATTACTTACCTTGCTGCTATCAACTGGATTATCTTCCGTGGAGTTACTTGCCTTCGGAGTCCCGGAGCATTTCCCAAAGGCTTCCTTAAGTTCGCTTATCTTGTCAATAACATCTCTACGAGAGTCCTTAATTTCCTTATTGATACCTTCGAACTTCTCCTCAAAACTTTTGTGTAGGGATTCGACTTTTTCCTCCAGTGCACTATACTTAGCGTTTATTTCATCCCGGAGGGCTTCTAACATTTCGTTGAACACTAGGTCAAAAGCAGCAAACCTAGCATCCAAGCAGGCATCCCGGTAGGTTTTTTCGCAGGACACAGTTTTACCATCCGCCACTACTAACCTTTGAAAATTTTTCAAGGTATTTATAAGGAAAGGCAACCAATCAAATGAAAAGACAAAGAAACCAAAAGTAACTATTTTCTCTGATTGGTTATCTGATTCACCCAAGTAATTAATGGGGAATTACCAATGGGTCCAGAATCTAAGTTCAATAGCTGTTTTTTATCAGTTTTTTGAATTGCTATACTTTCGAAAGCGTCCAAAAGGTTTTTTCGATTTATTGGCATAATCAATTTTACACTGTCCAAAGGGAAAACATGTCCGGTGTCTAAAGAATGCTTGGCCACTGACGACTGATTACTCCTTCCATATTTTCTGTGGGCCAAGTGCTCCTTGAATCTATTCTTGATATTCCTGAACGTCTGACCTTTGTAAACCATGGGGCAATTGGCACATCTGATTTCGTAGATCCCTGGTTTCATTAATGGGGGGGATTTTGTCCTTTGGGTTGTGTAGTAGATTCCTGACCTGGTTTGGATTGCTAAATGCAAGAAAAATGTCAAATGATTTGAAAACTGCACTAAGACCTTTAATTAAAGAATTATTGTAAGGTAAAAAACGGATCTGCCCCTATTCTTAGTCCTGTTCAAGGTGGTAATGTCCTTCATGCATTTTTTAAACTTCTTCTTTCTGACAAGATCTATGATGGTACGATTATTGTATCCGTTTTTGGCAGCAATTTCCTGGATGAGGGCAACTTCTTTTTTGAAACGAGAAGGACTAAGAGGGAGGTTAATAGCCCTGTCGATCATAGATACGAACGTAGACATCTTATGGCTCCATGGGTGGCTAGAGTCACTCGGGATGTAGTTCAGTCCGTTTGAAGGTTTACGATAGATGTCGAACGATAGAAAGTTATGGTTTCTAATGATCAAAATGTCCAAGAATGGTAAAGTTCGATCCTTTTCCAACTCCATGATGAATTGGACTGTAGGGAAAAAACTGTTTATATGTTGTAAAAAATCATTTACATCGCACACGTTGGTATCGAAAACCGTGAAAATATCGTCTACATATCTATACCAACAAGATGGAAAATAGAACCCAGATTTTTTTAGAATATCTTCGAAATTCTTGAGGAAGATTTCTGTCAAAATGGGACTAAGGCAGGAACCCATAGGAGTACCAACCAACATTTTGTATACCTTATCTTTGTATTTAAAGATATTATTGTTAGTGCATAACCTAGTTAACAATAAGCACTCGTCTAAAATATTTTGCAGAACCTTATTCTTATGTAAAATTTCTTTCAAAAAGTTAATAGTGTCAGACATTGGAATACTTGGAAAAAGTGAAACTATGTCAAAAGAAACCAAAATATCACCTTCTTTGATAACTGTGTTTTTTAATTTGTTCACTAGATTTAATGCTGTTTTTCACTGAACTATCAAACTCCCATTTGATAAGCAATTATTTGGGTGAATCAGATAACCAATCAGAGAAAATAGTTACTTTTGGTTTCTTTGTCTTTTCATTTGTTTGGTTGCCTTTCCTTATAAATACCTTGAAAAAATTTTCAAAGGTTAGTTCTCTCAGTTTTACTCGAGGTTCTCATAGGCTGTTGAATAATGAAAGCTTGGCTTTTGAAAAGTGCTTCCAGCAAGATCAGGTTGTATTTTTCTTGTAAATATATTGTTGTGGTTAAAGAGTTTTTTTATAAATTATTCGTTCGTTTCATTGCCTTTTTACGCAGAGATACAAAGCCTTAGGTGTCTCACAAGTCTGTGTTCTTGCGAGGGTGATGACAGCTATACTTCTTTCGTGGTCATCACTGTTCCATGCATTTGCTCATGGTCACGTCTTTCCCGCTATTTATGTTTGCTAAAAACCTTTGTGTCTTTCAGCTGAGGATATATGAAATACGTATTTTTGTGCTCCATTGGGAGTTGCCCAGCTGTTTCGTTTTTTTGTCGTTATCCTGGCCCACTAATAGAAAAATGATGAGGAACCCAATGATGAAGCCACTTTTAGTAGAAGAAGGACGACTGTGAATAAAGAAAATGTTAATAAATAGTGATCTTGAACCTATATTAACAGAATACGGAAGGGAGAGTAAACAATACTTAATAAACTCTTAGAATTCTACGTTTTCTTCTTTACCTTATTTTTTAAAAGATATCAGAATACTCTAGTTGTAACCTGGCCTTTTACTATTTGATGTTATTGCAATACTATGCATATACAATGTTTACCAACCAGGTAGCTCAAGTATAACATTGTCCACGTTGGATGTCATCTAAGTCGCAAAGTGCTCTATGAGTTTTTTTTAACCAATTGGGAGTTATAATTTAATTTTTTTAGATTGTTCTCTTTACCAACAAGTGTATTTATCCTGGGCAACGCCGGGTACCTCTGCTAGTTTTTAACAGAACACATCAAAAAACTTGTCAATATTATCTAAAAAACGCAACTTTTATATAGAAATGTAAAACCCTACCTTTTCAATCAAAATTAGACATAAATATTTCTAAGAAAGGCATTTATAAAAATAAAATAATTGATAATTGATACTTCGTGTTAGGAATTTTTTGGAGGCGAGAGAAGAGAGCGACCAAGAAAAGAGATCAGACAACTAAGTTCGCTCAAGTTAAGCAACATTGAGCGGGGCGAGGAAAAAGTTTGGCCGAGAAATGCGCCAACAGATTCCCTCCTCCCTCACAGCTTCTTAGATGGGCCTGAAGGCTCGGGAAGAAAGCTGGCGGCCTCTCATTCGCTGGGAACGGAAATATGCAAATTAATACAGCAAATAAAAAGAGAAGAAAACAGGCCATAAGATGGAGAGTCCTGTCAAAGTCTGACCGATTGGAACCGAAAGATGTCTACCAATATGCCGGAGGAAGAATAGACTGATGCTCTGGAGATTTCGAGACGCAACTTCAGTGGCATGGTCACGCACGTAATCTTACTAGAACTACGGAACCTTTGGACATTACTCATTCTAAAATTGGACTTAGAAATAATTTAGCCTTCTCGGCATCCAAGAAAAGATGACAGGTAAGCCTGAACGATGGCACGGATAGGGCCAATCGAGCACAAGGAACGTAGCAAGTTCGAGCCGAGAGAAACAGCCCAAGACGCCAAAGAAAGAATCGTACAATTCTCAGAGACCAGAAGCAGTGTTAATAAGTACAAAGCAAAAAAGTCAAGCTGTAAAACAAACCAACAAGTACGCGACTTTCAGAAGGCTTATACATGTCGACTGGCGGCGATCGCTGCTAAATCACCGCATGTGAATTCACAGCCTTGAACACTGTTTTTGCATTATATAGAGCACAAAGCATGCAAAATACATCTATCTTGTATTTCAATACCTTAGCTGAACAGAAAAAGTTGTCTGCTGCATAAGAGAGAGAACAAAAATTTTTTTTAGACGACAAGTTTAAGCAACACTTTGTAAACATGCATTGGCTATGTGAAAGAAGCAACAGAATTTCTCGAGGAAGGACTCAAAACAATGCATTTAATAACCTCGGCATGGAAAGTCTGTACAAATTATTAAAGAGGATTATGCATACCTCGTCAGCATTGAAAAATTTGAAATTTGTATTTTTATTTCAACATTTCAATCTGAGAAAAAATTATCCATTCATGTGAGCAAAGGCATTTAGTGAGAGAGGTGAAAATGAAAACAAATCAAATTTCAAACAGAATAGCTTAAAAATAAGATAAAATAGCTTATGATTTCAGTCACCTATCACACACTCTATCAGGTTGTGGGAGCAAGCAAACACCTAGTCAAACGAGAAAAGCAATAAATTATTTAAAAATTAATTGAAAATTAAAAAAGAAACTGAGTGCCTTGAAGCAAAAAAGTAAATTAGAATAGTGTGCGAAGAGGTTAGAAAAAAAATTCGAGAGCACTAAAAAGAAAAAAAAATTATTAATTACGTAAAAACATTGTAACGGACCAGCACAAATAATTGTACCTGAATTAGATGGTATATACGCTTGGTTTAGATATTAAATAGTATCTGAAAGTGTAGATCCTTTGGCACTGAGTGCCTGTAACTAGGCTACTAAGCCATTGCAAAAATTAAATTACCACCACCCAAAGCAAGGACCACACCCAAAACAAGGACCACACCCAAAACAAGGACCATGCCAAAAAACGACCATACTTGAAATTGCAGCACCTGAAAATCAGTAAAAACAAAGAAAAAATCCACCAAAGCAAAATGGCAAGTAAACTATCAAAATAAAATATTCATAAGCAAAAATTAATTTTTAAAGATACTCAATGCTGCGTACGTCACGGGAAAAACCCATCACGTGACCAGAAAATGGCCACCGTGACATCAGATTGATGTTGGAGGGGAGTGTGGGGTCAGTGTTCACATAATTTGCATTCTATTCCGCAATAACTTGTAACACTGTAAAAATATACATTAAATTATATTTTTTACAATATAGACATTGCTTTTATATACTATTACAATTTCAAAAGTATTCAAGTCAACATATTTCTCTCGTTTATTGTAGAAGTGGCATGTTTGTTTCTCTTTCTACATTTCCTGTTGCCTATACTTTCTCTTTCGCACCTGTGATCTAAATGACTGCAGCTGGCTGACTGACAGACTGAATACGTTTTATCTCCCCTTGGTTGACAAAGTTCAAGTCCTATCTTCATTCCAAATTGTATAATCCTCATTACTTTGGTCCTCATCTTTTTTCTTTATTCCACATTCCTCTATCTTTATTCATAGCACTCTTATTTTTATACCACTCCATTAAATATAAATAGTAAATAAGTATTATATAAGAGAGGAGTTGTAATATTTTATAATTAATTGGGTTCTGTCCACTACATAAATTGTATTTCTCCACATTGCGTAACTTTCATGTATCAGTTGTTTATAATATTTATTTTCATTTCTATTTCCTTTAATTAAAATGGAGTTACTATTTTTTAATTAATTATACAATATTACAACTCCTCTCTTATATAATTATAATTAATAGGTTTTGTGTACAACCCCTAAGGGGTTTGTAATAAAATTCTATTTGAATATTTAAACTTAATAATTTTCAAAATTTATTTGCTCTCTCTGACTATTTCTTCTTAAGGTGATTGAACACATCACATTTGCTACATGACATACAAAAATTCTCCAAAGAATTACTTTGAACACATTATGAGAAAAATTAAAAAAGGACTAAACAAAAGTATTTTTTCATCAATTTAGAATATAAAAGAAGATATGCATCTCTGGATTCCAGAGAGAGAAATATTACAATTCATTCTCCCTTTAGGCTAATAGTAAATGTTGGACTCTATGGGAACACTATTTATATTAGTACTGATGTATTTGAATCAGATGTTCTCATTACTTACGGTTTATTATGTTACTTATTTATTTATTTGTTTTTTTCTTATATTACATTAAACCCGGTCAGTACTGGTATGGCCTGCAGCCGACGTGTGGGTCTCTGGAGGGAATACTTTATAATTCATAATTTTCAAATTACAATATTGGTAGAAAGATGATAATAATAATAATAACAGAAATATAGCGAATAATGAACGTACAAGTATATTGGGAATTCTTAGCATCTTTTGTGGTTATTTATAAATTAATATAAAGTTTCCAACTTCAGAAGTGGAGCTATGCAATTTTGTTCGCTTACCTATTTATTTGACTGTATTCAAAAAATATAATTCAGAAAATGAAATATAATTAGTTTACACAAAATGTAATTAATAAAATTAAAATTTGCAGTTTTCAAAATAAAAAGATAAATAGAATTATTATCAACAATTTCCTTCTTCTGAGTCTATGAAGAGAGTTTCCCTAGCTTTTAACCTATTAATTGACAAAATGAAACATCAAATTACACGCGAGATAATTGTAATAACTGTAATTCCTATAATAATTAATTACACAATAAAATACGACTATTTAATATGCATGTTATTAAGAATGTTAAAGATAAATTTACAACAATTAATTATAACGCAGTGGCTACCAACGATAAGAAATGAGTAGATCGCTTATGTGGCCGCCATCTTTGGGGCAATTTGAAGGCGGCGAAAAGTGGAACTTATCTCTATTGCTAGTGTAGGCGCCATTACTGTGGTTGGCGGAACAACATCGCTAGCCAAAGTGCCATTACTGTGATTGGCAGAACAACATCGCCAGCCAAAGTGCCATTACTATATATCCTTAGCTGAGAAAGCACCCCTCCCCACCAACATCGTACTTGTAGTCTGAAATTTCTAAAGCGACCTCTCCTAAATTTAGATGCTTTTTAATAAATGCGGTATATAATTTCATAAATACCTCTAAACAATCATTCTGGTATCACTGAATCGACGGTAACATGCTTGAATATTGATATCTTTTTTGTATCAACCAACCACGATATAAAAAATGACCAGGATTTTTACATGAGAAAAACATTCTAAGACGCAGAAAGATAAAAACACACCTTTGAAAGGTCAGTGGTGAACCTTTAATATATCTATTACTACAATTTAAAGCTGGACAAGAAATCGGCATTGAGTTTTACTGTGTTTGTCTATGCAAACTTCAAACGTAAACATCCGATGAAGGCCATTTTTTTGCCAACCAAAGCAATGGCCGACAGGCTTTCAAATGGGGATGCGTTGGTGGTGCTGAAAGCAGCTCTTGAGCGTTCTACTCATATCCTATCGTTGGTGGCTACGTACAGTGCAACCTTGTATGGCTTCCGTTCAATACAAAGGAAGAGGCAAGATGTACCGCCATCTACCAACAGAAGCAGATGCCAAACTAACTCAAAAACAAGCAACATGGCAGGCTCCCATCGCATAGTGGAGTAATGGAATGATTTAAACAATTTTATCTTAGCTTCGAGCAGCTAATATGGGATAGAATGAATATTGTTAAAGACGCCGATTTAATAGATCTGTATATCGGTCTCAACGTCTAGATGTCCCTTGCAATTTATTTCATGTAATAGATGAAGGAGTTTCGTCTGTTTCTGATTTAATTTTAGTGAAAATTATTCAGGGCCCCTTATCAATGTTTTGAGCTGCAGATAACATCCTTGATTTTTTTTTATTCTAAATAATGGATTTATAATTATTATAACTATTCATATAGTCAAAAGATAATAGATTCATTTTTATTATAAAAATTCTTATTTTTATTGTAAATATTCATTTATTGAATAATAGTTTTTTTACAAGACATTTAAGAATGTTACGGTTTCTTCAAATAAAATTAAAAATATTAAAAAAATTAATTTTTTTAAAATTTTTATTTAGTTTGATACTTCCAAATATAAATGCCAAATAGATTATTACAGTAAAACTAAAAACAAAACCAGTTATTATAAAATCCACTTGATATTCACTGAACATGTTTGGATTTCCAACTGATGAGTTTTAGGGTGCGGTTCTTTGTTTTTATTATAGAAAAGATTTGCTTATAAACATTTAACAATGATTAATTCAAAGAAACTTATTAAATTTCTATAACTGGGGATGAGAGAAGATAACTCTCGAAAACGTTCTGTTAATTATACTAAACTGTGTTTTATAATTTTTAAACTTCTTTTACTGCGCCATAAAAGTGACTATCATCTTATTACTGAAGCTGTCTTTGGACATTAAAACGGTTGGATGACCAGCTATTCTATTAATTTCTTTGTTTTCACCAGTGGACATCCTGCATTTGACTTATTGTGGACATCCCAATATTAATACGCTTATGAACAAAGTGTTGCATCCGAAAATTTATCTGTTGGAAATCCAAAGATGTCCAGTGAATATTAAGTGGGTTTTGTATTAATTTATTTTAGTTTTATTTTACTATAATAATTTATTTAGCATTCATATTTATAAATATCAAACAAAATAATAATTATAAAAAATTAATTTTTTTAATTTTGTAAAATTTTATATGAAGAAAGTGTTAAATTCTTAATTTTATCTATAAAATGACATTTTAAAACAACTATTATTCAATAAATGAATATTTATGACAAAAATAAGAATTTTTATATAATAATAATGAATCTATTACCTTTTGACCAAATGAATTAAATTTTTCAACTCAATTCAATTCAATAATTATAAAAATGATAAATCCATTACTTAGAATAAAAAAATTAAATAAATCAAGGATGTTAATCTGGAGCTCAAAACATTGCTGGAAGCCCTGAATAATTTTCGCTAAATTATATCAGAAACAGATGAACCTCCTTCATCTATTCTTGATTACATGAAATAAATTGCAGTAGAGTCAAAATTTAGATTGCGAAGCCATCATAGCTAACTCGAGTTAACAGGAGAAGAGAATGCTTGAGGGGAGAGGGCACCTACGCACTGTGACTGATATACAGATCTTGTAAATTTAAAGGAAATGTAGCTTTTCTTGATTTGCAGATAACGGGGCCATTAACTTTATTCATTCTATCCCATATTAGCTGCTCGAAGCTAAGATAAAATTGTCTAAAATGTTGCATTTTTCCACTATGCAATGTGAATCTGCCATGCTGCTTGTTTCGAAATTTGAAATAGTTTGGAATCTGATGGCAGTGCATGTTGTCACTTCCTTCTAATGGAAGGCATACAAGGTTGCACTACAGATAGCCACTGCCTAATTATAATTATAAAGGACCTAAGAAATTTTGTGAGAGATGATTTCCGAATTCTGATGGACATTGTAAATTTGAGTTAAGAGTTTCCATGTTTGCAATACAATCTTAAATCTGATGATAAGTAGGGGTCCATTCAAGATTGTTTCATTTTCTTCGCTTGGCAACAGTCTAAGCTTAATCTCTCATATATTTTATGGCAAATAGTGGACTTCAAAATTGTTTTCTCTCCCCTGGTCGAAGTGCAATCCCCTTCCTCTTTCCAAATTTTGCAACTCTAAGTGCTTTGGTCCATTCCATTCCTCATCTTAGTTTTATATTTAATTACTGAAAGTAAAAGTAGTTTTTCAATTCTTATAATTTTATTTAATTTTTAAAATTTTAGTTAAAAATTTAAATATAAGTCGTTTTAACATTTTTTACTTTAATGTCTAAAGACTGTTTAATTTATCCAAAGTTTTGATTTTAGTGAATAGTCCGTATTTTGTTTTTTAAAAATAAATAATAAAAATGTCTTGGTCATTTTCAGTTTAATGGAATCTTTCCTCAGATATGATTTAGTCAACATTACTAAATAATAATTTACAATGAAGATTGTGGGTTTTCAGTTATGTTATTTATTTGCAATTTTGCAAAAAAAACAGGCTATAAAATTCCCAATTACTGCTTACAATAAATTTTTTATTAATACAAAAAAAAAACATTAAATACAAGGTTAAATATATACCAAATGTTAATGATCATTAGATAAATGTAATATTTCAATTCCATTTTTATATAGTGGTTATTTAAAAAATTTAATTCAATGAAAAATATCATTTTTATTCAATATTAATAAAAAGAATATACGCTAAAATAATATTCAGTTGTTTAATTTTCAGATTCATAAGATTAGTGTAATTTTTTGTTTATAATGATTATAATTATTAAAATTTAGTGATAATATTTCTTGATGTTACCTAATTTATACATTCTATTAAAATAGGAGAATTCTAGTAAAATGGTTTTTTTCAGATAAATATGAATAAAATTAATTGTTGTTGTACCTTCAGAATCTTGAAATTTTTAGAATTCTATTATAATTTGAAAGTATTTAAAAAGGTTACAGAGTTAAAGTATTTTTCATCTTTTAATAATTTATCACACTTAGGAGACAAGTATTTGACACATCGCTCATACATCCAGGGGGTTAAATTTACTGGACTCCAGTCCCTTTAATTCATCTTCGTTAAGTTCAAGCCTTGTGGATAAAAGTAAACGAACCGGATATGCTTCCATTACCTCCCCTATACGACCGTTCTCTAATGCCTAGTAAATCGACATTACACGGTCGCATGGTTCAAGATTTTCATAACTGCTTCACTGTTAAAAATGAAAGAAGTTATCTCGATCACATTACCTGATACTAGTAATTGTAAAGAAAGAAAGAAAGAAAGAAAGAAATACACAGCATGTTAACTTTAGAATTCACAATGACAGACATACATTTAACAATTAAATTCAGTTAAAATGTAACTTTTACAGGTACAAAGTACTAGTTTTTGAGTTCTGCAGTTTCATTACAAACTGTTCTTAGAGTCCCAAACTTAGAGTTCAATACAGTTTTTAAGCCGTATTGATGAAACACCGTTTTCTGAAACTAATGCTAGCTATATGTGGCAACCGGATCACACTCTATATTCTCGTTCAAAGGAGCATTAGAGAGCGATATGCTTAAATTATATTAATGACTGGCAGAGGCACCCTGCATTGCCCAGAATAATTATATTGACAATGCCTCGATTAGACATTGCTTGCAAACAGGACACAAAGTGGATTGAATGTGTGTCAGCATTTTGGGAAAAGAATGTCAATTTAAAAAAAATGAATAATCAATGAGACCTAAATAACAAGGCAAAACAGGCTCTATCTAATGCTGGGTGCCCACTTAGCGCGACGATCGCGCGATTCTATCGCTTTGTGAAGCACGCATGCGCAGAGTGACGTCACGAGGGCAATTCTGTGGCGCATCTGAGGCGATTGAAAAGCTCTGCATGCCAGAGCTTTTAGATAGCGCGACGATTTGGCTCGAGAAACTTTCATGGGACGATGATATTCCTCGCTCCTTGTCCACTCAATGGTTGAACTTGAAAGGCGATCTTCCTGCCCTAAACAAAGTTGCCTTTCCCAGATGTATCATATGCAATGAGATGAAAAGTATACAGTTTCATGCCTTCTCCGACGCATCCATCAAGGCGCCTGCATTGATCAAAACGGTGCTATTTTCTCAAACTTGTGTTCGAAAGTCAAAATGGCTCCTCTCAAGTCTATATCCATTCCCAAATTAGAACTTTGTGGTGCCCTTACTCTCGCCCGCTTAGCCCAGCAAAACTTCTGTGCTCCAAATAACGTTTGATCATTGCTTCTTCTGGACTGATTCTACAATTGTACTTAGGTGGTTGAAAATGCATCCAAATCGTCTACACACATTTGTCGTCTATCGTATATCTGAAATCCAGACACTGTCCAAGAATACTATGTGGAATCATGTCTCCAGTGGCGACAATCCTGCCATAATCCTCTGAAGAGGGGTCTCTCCTACTGTGCTGAAGGATTCTGCCTTGTGGTTTCATGGACCACCATGGCTCTCTCTAGAAGATTATTTCTGCCCAACTATCCAAATGCTTTCCATACTACTTGATCTTCCAGAAGTAAAAACGTTAGATGCAATATCTGCCACTGCTTCATGTTCTTCATTTCCGTTTTCAAGGTTTTCAGGTTATAATCATTTAAATCGCATTGTTGCCTTTATATTGCGTTTCAAGAACAATTGTCTATGTTCTAAAGATGTCCTCTTACACCTTCTGAAATTGAGCACGCCTTTCTGACTCTTGTTACACTTTCTCAAATCCACTCTTTTCCTGATGAAATTAAAATTTGTCAATCCCACGATCCTCGATCACATTCGAAGCTGCCCTCCTTGTCCTTGTTTTTAGACTCTGACGGCCAGCTTAGGGTTGGACGTAGATTGCCTAATTATGATTATTCGTATAATAAGAAATTTCCCCTCCTCATCTCTTGGAAGCATCCGAAAGCTAGACTGTTAGTCACCTCCTTCGAGCATGAAAATATATAGAGACGGCATAGCCTCTTGTTCCTTGGCACCAGAGTTAGGTCACATGACATAGGTATACTGAAACCCCTATACACTAATCGGCCATGCCTTAGGTGTGATGTGATAAGAAGGTTGTTCTTTCTAGCATAGAAATAGAAGGGGTAGGGTTTATTTCGCATGGCATAATAGCTCTTCCTCCATAAAAAAGAGAGGCAGAAACGAAATACTCTTGTTAAGCTTATGGTTGCATGCCAAAATATGAGGGGAAAAAAACAAAAGTCCTTAATATGTATTAACTTATTTACAGAATTAGATGTAAATTCCATGAAAAAATATTAATAAAGCAAATAAATAAATAGTTCAAATCAGTCAATCCATTTATGGCGTGTAGAATCGTTTTTGAACTATTTATTTATACTAGGATCCCCGAATGGTTGAAATTCGATTACATTTCTGAGAAAAAAAAAATGTTTAATTGTTCTAGCCTCATTCTTGCTTATTAATAAACTTTAAAGAGTGAAAAATAGATAACACAATAAATAACCAAAATGCTTTGCATGACATTTCTGACACTCCGATTAATTTCACCGCAAAAATGCTTTGAAAATTTTTCAGAATAATATTTAAACTAATCTAAAGGTATCTTCTAATATATCTATCGAATTATTATCTAAATATAATAACAAACTTTTTAAAAAAAAAAAAAATCAAAAACTTCAAAATTGGTATTTATTTTATTTTTAACTAAAAATGTTACTTTCAAAATGTTTAAAAAAACCTTAAGACAGCTTAGAAAACGACGAAAAATACATAAAATGCTTACCTACTAATAATGTATAGGTACATTAAAAGTACTATATTATACTTGGGCATCTGCAGGTTCTGAAATCAGTTCGTTCACTTTCAAAAGCTGCAAAGTATTTGTTATACGGTTTTCTAATGCTTTCAAATGAACATCAACAACACAACAATTTAAATTCTTTCAAATGAACATCAACAATGATTTGAGTTAATTTGATTTTTATTATTTAAAAAAAAATAAAAAAGGCAATGCTATATGCGTTGACAACTATGGTGCACAACCTGTTCCTTAATGCTGACTTTTTGAAACGCTTTTTACCTGTGTTAACGTGAACAAATACGCAAACAAAATATATCGTGCACATCTAGAGCACAGGAATTTTCCAACCATGTAACTTTCATGCGTATTCGTCCACTTTAACACAGGTGAACGTGCATAACAAAAAATGTCTTGTCGTATTATATATAGATGAACTATTAATTTATATCGTTCAGTAAGGGGTCCATAGTTCTGTTTCTATCGATAAATTTGGTAGAGACTTTACAACACAACAAAGGGAGAACAGAGTTTCCGACTAGTTTCGCCATTTATTCCCGGCTTTATCAAGGATACACGCAAGAGGACATAAGCCTTTATATACAGAAAATATGGTACAGAATGAGAACATGATTGGATGAAGAAATAACAAATAGTAAATAATATAAAGTGTACAGTGGCGACATTGAAAGGAGAATGGTTGGATAAGGAACCAATAACAGTGAAATTATAAGGAAACCTTGAGAGGAAAATTAATTGAAATTTAAAGGAAAAAGTGATGTCATAACACAAACAAAATTGAAAACGCGGACCTAGAAGAAGACTCATCCGGGGTTAACGTAAACTAAGGTATCAATAAAAAATGGAAAGGGAAGTAAATATACAAATTTGAAAAATTACAAGGTATCGGATAAAGAATTTAAAATTGAATAAATATCAAAAACGGTTTGGCAATTGAGGAGGTGCTCTGGAGAGGAGATCTTAGCTTTAAAGATCTCAATAGCTTCGAGAGTGGCAGTCTTGAATGGGTCGTTGCATAGATGGAGAATGGTCATGATTTCACTTTGCTCTTTGGGGGCATGTCCCATGCGGGCAAGGTGGATCGCGTAGTGTGAATTATTATCTCGTTTCTTGTAGGAGTCCATGTGTTCTTTGAATCGTTTATTGAAATTGCGGGTCGATAGGCCTATACAGTATTTGTCGCAAAATCCACAGTTTAATCTATAAACTCCGGAACGGGAGAAATTGTCGGTGTGTGTTTGGATGGGGGGATTAAGAGAGCAAAAGCATGGGGTCGATGAGCGATAGGAAACTTGGAGGCCGAGTGAGGAGAGGAAGGCGGAAAGGCGGTAATAAATTAAACTGTGGATTTTGCGACAAATACTATATAGGCCTATCGACCCGCACTTTCAATAAACGATTCAAAGAACACATGGACTCCTATAAGAAACGAGATAATAATTCACACTACGCGATCCACCTTGCCTGCAAGGGACAAGCCCCCAAAGAGCAAAGTGAAATCATGACCATTCTCCATCTATGCAACGACCCATTCAAGACTGCCACTCTCGAAGCTATTGAGATCTTTAAAGCTAAGATCTCCTCTCCAGAGCACCTCCTCAATTGCCAAACCGTTTTTGATATTTATTCAATTTTAAATTCTTTATCCGATACCTTGTAATTTTTCAAATTTGTATATTTACTTTCCTTTCCATTTTTTATTGATACCTTAGTTTACGTTAACCCCGGATGAGTCTTCCTCTAGGTCCGCGTTTTCAATTTTGTTTGTGTTATGACATCACTTTTTCCTTTATATTTCAATTAATTTTCCTCTCGAGGTTTCCTTATAATTTCACTGTTATTGGTTCCTTATCCAACCATTCTCCTTTTAATGTCGCCACTGTACACTTTATATTATTTACTATTTGTTATTTCTTCATCCAATCATGTTCTCATTCTGTACCATATTTTCTGTATATAAAGGCTTATGTCCTCTTGTGTGTATCCCCCTGAACCTATCCAGGTACTGTGGGGTGGTATTTCTCGATGTCAGTAAAGCTTTTGACCAAGTGTGGCATGAGGGCCTTGTCTACAAAATGATCAGAGACGGGTTCCCTGCCGATTTGATCTTGATGGTGAAATCCTTTCTTGACGGCAGATCCTATCAAGCCAAGGTTGGAGAAAATCTTTCCACACTCCGTGTTGTAAAGGCCGGTGTCCCTCAGGGTTCTGTCCTCGGGCCTATGCTATTTAAGTACTTTGTACATGATTTCCCAAAACCCGATAATTGTAATCTGTATTTTTATGCGGATGACACTGCCATTATGACATGGGCACACCACTCGGCTCACGTTATCACTCGGCTGCAGTGCGCCTTGAAGCAGTTCGAAGACTGGTTTAACTGCTGGAAGTTGAACCTTAACGTCGGAAAGTGCAAGGCTTTGTACCTCAATAGGAAGCTCAAGCATCCCCCAGATTCTCTTGTTCTGTTTAATAAGAAACTGGACTGGGTGGACAACTACAAGTACCTGGGAGTTATCATTGACTCAAGACTCTCATGGAACCAGCATATGTCCTATGCTCTGAACAAAGCGAAGAGGGCTAAGTACAGTATCATAGCTCTTACGGGTCGCAACAGCGCCCTCAGCATTGACAACAAGCTACTTCTTTACAAATCGATTATCCGGACCATACTCTTCTATGGCATTCCTGCGTGGGCGACTATCTGTAAAAGCAGATGGAGTGAACTACATTCATTCCAGAATGTTACCCTGAGGACCATTGCCCAGCTGGACAGAAGGACGGTGAAAAACCAATCCATCCACCTCGATTTAAACATGGCCCATATCGGTAAGTTTATACAGGATCTCCTTTTGATTATGATACAGAAGATGAAGACTCACGACAATAAGCTTGTGAAAGGGATACTGGAGAACTCAATGAATATGAACTGGCATACGAAGTATCGTAAACCGAGGCACGTTCTTGACATCAATTTTGAAGATATTAGCAACGTCTCTTTCCCAGACTACTGGAAGATGTGATAATCTTATTTCTCCTTGCATTTTTTTTTTCGTTTGTTTTTTGTTTCTGACAATCGTCAATCTTATTTTCTTTTTTGTATAATATGGAAGACCGCTTGGATTGGTTAGGCTTCTTGACTACCTCAGTGTATTTCCTTTGGAGTTTATTCTGGTTAGATGAGCTTTGTGAAAGCGCTGCTTTCGTCCCATCCTAACGAATGTACACTTCACTGTTCGATTGTCGATTGTCGATTGTGTGTATCCTTGATAAAGCCGGGAATAAATGGCGAAACTAGTCGGAAACTCTGTTCTCCCTTTGTTGTGTTGTAAAGTCTCTACCAATTTTATATTAATTTATATACTTAATATTATTTCATGGTATTTATACTAAATATACAAGAGAATATACATCTAATTTCTATTACATTCAACTAAATAATTATTTACAGAATATATATGTTAAATTTCAACATGTATTAAATGGGTTAATAGTGAAAATTTTAAATAAGTTCTTATTAATATCATTATAACATTTATTTTGTATTTATTTTTTTGAAATTTAAAAAAAATATTACTTTTTTTTTTCATTTTATTTTTTGAGCAATTTTTTTCTTGTTTTTGTTTCATTTATTTAATTTCAATATTTTCATTAGAATCTTTCTTGAACATTTTACACTTTTGGATAGAGGAATATATTTTGTACCATTTTTTTGTTAATTTTTTTATTTGTATAATATTTGTGAATTAAATTAAAATATATATTTACATAAAAATAGGCCAAATTATTAGAAAAATTACAAAAAAATTTTGTTCTGAACCGATCATAAATCCCAGAATATCGTACTTTCCCATTTTTAAATATAAAATAACGTAATAATCACGGTTAATACGAAATAATGTTGTAAAGTATCATTAATTATCATTAAATATTAGACAAACTGCATTTAAAAATGATCAGTAACATAATTGAATAAAACTAAAATAATGTGTAATCACAATTCAATCCTATGCCAACAAGGGAATGTTTTTCCCTATCACAGCTGATCCACAAGGTGATTGATTTTGGTGCCACTGGCTTCCTCTTGCCATGAATAGGGTGCCGCCTCTATCTGTTTTCTTGCTCAAAGGTCACCGCAGAACACCTTCGCCTTCTGCTTGCTGGTCCTCAACTATTTCTTTCATCACTGCAGTTTCAACTTGATGCTGAACTCCCTTGTGCTCATCAAGGATAATCTCCAAATATCTACATACTATATTGGAAGCTCGGCTATAACACCCAACTTCATCCTGGCAGAGATGGTCTCCCACATGTGGACACAATCCGCACCTCTACCGGACTTTTGAAAGGTTCGTTCGCCAAGATTGGTCCATTACCCAACGAATGTTAATGTTCTTTATTTGTCTTATTGCATTTTCGCCACGTTTTGAAAATCAAGCCTTTCAAGATGGGGGGGCTATTATGTTAAGGATTTTTAAGTATTTTGTTTATTTTCTATTTTTGTCACTGTGTGGCGTTACTTGTTCTCCCCTCTTCTTATTTTACTACTCAATGAATAAACATTGTAGGTTTTTGCTCTCTTACAAATCATGTACTGCCGTCGTTTCTTTCGCCAAATGCAACTCTATGAGCTCATGAATCGCAAGTATAAGCATCCTTCAATTAGTAATTAGTAAATTAGTAATTAGTAAATTAACATAAATACCCTCAAAGAAAGTGCAAACGGATGTCCAAAAAATCATCATGTTTTATTTTTTGACAACTAGCACAAGACCCACAAATACTATCGACTTGATGCTTTCTGGAAATAAAAAGGAAATATTAATCAACAAAGGAAATACATGCCTTCTTTTTTATCTTTCTTTCTACAATTAATTTGAACTGCGTATATTAAGGATGTCTTGCTGGAAAGATTTGGGCCGATAGGACTGTCTAGTCCATGGCGTTGATGCCGTTGGCTTGAAGTTAGTTTCCACTGACGAAACCTGTTGGAGAAAGTTACGACAATTACTAATGTAATGCCTAATGATGATATACATGAATCAATGACATCCTGACCCCTATGGTGAATTTGCAAGTTCCTGAAACGAGAGAGGTGAAAAGGTGATAGATGCAACAAGTTCGGGAAGCTAGCTTAATTAACCGAAAATAGTATAAGTAAGACTTATAAGAAAAACTACGAACTAACAATATGAATATTAAACAGAAACAAAGGTATAGGGAAGACAAGAATATTAATCGGGTTAGTAAGGGTCTAGTCGTTACTGGTTGAATTAAGCTAGAGCACTGGCAAACATTCTGGCAGGTGGAAGGTGCCTGAGATGAAAGTCCGGCGGGAAAGCAGGAGCAAAACATGAAAGGCGTAATGGCTTGTGGTCGCTGAGGAGAAGCAGAAAGATTCACAGGAGGAGTATCTAGAACATTTCAAGAAACGGACATCAACAAAATAAAGTCACATGCATTTAAAGTGCACAAAGTAGAGAGCACAACGGGGACAACTGGGCACCCAAAGGACACTCAACTTCGACACCAACTAATCATTTAAGAATTTAGACCCATCTCATCCTTACTACCTGGAGCGAAGGCGTCGTGTGGTCTTTATTTTAGAGGAGAGGCACTGTAAGCTCCATGCGGTCGCTCAGAGATCGTAATGAACAAGTGTCCTTCCTCTGGGTGTTCTCATCATCTTTGCATTACCATACTGTCGAGCACGTAAATCTATGAAACATTGTATATGTGCTAAATGAAGTGAAAAACGAACGATACATACCTGCATCAATTGAGTACTGCTGCCTATCGAGAGGCCCAACGCCACCGGAAGGCATCTGTAGAATGTACACAAGAAGAGCTTAACTCTTGAAGCCTTTTCATTTCGAGCCCGCGGAAATTTAATCCTTCATTTATACTGTGAGGTCCCTTCACCATTATTCTGGGAGATTAATGCCTGTTGCTGGTGTGCCGCCTCCAATTTTTCAAAAATCTGTTTAGGAATTCACGGTGTATTGATAGAAATACGCCATTGTTAAAATGAGGCTAAAGTTTCTAGCTACCGTCAAAGCAGCGTTGCACGTACAATCGGCCCAAGTAAGTCCACAAAGCCGCTTTAAAGGGAGTTAGAAACTTTAATTTTATTTTCAGTTTTAACGTAGCCGGAATTAAATTGGGCTAAATTTGATGATGCATTACTGCCCAAGTGACTGAATTCTGCAAAATTTTTTAATAAATTTATAAACCATCATCTGTAAATCATTAACTGGGAATTTTGTAAACTTTTTTTTCACGAAAGGAATGCATGAACAGGGAGGATTGTGAGAATTCGACTGATTGTCTACCTGACATAAAAGACACGATAAATTTTTCGTTATTTCGACTTAAATATACATCAACTACCCTGTGTAAATAAAACAATTCATTTTGTTATATTTCATTGTAACTTATGAATAAAAATGACATTTTCGAAACTCTTCTCGTATTAAAATGTACATAAATATTAAAAAACTTTAATAATATTAATGAAAATAAAAACATTCATTTATTAAACCCATGACATCTTAACGTATGATTGCACGTAGTTTTTAATGTTTTGCTTCAAATTTTGTTCTGTCTGAAAAAGTGCCATCTACAGCATATAAAAAGTGAACAAATGCTGTCAAATGTGTCTGGTGTTTTGTGCTTCCAATTTGGTGGATAATCAAATTTCTTGTATAAAGCACATCTTTCGTAATAGTGAAGTAAATATATTCGTTTTGATCAGAGAGCATATGCTTGCATAATATACCGGAAGAGCAAAATAATTGTAATCATCTATCTATATATATATATAAAGAAGGGTGTTTGTGGGTTTGTTTGTTTGTTACTTATACAAATCTAGAGTTTGATTCCGATATTAGTGAAATTTTGCATATATGACCTTCAAAGCATGAGGAACGTCACTGTCTATCTCAGATTTCGAAAAAATACAATTATTGATAAAAAAACGATATTCATATTTATAGCAAGGCATATTAATAAGAAATATCTCATGAACAATAATGCAAGGCAAAGTTTGTGCAATATAGATAGGTTTCAATTTGTAACATTGTATAGAAGTCCTGTTATTCAGGCTTTTATTAGAAAAGAGAGTTCTTAGTACTTAACAGTTTCTTGAAAATCTTTAAAAATGGTCAGCTTCTGCAGATAACGCAGAGTTAGCAGACTATTGAGAAAGAGTGAAAAGACGACAGAGGAAGCACTGTATTAGATCCTTGTGGTAAGCAAGTAAACAGAAGAATCGGCGATAGCTAGACTACATAAAGTAAAGAATGACCAAGCTTTGCTTCAAGACATCAATAGAAGAGTGGAAATTGCAAAAACATCAAGTGTACATATAAAGTAAGTTTACGTGAGAAAGAATTTATTTAGACTAGCAGAGGCACATGTGGAGAGGTCCATCCATTGTGAGCCTTTAAAAAAATTTTTTCGGATTTACATTAAGAATTTTTGGTGTATTAATTCTAACCGTTTTCATGTGTTTATTCTTAAGATATTGCAAAATTTATTCCAAAAGAAAGTCCGAGCCACGCCAGGGTTATCACGTACTTTATTTGGTAGCACATCAGATCCAAACATTTCATAAAAATACATTTTGACTATATTCTGTGGGATTGTGTCCATTTTGGAAACTGAGATGATGATAATGTGCAGGTTTAATGTTCGTTTCCAAAAATTATTAATAATGTGTCACGTGGGTTTCGGTTTCAGGCGAAGAAATTCTGTTAAGAGACTCGAGAAGCCCACATAAGCAAAAAGCTCTTCAACGTCATATGAAAGTGAAGAAGTGGACCACGCATGACGTAAGGAGGCCAAATGACAGAGTCGAATAAAAAAGGCTGCGAGACCTTCAGCAGAGCAAGAACGCTCAGAACGAATGGGCGTACAGCTTCCAAGAAGCAACAGGGAAGACAGGTGCCCCGACGACACAAGACGTTCAAGAGAAGAGTGAACAGAAGCAGAGGAGCGAAAAATGTGAGTCAACATTTGATTCTGATATCTGAGCTAAAGACGTTTGCTGCCCATTGGAATGCTTTTATTCAAGAGGCTCCTCTATGTTAGTGAGCGGGGTAGTAGATAATTCTCAACTAGGTTCTAACAAGATATTAACAAGAAGTCAATTTAATTCCGTTTATTTTCATTTATGTTTTTCGGGCCGAAACGACGAGACCCTGACAGAGGAGAATGGAAGCAGCCCGAGACCAACAGCAACTTCAGGAGTGTGCGATTGCAACAGAGACGGGGATAGACCAGTAAATGTTAATAACTTTCCGTTATTTTATGCTCTTGATGTTGGAGTGGAGAAACGTGTGACATTGCTCCAATGTAAAGCCTATGGTGCCACTCTGGATGGCTTAGTTTGTTCCCTGAGCTGGAGTATTACAACGTGATTCCTACTAACATTATTGGCGTCTTCCCATTCTCGATGACTGCTTATCTAGAAGAAAACAGTGGAGGAATGGCATAGTAAGACTTCCTTTCGTCTTGTTTTCATATTTAGATTGATTGTATGGTTAATGCTTAAATAATATTAATTTGGTTAAGTATAAAGAAGGGCTCTTTTACCACAACAAAAGTAATAAAGAATACAACAAAAACAAAAATAACAGAAAAATACATTTGGAAGCGCTTTTCGAAAGCAAAGCTCTCATCATTCGGCAGGAACCAAGGAGAACACGTGGAGAACCCACAGTGAACTGATTAGGAACCGAAGAAAGCGGTTTATATAGCGAGAGAAATACAAGGCAGACCAATAATAGAAAAGAAATAAAAACATTATTATTGGTTGGCTAATTGAGACCACCACTGAATTAGAGGGGAATCACCAATAGGGCCTAAGTCGGAGTTTCATAACGTGTTGTTCTTGGATTTAAGGATAGCCATGCTCTCGAAAGCATCTAACAAGTGTTTTTTATTGATAGATTGTAACAGTTTTAAGTTGTTGATGGAAAAATCGTGACCCGTCTCTATTGAATGTTTGGCTATGGCTGATTGACTGCATCTACCGAACCTTCTGTGGTCGAGGTGTTCCTTAAATCTGGTGGATAAACTGCATTTGGTCTGACCTTTGTAAAGCTTAGGACATTGCGAACAATGGATGACTTAGATGCCTGACTTTTGTATATCCGGTACCTTATCTTTGGGGTTGCCTAGCAAGTTTCGTATTTGGTTGGGTTTGCTGAAAGAAAGAGAAATGTTATATTGTTTGAAAATTGAACCTTAATTTTTAATAAGTAGTTTATTGTAAGGAACGGATATGGTTCTATACTTATCTTTGATGGAATGTAGAGTGGTTATGTCTGACAGAAATTTTTTGAACTTCCTCCAAGGTCCAAGGATGGCTTGTATCGATGGGAATGTAGTTAAGGTGATTGGAGGGTTTCCTATGAATATCAAAATACAGGGAGTGATTATTCCTAATTATCATTAAATCCAAGAACGGTAATTTATTGTTTTCTTCAACTTCACAAGTAAACTTGATAGAAGGGAAGAAACTATTGATGTGATTAATGAATGCATTAACGTCACAGGAGTTCGTGTCAAAAACTGTGAAAACATCGTCTACTTAACGGAACCAGGTGTTGGGAAAGTAAAAATTAGAATCTTTAAGAATGTCTTCAAAACTTCTTAGGAAAACTTCAGCAAGAATAGGGCTGAGACATGATCCCATCGGTGTATCACCTATCATTTTATAAAACTGATTGTTGAATTGGAAGACGTTATTATTAACACAAAGTTTAGTTAACGATATGCATTCTTCGCTCTTATTCTCGGGGATCTTGTTTTTGACAAGAATATCTTTGAGAAATTCGAGAGTTTCCGGAATGGGAACGCTAGGAAATAATGATACAATATCAAAAGAAACTAAAACCACGCTTTCGAGAGCATGGCTATCCATAAATCCAAGAACAACACGTTATTAAACTCCGACATAGGCCCTATTGATGATTCCCCTCTAATTCAGTGGTGATCTCAATTAGCCAACCAATAATATTGTTTTTATTTCTTTTCTATTATTGGTCTGCCTTGTATTTCTCTCGCTATATCCCCTGTTATACTTTTTTGTATAATTTTGATTTACTAGAATTATCATCAATATGAATTTGGAATTAAGTGAAGGAACCAGCAGAGGTATTGCGTATTGAGACTTCTTTTCCTCATGTTATCTTGTTTAAGCGAATTGCGTAATTGAAGCTTAAATATTATTTATCTTGGTTTAAAGAATTGCATATTGGTTTCGTTTGTATCCTGTCTTACTTTCTGGCAATATGTTTGAACTCATTACTTTATCTTTTGGAATTTTAATTTCAAGGTGTCGCATCGACATCATCTCCGCCCTGGTCGTCGGAGATAATTTGGAAAGGCCTAGATCTCACCTGCAGGAAGTCAGCGCAACCAGAGTTTGCCATTTTTTGTTTACTTCGTCAGAGGCATCTCGTCTGGTGCCAAGTAAACGATTGGCTTAGCCCAACGCAGTTTCAATTTACCTATCGTCGTGGTCAAGAAGACGACGTGCATCGATGGTGTTGTTATGAATCCTATCGACACTTGTAATGAGTTTTATTTATGGCTCAAGTCATAATAGTTAATTTTCACAGAATTGATGTTAACTCCTAATTGCAATATTTACTGGACTTATTATTGTATTTATCTTTTGATTATTCTAATTCCACTGCGTGATATTAAACTTTGCTAATTTTCTTACAAAATAGTTCCTTTCTGTTTTTACACATGACAGAGCGAGACGTTTTGATAGCAAGCTCGGCGAGACAGAGGCAGACCTCACACAAGGATTCAAGCCAGTGAATGCAACATTTTCGCAGCTGAATTGTTTCGATGCTCTGAGGGAAAAAATATGTACATTTATCGAGCGGAACGTTTGAAGTGGACATTTTTTAAGAAGACGTCGACGTAAGTACTTCTTTTAATTATATTTCTCTGAGGCGTTAAAAGAGAAAAATCGAACCCATGAATCAGCATAATACAAAGAAAATTATATACAAGAATTGAACTCCTTTAATGAGCCTATGGATGTCCATTTAGACAAATTCAGGGATTTGATAAGTTATTATGGCATTAGTGATGTCGGTTTAATTCGCAAATATTTTATGATGTCTCTGTCTAATCATATTAATAATTATTTATGAGACATGGACTGTCTAAGCTTAACAGAGCTATACGCGGAAGCTAAGCGTTATTCGGGGACTGGTTGTCACAGAGTACTGTGAGCGTCGGCACGAGCGCGCGTCAATGTAGGTCGCCACAGCATACTCAGCCTAAGAGGCAGAAACCTCTGGCTCCATCTGTTGCCACGATCGATAGTCTTAATGTTAATAAACGCAATATGCTTCATAGTGGCAATAGATGGCAGCTCAAGAACACGGAGAGCGGAAGCGAGCGTCAGATGCGCAAACGCGCGAGTTTTGAGACTCAGGGGGAGAATTATGAGAGGATGGTTAGAAAGGAGTTACCAGCCAAGGGACCAGGTCTAATAAGCGACTCCTCCCGAAAGTCACGAACTTTGGAAGTTAGGAAAGCGAATGCGAGCTCTTTTCGACGAGTATTTCGCTTTCCCATGAGTAGAGGTGTCTCTCAATTTTCCCCGAGTCAAGTGACATTGCTAGGCGAGAAAACGGAGTACAAGTTACACCGACAGGCTGGTGCGAGGCCGTCTCAGCGTAATAGTACGTGTTTATTTTCTTCCAAAGGACCCGTCGCCGTGAGTTTGGACAACGAGCCGGCACGAACAAGGACCGTCGTCACAGACAGCAAATGTGCACCGCCGAGCTACCCGCATAGTTTTACGAGAAACGATATTCACGTTGAAGGTAGCGGAATTCAACGAGAGCGTTGGTCGCAGGAAGTCTTCTCGTCGACAACTGCGTTACATAATCTGGTTTGGATTCACGGACTCCCTTACTGGATTGACTTGCCTGAGCCACGTCGCGAAAGGACGATTTCAAAGGACATATTGGGAAGCTGGACGATAATTGCGCCCTGGGGATTAAGTGCATTCTTGGAGGAGGATCTAGGTGCCCTTTTTCAACCGCAGAGGTAAGCTGGTCTCCTTAATCTATGTCTACTATCCTCTCTTCTGCTCGTAAAAATATTTTCGTCACTCACTGAGTCTCCCGCGCATTGAGCGTTTCTTGCGCATGACTAATGTTATGCTTTCTCTTTGCTTTGCAGGAGCGTTGCCTGACTCCTCTGCCGTTTCACGCCTATTGCGTTGCTGTTTTCCTGGAGGACGGGGTCCGCAGTATACAGCCTTTCTTTCCTGCTAGACAACTTTAAGATTTCTCCCCACGTTGTGACTTATTCCCTCATTTCACTAGTTCAGCCCAGAGGCCGGGGAACATGCTTAGAAGCTGTTCCAATTGTAATCTAGTTAATTTGACAGTGATTATTTAGTTAATCACGGGACGTAAATCCTCGTGTTAGAGGATACGTTCGCTGTATCTTTCTTCACTTAAGAGAAAGACTACGGCAATTTTGTGGTATTTATTTTGTATGTATTTTTCTATTATTTGCTTTTGCAATCTCTTTATAAGAATAAAATTATGTTTTGTTATGGCTACATGGCTGTTTACGATTACTTCTCTTTACTTTAAAAAAATCTTCCACTGCTAGCGTAAATATCCGTGACACAAAGCTGCAGGTGAGGATGAATCCGGTCTGACATGTTAAAGGACTTAAATCAGGATGGTATCATGTGGCTGACTCGGGTGTGTCGGGTTGCTTGGATATCTGGCCAGGCCCCTAAGCAATGGTAGACAGGAATTGTGATCCCTATCTTCAAAAAGGGAGATTACAGAGACTGCAACAACTATCGAGGCATCCCTTTACTCGGCATTCCTCGGAAAGTGTATGCGAAGTGTCTGGAGAAGTGAAGTCGGGAATTAGTCGACTCCAAACTGTCGGCGGAGCAGTGTGGTTTCCGACCTGGTCGAAGCACAGTGGATCACATCTTTGCTTTAAGGCAAATCTTTGAGAAATCCTGGGAGTATGCAAAAGATGATGTCTACGCTCGCTTTGTGGACCTCGAAAAAGCATATGGCAAGAGTTCCTCTGGAGAAGCTCTGGCAAGTGTTGCAAGAGTATGGAGTGGATGGGCAATTACTGGTTGCTATCATGTCTCTGTACAAAGCTCTGAGATGTGTGTCCGGATATATGGCATTAAGTCAAGACCGTTCACCGTGGGTGTTGGACTCCGCCAAGGGTGTGTACTATCGCTCTTCTTGTTCATTATCTTTATGGAATGGATACAGGGGGGCAGCCGAGTCGATGACCGTATTTGTGTGAACGACTGCTTGGTGGAGATGTTGCTCTTTGCTGACACCTTGTTCTCTTTGGGTCTTCTCGCACCAATCTTCAGCATGCACTAGACCGGTTTGCAGCCAAATGTGAAGAGGCTGGGATGAAGATCAGTATGGCTAAGACTGAGGTTCTGGTCCTCTCAA